>JAWNKV010000320.1:0-134304 GCA_035041805.1 Amiota mariae
CCATTGATTTGCAAATAAGTCTGCTATTTTGAAAGGGTTTATTGCCGTCTTATGTTGGTCCAAATTTTGCTGGCAGGTGTGGATGGTTGTATGGTTGATGTAAAGATGGAGGTAGCTTCTTTTTTTGACCGTTCAAGTTCTCTATGGAACAGGGCATTGGCGCGCCTATAGTCAATGATTTTGTCTTGAGAAATACTCCGTTTAAGTATTCTCCATGTTTTGACTTTGTTTGACCGAAGTTCTGATAATTTTTTGTTCCACCACGGGACTTCGTATGTAACATTTTGACGAAATGTTTGAGGTATGCAAATGTGTGCGCTTTGCGCGATTATTTTGTTAAGTTTGGCTGCTTCTTTGTTTATGTTCTCGCTTCTTGGAGTTTTGTTGTTAATTTTATTTGTTATATTCTCAAATAAAGGCCAGTTGGCTTCTTTAGTTTTGTAATATAGGCGACTCAAATTGTTTGTGGTAGGGTGCGGAAAAGCTATTAACAATATGGGAAAGTGGTCATTTGGTAAAGGGTATTAGTTGAGGTGAGCAGAGAGAAAGGTCTATATGGGTAAATGTGTTATGGGTTATATAGTGAGTTGGGGACATATCGTTAAGAAGGGTTAGATTGGAACGTTGGATATAATAATAAGCTGTTGAAATCGCCTAAGACGATCAAAGGGGTGTTGGGATTTTGTGTCCTGAATGCATTCCCTAAATCGTTACAAGAAAAGTTTTGTTGGGTATGGAATGTATACTGAGAAAACTATTATATCTTGCTTAGAATTTATTTCGATGGCTAATGCTTCTAAGCTGCTAATAATAGGAACTTCCTTGTGTTGGATCGATTAATGTATTAACACAGCTACCCCACCAAATTTGTTGCATGCTATGTTTGTGTTTGTTATATTGAAGATATGTGTTTCTTGGAGTGTTATGATTTGTGGAGACTGTTGTTTTATTATACTTAACAGTTCACTGTAGTTATTAACGTATCCTTTTATGATCCATTGTAAGATTTTTAACGCCATGTAAAATAATGATTTAATTAAATTAAAGATAATATTAGAATTATTATAGTAGATTGAGTACAATAAACTGTTAAGTTGGGTGTGTTATTATACTCTTCACGCAGTGAATAGTATTATAAGTTTGTCATGAAGTTTGTAACACACAGAAGGTGACATCGGAGACCCCATAAATCATATATATTCTTCATCAGCGCGACGAGACGAGTTGATGTATGTATGTAAACTAATCCCTCAGCTTTTTTATCTTAAATTTTGCACGGAGCTTTCTTTATACCATACGCAGTACATTTGTCGGAATCGGCCGAATCGGACCACTAGGGGGGGTTACCCCCCATACAAACCGGGATCCAAATGAAAGTTCCTTTTTGAAAAACTGATTTCGGTTTTCATACTATATATCGACTTGAAATATGAACACTATAAGTTTCTGACCGATATCCACCAACCATATAAATTTCAAGATCCTCGGACTACTAGGGGGTACGCCCCATACAAACAGGGATCCAACTGAAAGTTCTTATTAGACACACTTTTTTGCTTTTAATACTATGGAATTCAAGGATGGTTATTGCTTCTGCGGATTGAGGAGTAATGCGTTAGAATGCCATAGTGGAGTATAGAAATGTCTGTTGTGATAGCAAAGGAAGTATTATTTTGGAATAAACCATCAGTGTAGATGAAGATGTGGTTCTTGAAATTAGATTTTATTTGGAGGAAGTGCTGAATGTAGATGTTGGAGAGTGTAGTGGTTTTGTAGAATTTACGAAGTGTGGAGTTTATTAAGGATTTGGGGAGGAGGCATGGTGGCTTAGATTCTAGTTGTTTTTGAGGGAGATATGGTATGTTGTTTTGCTTGCAAGTATTTATTATTCTTGCAATGGGTGAAGTGAATTTAGGAATTCTATGTGATTTGAATTGTTTGATGCAAACCAAAAAACAACAAAATGCACAGAAACAAGACCATGAATTTATAAACGCTAATTTAAGGAAAATTTGCATATATAAAATTCCAAAAGTTTAAAATGCAATGCACAATAAGTAAAAAAATAAGTTGGTACGTAATTATGTTTTCTACAATCAAAATATTTCGCGCAAATTAATTTAAATCTCACTGCACACAAGAAAAAAGAATATTTTTAAAGGGAGAAAGAATGAAAGAGCATTAAAGAGAAGCAAAAGTATATGCAAAGCAAAGATTACAACAAAAAAAAAAAATTAAATTTACTTACAACGTTAAGCACTGGAAAAGCGACAAATTGCACAGAGCAAAACCAAAGATTAAATAAATGATAATAATTCAATAATTTAAAACTTTTAAAACTTATGCACCACTAGCTAACCCGAAAACACGATCAAATTAATTTGTGCACAATAATAAAAACAGTGTTAATTACAAATTGAAGTATAAAAAAGTAAAAATTTAAATATTTGTTAGAATAAAAATAAACACATCCGCTCTCTTTGAACTACAGATTAGTAGTTTCTATAAATGCTATAAAGTTACAATTCCATTCCCTTCGGAATCTTAGACCAGCACAACACCTCATATGACACAACCTATGACAATTATTGCACTCAACTGAGACAATATTGCGTTGTATAGCATTGTCACAGATTGGACATACCCATTCCATATAAGAAGCAGAATTGCGACTTATATTTTGCGGGGCCACCAAAGGTGTGAGCGGTTGTGGCCATGGCTGAAATGAGGTACTCTGTTGTTGTGCACAACAAGGGGCAACATGCTGCACAGAACTCTTACCAATCCTCTTACTGCACACGGAACAAAACCAAATCCTCGGACCTGGATTTTGTTCAATAACAGCACGGAGTAAGAGGATTTTGAACAGGTAACAACTGCTCTTCGCGGGAAAAAAGGTATGCATGCATACATACCTGCAGCCTCGCGGCTGAAATGAGTGGTCCTTGGCCGACTGTTGTTGTCGGGTACTTTTGGGACGCAGACCCGACCACTCGAAAGAAGTAAGAATTGTAGTTGTTAGTGTTAGAAATTTCATCTATTGTCGAGAGTGAGCCGGTGCAGATGACGAAATATTTATTTGTTTTTTTTTTTTTTGTAGTGAGTTTTATTGCTTCAAGGATGGTTATTGCTTCTGCGGATTGAGGAGTAATGCGTTAGAATGCCATAGTGGAGTATAGAAATGTCTGTTGTGATAGCAAAGGAAGTTTTATTTTGGAATAAACCATCAGTGTAGATGAAGATGTGGTTCTTGAAATTAGATTTTATTTGGAGGAAGTGCTGAGTGTAGATGTTGGAGAGTGTAGTGGTTTTGTAGAATTTACGAAGTGTGGAGTTTATTAAGGATTTGGGGAGGAGGCATGGTGGCTTAGATTCTAGTTGTTTTTGAGGGAGATATGGTATGTTGTTTTGCTTGCAAGTATTTATTATTCTTGCAATGGGTGAAGTGAATTTAGGAAATCTATGTGATTTGAATTGTTTTATGTATTTGTAAATTGGTGTGTCTTTGGAGTTCAGTAATGTTTTGTACTTTTGAATAGCATGTAGTCTCTTTTTGATTCGATTGATGGTGTGTTAGTTTCATATAGCATGTAGTTGATGGGTGTGGAACGGAATGCTCCTAAATAAATCCGGATCGACGTATTAAGTGGGGATTTTAATTTGTTAAGAGTAGATTTTGGTGAGTGTCCATATATAAATAGTGCATAATCCATTTTAGAGATTAGTATGGCTTTGCTTATATACATGAGTGTGAGGGTGTTGCAGTTGTATTTATTGCTAGCCAAGCATTTTATTACATTGAGTTTCTCGTTTAAGGTAGGTATAACTGTATTAGTGTGTGTGTTCCACCGGTATTTGTTGTTAATGTTTAGACCAAGAATTTTTATTGAGGAGACTGTGAATATATGTATGTTGTTGCAACCGATGTGGCACATGCAGTTGTGTTTGCGGCATATGTGTAATTGTTGGCATTTTTGGAGTGATAGAGCTGCCCCTTGAGTATGTGCACCAGCTATGTATGTTTTGGAACAGGGTGTCTAAGTTGAAGTTGAGGTTGAGGTTGAGGTTGATAATTAGAAAGAAATCGTCTGCAAAAACACTAAAGTGGATTTCTCTTTGTAAGCTAATTATATAGGCTAATTTGTTATAGGCTATAGGGAAAAGGATGACAGAAATTGGAGATCCTTGCTGGGTGCCGTTTTCTAAGGGGTAGATATTGAATTTCCAACACGTACTGTAAATTTGCTGTTTGTCAGGAAGTTCTTGATGTAATTAATATTTTCGGCCCTACCTTTCAAATGAGTAATTGATCTATAATGGAGTGGACACCAACTCTGTCGAAAGCTTTTGAAAAGTCAAGAGTAACGAGGGAGGCGTGTGTTTTAGCTGTTAACGATCTAATTATAAAAAGGTCTGCAACCGATTTGCCCCCTTTGAATCCAAATTGGTTCGGATGTAGTAAATTGTTTTAAGTGACGAACCTCCATAATCTTTTTGAGATGATCTTGTCTAGTGTTTTCGCAAGATAGCAATTCAAGGAGATGGGACAGTAGGAAATTAATTCTGTTTTGTTTGCTCTTGGTTTTAATATGGGAATAATTAATCTAGTTTTATATGATTAAAGTATGTTTTTGTTGAAGATTTTGTTGAAAGGTTGAAGTATTCTAGATTTTGTTGAAGTTGAGGTATTTTTAATCATGGGGTATGAAATTCTGTTGAGTCCGGGGATCAATTCTTTAAGTGATTGTAGAGCTGAGGTAAGTTCGATTAGTGTTATTTCATTGTCTATTGTTTGTGATGTGCTTGTGGGTGCAAATTTGTTTCGGTGAGTATATGCTCCTTATGAATTCCGAATCAAAATTGATGTCTTTAGTTAAATTTGACCATTGATTTGCAAATAAGTCTGCTATTTTGAAAGGGTTTATTGCCGTCTTATGTTGGTCCAAATTTTGCTGGCAGGTGTGGATGGTTGTATGGTTGATGTAAAGATGGAGGTAGCTTCTTTTTTTGACCGTTCAAGTTCTCTATGGAACAGGGCATTGGCGCGCCTATAGTCAATGATTTTGTCTTGAGAAATACTCCGTTTAAGTATTCTCCATGTTTTGACTTTGTTTGACCGAAGTTCTGATAATTTTTTGTTCCACCACGGGACTTCGTATGTAACATTTTGACGAAATGTTTGAGGTATGCAAATGTGTGCGCTTTGCGCGATTATTTTGTTAAGTTTGGCTGCTTCTTTGTTTATGTTCTCGCTTCTTGGAGTTTTGTTGTTAATTTTATTTGTTATATTCTCAAATAAAGGCCAGTTGGCTTCTTTAGTTTTGTAATATAGGCGACTCAAATTGTTTGTGGTAGGGTGCGGAAAAGCTATTAACAATATGGGAAAGTGGTCATTTGGTAAAGGGTATTAGTTGAGGTGAGCAGAGAGAAAGGTCTATATGGGTAAATGTGTTATGGGTTATATAGTGAGTTGGGGACATATCGTTAAGAAGGGTTAGATTGGAACGTTGGATATAATAATAAGCTGTTGAAATCGCCTAAGACGATCAAAGGGGTGTTGGGATTTTGTGTCCTGAATGCATTCCCTAAATCGTTACAAGAAAAGTTTTGTTGGGTATGGAATGTATACTGAGAAAACTATTATATCTTGCTTAGAATTTATTTCGATGGCTAATGCTTCTAAGCTGCTAATAATAGGAACTTCCTTGTGTTGGATCGATTAATGTATTAACACAGCTACCCCACCAAATTTGTTGCATGCTATGTTTGTGTTTGTTATATTGAAGATATGTGTTTCTTGGAGTGTTATGATTTGTGGAGACTGTTGTTTTATTATACTTAACAGTTCACTGTAGTTATTAACGTATCCTTTTATGATCCATTGTAAGATTTTTAACGCCATGTAAAATAATGATTTAATTAAATTAAAGATAATATTAGAATTATTATAGTAGATTGAGTACAATAAACTGTTAAGTTGGGTGTGTTATTATACTCTTCACGCAGTGAATAGTATTATAAGTTTGTCATGAAGTTTGTAACACACAGAAGGTGACATCGGAGACCCCATAAATCATATATATTCTTCATCAGCGCGACGAGACGAGTTGATGTATGTATGTAAACTAGTCCCTCAGCTTTTTTATCTTAAATTTTGCACGGAGCTTTCTTTATACCATACGCAGTACATTTGTCGGAATCAGCCGAATCGGACCACTAGGGGGGGTTACCCCCCATACAAACCGGGATCCAAATGAAAGTTCCTTTTTGAAAAACTGATTTCGGTTTTCATACTATATATCGACTTGAAATATGAACACTATAAGTTTCTGACCGATATCCACCAACCATATAAATTTCAAGATCCTCGGACTACTAGGGGGTACGCCCCATACAAACAGGGATCCAACTGAAAGTTCTTATTAGACACACTTTTTTGCTTTTAATACTATGGAATTCAAGGATGGTTATTGCTTCTGCGGATTGAGGAGTAATGCGTTAGAATGCCACAGTGGAGTATAGAAATGTCTGTTGTGATAGCAAAGGAAGTATTATTTTGGAATAAACCATCAGTGTAGATGAAGATGTGGTTCTTGAAATTAGATTTTATTTGGAGGAAGTGCTGAATGTAGATGTTGGAGAGTGTAGTGGTTTTGTAGAATTTACGAAGTGTGGAGTTTATTAAGGATTTGGGGAGGAGGCATGGTGGCTTAGATTCTAGTTGTTTTTGAGGGAGATATGGTATGTTGTTTTGCTTGCAAGTATTTATTATTCTTGCAATGGGTGAAGTGAATTTAGGAATTCTATGTGATTTGAATTGTTTGATGCAAACCAAAAAACAACAAAATGCACAGAAACAAGACCATGAATTTATAAACGCTAATTTAAGGAAAATTTGCATATATAAAATTCCAAAAGTTTAAAATGCAATGCACAATAAGTAAAAAAATAAGTTGGTACGTAATTATGTTTTCTACAATCAAAATATTTCGCGCAAATTAATTTAAATCTCACTGCACACAAGAAAAAAGAATATTTTTAAAGGGAGAAAGAATGAAAGAGCATTAAAGAGAAGCAAAAGTATATGCAAAGCAAAGATTACAACAAAAAAAAAAAAATAAATTTACTTACAACGTTAAGCACTGGAAAAGCAACAAATTGCACAGAGCAAAACCAAAGATTTAATAAATGATAATAATTCAATAATTTAAAACTTTTAAAACTTATGCACCACTAGCTAACCCGAAAACACGATCAAATTAATTTGTGCACAATAATAAAAACAGTGTTAATTACAAATTGAAGTATAAAAAAGTAAAAATTTAAATATTTGTTAGAATAAAAATAAACACATCCGCTCTCTTTGAACTACAGATTAGTAGTTTCTATAAATGCTATAAAGTTACAATTCCATTCCCTTCGGAATCTAAGACCAGCACAACGCCACATATGACACAACCTATGACAATTATTGCACTCAACTGAGACAATATTGCGTTGTATAGCATTGTCACAGATTGGACATACCCATTCCATATAAGAAGCAGAATTGCGACTTATATTTTGCGGGGCCACCAAAGGTGTGAGCGGTATTGGCCATGGCTGAAATGAGGTACTCTGTTGTTGTGCACAACAAGGGGCAACATGCTGCACAGAACTCTTACCAATCCTCTTACTGCACACGGAACAAAACCAAATCCTCGGACCTGGATTTTGTTCAATAACAGCACGGAGTAAGAGGATTTTGAACAGGTAACAACTGCTCTTCGCGGGAAAAAAGGTATGCATGCATACATACCTGCAGCCTCGCGGCTGAAATGAGTGGTCCTTGGCCGACTGTTGTTGTCGGGTACTTTTGGGACGCAGACCCGACCACTCGAAAGAAGTAAGAATTGTAGTTGTTAGTGTTAGAAATTTCATCTATTGTCGAGAGTGAGCCGGTGCAGATGACGAAATATTTATTTGTTTTTTTTTTTTGTAGTGAGTTTTATTGCTTCAAGGATGGTTATTGCTTCTGCGGATTGAGGAGTAATGCGTTAGAATGCCATAGTGGAGTATAGAAATGTCTGTTGTGATAGCAAAGGAAGTTTTATTTTGGAATAAACCATCAGTGTAGATGAAGATGTGGTTCTTGAAATTAGATTTTATTTGGAGGAAGTGCTGAGTGTAGATGTTGGAAAGTGTAGTGGTTTTGTAGAATTTACGAAGTGTGGAGTTTATTAAGGATTTGGGGAGGAGGCATGGTGGCTTAGATTCTAGTTGTTTTTGAGGGAGATATGGTATGTTGTTTTGCTTGCAAGTATTTATTATTCTTGCAATGGGTGAAGTGAATTTAGGAAATCTATGTGATTTGAATTGTTTTATGTATTTGTAAATTGGTGTGTCTTTGGAGTTCAGTAATGTTTTGTACTTTTGAATAGCATGTAGTCTCTTTTTGATTCGATTGATGGTGTGTTAGTTTCATATAGCATGTAGTTGATGGGTGTGGAACGGAATGCTCCTAAATAAATCCGGATCGACGTATTAAGTGGGGATTTTAATTTGTTAAGAGTAGATTTTGGTGAGTGTCCATATATAAATAGTGCATAATCCATTTTAGAGATTAGTATGGCTTTGCTTATATACATGAGTGTGAGGGTGTTGCAGTTGTATTTATTGCTAGCCAAGCATTTTATTACATTGAGTTTCTCGTTTAAGGTAGGTATAACTGTATTAGTGTGTGTGTTCCACCGGTATTTGTTGTTAATGTTTAGACCAAGAATTTTTATTGAGGAGACTGTGAATATATGTATGTTGTTGCAACCGATGTGGCACATGCAGTTGTGTTTGCGGCATATGTGTAATTGTTGGCATTTTTGGAGTGATAGAGCTGCCCCTTGAGTATGTGCACCAGCTATGTATGTTTTGGAACAGGGTGTCTAAGTTGAAGTTGAGGTTGAGGTTGAGGTTGATAATTAGAAAGAAATCGTCTGCAAAAACACTAAAGTGGATTTCTCTTTGTAAGCTAATTATATAGGCTAATTTGTTATAGGCTATAGGGAAAAGGATGACAGAAATTGGAGATCCTTGCTGGGTGCCGTTTTCTAAGGGGTAGATATTGAATTTCCAACACGTACTGTAAATTTGCTGTTTGTCAGGAAGTTCTTGATGTAATTAATATTTTCGGCCCTACCTTTCAAATGAGTAATTGATCTATAATGGAGTGGACACCAACTCTGTCGAAAGCTTTTGAAAAGTCAAGAGTAACGAGGGAGGCGTGTGTTTTAGCTGTTAACGATCTAATTATAAAAAGGTCTGCAACCGATTTGCCCCCTTTGAATCCAAATTGGTTCGGATGTAGTAAATTGTTTTAAGTGACGAACCTCCATAATCTTTTTGAGATGATCTTGTCTAGTGTTTTCGCAAGATAGCAATTCAAGGAGATGGGACAGTAGGAAATTAATTCTGTTTTGTTTGCTCTTGGTTTTAATATGGGAATAATTAATCTAGTTTTATATGATTAAAGTATGTTTTTGTTGAAGATTTTGTTGAAAGGTTGAAGTATTCTAGATTTTGTTGAAGTTGAGGTATTTTTAATCATGGGGTATGAAATTCTGTTGAGTCCGGGGATCAATTCTTTAAGTGATTGTAGAGCTGAGGTAAGTTCGATTAGTGTTATTTCATTGTCTATTGTTTGTGATGTGCTTGTGGGTGCAAATTTGTTTCGGTGAGTATATGCTCCTTATGAATTCCGAATCAAAATTGATGTCTTTAGTTAAATTTGACCATTGATTTGCAAATAAGTCTGCTATTTTGAAAGGGTTTATTGCCGTCTTATGTTGGTCCAAATTTTGCTGGCAGGTGTGGATGGTTGTATGGTTGATGTAAAGATGGAGGTAGCTTCTTTTTTTGACCGTTCAAGTTCTCTATGGAACAGGGCATTGGCGCGCCTATAGTCAATGATTTTGTCTTGAGAAATACTCCGTTTAAGTATTCTCCATGTTTTGACTTTGTTTGACCGAAGTTCTGATAATTTTTTGTTCCACCACGGGACTTCGTATGTAACATTTTGACGAAATGTTTGAGGTATGCAAATGTGTGCGCTTTGCGCGATTATTTTGTTAAGTTTGGCTGCTTCTTTGTTTATGTTCTCGCTTCTTGGAGTTTTGTTGTTAATTTTATTTGTTATATTCTCAAATAAAGGCCAGTTGGCTTCTTTAGTTTTGTAATATAGGCGACTCAAATTGTTTGTGGTAGGGTGCGGAAAAGCTATTAACAATATGGGAAAGTGGTCATTTGGTAAAGGGTATTAGTTGAGGTGAGCAGAGAGAAAGGTCTATATGGGTAAATGTGTTATGGGTTATATAGTGAGTTGGGGACATATCGTTAAGAAGGGTTAGATTGGAACGTTGGATATAATAATAAGCTGTTGAAATCGCCTAAGACGATCAAAGGGGTGTTGGGATTTTGTGTCCTGAATGCATTCCCTAAATCGTTACAAGAAAAGTTTTGTTGGGTATGGAATGTATACTGAGAAAACTATTATATCTTGCTTAGAATTTATTTCGATGGCTAATGCTTCTAAGCTGCTAATAATAGGAACTTCCTTGTGTTGGATCGATTAATGTATTAACACAGCTACCCCACCAAATTTGTTGCATGCTATGTTTGTGTTTGTTATATTGAAGATATGTGTTTCTTGGAGTGTTATGATTTGTGGAGACTGTTGTTTTATTATACTTAACAGTTCACTGTAGTTATTAACGTATCCTTTTATGATCCATTGTAAGATTTTTAACGCCATGTAAAATAATGATTTAATTAAATTAAAGATAATATTAGAATTATTATAGTAGATTGAGTACAATAAACTGTTAAGTTGGGTGTGTTATTATACTCTTCACGCAGTGAATAGTATTATAAGTTTGTCATGAAGTTTGTAACACACAGAAGGTGACATCGGAGACCCCATAAATCATATATATTCTTCATCAGCGCGACGAGACGAGTTGATGTATGTATGTAAACTAGTCCCTCAGCTTTTTTATCTTAAATTTTGCACGGAGCTTTCTTTATACCATACGCAGTACATTTGTCGGAATCAGCCGAATCGGACCACTAGGGGGGGTTACCCCCCATACAAACCGGGATCCAAATGAAAGTTCCTTTTTGAAAAACTGATTTCGGTTTTCATACTATATATCGACTTGAAATATGAACACTATAAGTTTCTGACCGATATCCACCAACCATATAAATTTCAAGATCCTCGGACTACTAGGGGGTACGCCCCATACAAACAGGGATCCAACTGAAAGTTCTTATTAGACACACTTTTTTGCTTTTAATACTATGGAATTCAAGGATGGTTATTGCTTCTGCGGATTGAGGAGTAATGCGTTAGAATGCCATAGTGGAGTATAGAAATGTCTGTTGTGATAGCAAAGGAAGTATTATTTTGGAATAAACCATCAGTGTAGATGAAGATGTGGTTCTTGAAATTAGATTTTATTTGGAGGAAGTGCTGAATGTAGATGTTGGAGAGTGTAGTGGTTTTGTAGAATTTACGAAGTGTGGAGTTTATTAAGGATTTGGGGAGGAGGCATGGTGGCTTAGATTCTAGTTGTTTTTGAGGGAGATATGGTATGTTGTTTTGCTTGCAAGTATTTATTATTCTTGCAATGGGTGAAGTGAATTTAGGAATTCTATGTGATTTGAATTGTTTGATGCAAACCAAAAAACAACAAAATGCACAGAAACAAGACCATGAATTTATAAACGCTAATTTAAGGAAAATTTGCATATATAAAATTCCAAAAGTTTAAAATGCAATGCACAATAAGTAAAAAAATAAGTTGGTACGTAATTATGTTTTCTACAATCAAAATATTTCGCGCAAATTAATTTAAATCTCACTGCACACAAGAAAAAAGAATATTTTTAAAGGGAGAAAGAATGAAAGAGCATTAAAGAGAAGCAAAAGTATATGCAAAGCAAAGATTACAACAAAAAAAAAAAAAATAAATTTACTTACAACGTTAAGCACTGGAAAAGCAACAAATTGCACAGAGCAAAACCAAAGATTTAATAAATGATAATAATTCAATAATTTAAAACTTTTAAAACTTATGCACCACTAGCTATCCCGAAAACACGATCAAATTAATTTGTGCACAATAATAAAAACAGTGTTAATTACAAATTGAAGTATAAAAAAGTAAAAATTTAAATATTTGTTAGAATAAAAATAAACACATCCGCTCTCTTTGAACTACAGATTAGTAGTTTCTATAAATGCTATAAAGTTACAATTCCATTCCCTTCGGAATCTAAGACCAGCACAACGCCACATATGACACAACCTATGACAATTATTGCACTCAACTGAGACAATATTGCGTTGTATAGCATTGTCACAGATTGGACATACCCATTCCATATAAGAAGCAGAATTGCGACTTATATTTTGCGGGGCCACCAAAGGTGTGAGCGGTTGTGGCCATGGCTGAAATGAGGTACTCTGTTGTTGTGCACAACAAGGGGCAACATGCTGCACAGAACTCTTACCAATCCTCTTACTGCACACGGAACAAAACCAAATCCTCGGACCTGGATTTTGTTCAATAACAGCACGGAGTAAGAGGATTTTGAACAGGTAACAACTGCTCTTCGCGGGAAAAAAGGTATGCATGCATACATACCTGCAGCCTCGCGGCTGAAATGAGTGGTCCTTGGCCGACTGTTGTTGTCGGGTACTTTTGGGACGCAGACCCGACCACTCGAAAGAAGTAAGAATTGTAGTTGTTAGTGTTAGAAATTTCATCTATTGTCGAGAGTGAGCCGGTGCAGATGACGAAATATTTATTTGTTTTTTTTTTTTGTAGTGAGTTTTATTGCTTCAAGGATGGTTATTGCTTCTGCGGATTGAGGAGTAATGCGTTAGAATGCCATAGTGGAGTATAGAAATGTCTGTTGTGATAGCAAAGGAAGTTTTATTTTGGAATAAACCATCAGTGTAGATGAAGATGTGGTTCTTGAAATTAGATTTTATTTGGAGGAAGTGCTGAATGTAGATGTTGGAAAGTGTAGTGGTTTTGTAGAATTTACGAAGTGTGGAGTTTATTAAGGATTTGGGGAGGAGGCATGGTGGCTTAGATTCTAGTTGTTTTTGAGGGAGATATGGTATGTTGTTTTGCTTGCAAGTATTTATTATTCTTGCAATGGGTGAAGTGAATTTAGGAAATCTATGTGATTTGAATTGTTTTATGTATTTGTAAATTGGTGTGTCTTTGGAGTTCAGTAATGTTTTGTACTTTTGAATAGCATGTAGTCTCTTTTTGATTCGATTGATGGTGTGTTAGTTTCATATAGCATGTAGTTGATGGGTGTGGAACGGAATGCTCCTAAATAAATCCGGATCGACGTATTAAGTGGGGATTTTAATTTGTTAAGAGTAGATTTTGGTGAGTGTCCATATATAAATAGTGCATAATCCATTTTAGAGATTAGTATGGCTTTGCTTATATACATGAGTGTGAGGGTGTTGCAGTTGTATTTATTGCTAGCCAAGCATTTTATTACATTGAGTTTCTCGTTTAAGGTAGGTATAACTGTATTAGTGTGTGTGTTCCACCGGTATTTGTTGTTAATGTTTAGACCAAGAATTTTTATTGAGGAGACTGTGAATATATGTATGTTGTTGCAACCGATGTGGCACATGCAGTTGTGTTTGCGGCATATGTGTAATTGTTGGCATTTTTGGAGTGATAGAGCTGCCCCTTGAGTATGTGCACCAGCTATGTATGTTTTGGAACAGGGTGTCTAAGTTGAAGTTGAGGTTGAGGTTGAGGTTGATAATTAGAAAGAAATCGTCTGCAAAAACACTAAAGTGGATTTCTTTTTGTAAGCTAATTATATAGGCTAATTTGTTATAGGCTATAGGGAAAAGGATGACAGAAATTGGAGATCCTTGCTGGGTGCCGTTTTCTAAGGGGTAGATATTGAATTTCCAACACGTACTGTAAATTTGCTGTTTGTCAGGAAGTTCTTGATATAATTAATATTTTCGGCCCTACCTTTCAAATGAGTAATTGATCTATAATGGAGTGGACACCAACTCTGTCGAAAGCTTTTGAAAAGTCAAGAGTAACGAGGGAGGTGTGTTTTTTAGCTTTTAACGATCTAATTATAAAAAGGTCTGCAACCGATTTGCCCCCTTTGAATCCAAATTGGTTCGGATGTAGTAAATTGTTTTAAGTGACGAACCTCCATAATCTTTTTGAGATGATCTTGTCTAGTGTTTTCGCAAGATAGCAATTCAAGGAGATGGGACAGTAGGAAATTAATTCTGTTTTGTTTGCTCTTGGTTTTAATATGGGAATAATTAATCTAGTTTTGTATGATTAAAGTATGTTTTTGTTGAAGATTTTGTTGAAAGGTTGAAGTATTCTAGATTTTGTTGAAGTTGAGGTATTTTTAATCATGGGGTATGAAATTCTGTTGAGTCCGGGGATCAATTCTTTAAGTGATTGTAGAGCTGAGGTAAGTTCGATTAGTGTTATTTCATTGTCTATTGTTTGTGATGTGCTTGTGGGTGCAAATTTGTTTCGGTGAGTATATGCTCCTTATGAATTCCGAATCAAAATTGATGTCTTTAGTTAAATTTGACCATTGATTTGCAAATAAGTCTGCTATTTTGAAAGGGTTTATTGCCGTCTTATGTTGGTCCAAATTTTGCTGGCAGGTGTGGATGGTTGTATGGTTGATGTAAAGATGGAGGTAGCTTCTTTTTTTGACCGTTCAAGTTCTCTATGGAACAGGGCATTGGCGCGCCAATAGTCAATGATTTTGTCTTGAGAAATACTCCGTTTAAGTATTCTCCATGTTTTGACTTTGTTTGACCGAAGTTCTGATAATTTTTTGTTCCACCACGGGACTTCGTATGTAACATTTTGACGAAATGTTTGAGGTATGCAAATGTGTGCGCTTTGCGCGATTATTTTGTTAAGTTTGGCTGCTTCTTTGTTTATGTTCTCGCTTCTTGGAGTTTTGTTGTTAATTTTATTTGTTATATTCTCAAATAAAGGCCAGTTGGCTTCTTTAGTTTTGTAATATAGGCGACTCAAATTGTTTGTGGTAGGGTGCGGAAAAACTATTAACAATATGGGAAAGTGGTCATTTGGTAAAGGGTATTAGTTGAGGTGAGCAGAGAGAAAGGTCTATATGGGTAAATGTGTTATGGGTTATATAGTGAGTTGGGGACATATCGTTAAGAAGGGTTAGATTGGAACGTTGGATATAATAATAAGCTGTTGAAATCGCCTAAGACGATCAAAGGGGTGTTGGGATTTTGTGTCCTGAATGCATTCCCTAAATCGTTACAAGAAAAGTTTTGTTGGGTATGGAATGTATACTGAGAAAACTATTATATCTTGCTTAGAATTTATTTCGATGGCTAATGCTTCTAAGCTGCTAATAATAGGAACTTCCTTGTGTTGGATCGATTAATGTATTAACACAGCTACCCCACCAAATTTGTTGCATGCTATGTTTGTGTTTGTTATATTGAAGATATGTGTTTCTTGGAGTGTTATGATTTGTGGAGACTGTTGTTTTATTATACTTAACAGTTCACTGTAGTTATTAACATATCCTTTTATGATCCATTGTAAGATTTTTAACGCCATGTAAAATAATGATTTAATTAAATTAAAGATAATATTAGAATTATTATAGTAGATTGAGTACAGTAAACTGTTATGTTGGGTGTGTTATTATACTCTTCACGCAGTGAATAGTATTATAAGTTTGTCATGAAGTTTGTAACACACAGAAGGTGACATCGGAGACCCCATAAATCATATATATTCTTCATCAGCGCGACGAGACGAGTTGATGTATGTATGTAAACTAATCCCTCAGCTTTTTTATCTTAAATTTTGCACGGAGCTTTCTTTATACCATACGCAGTACATTTGTCGGAATCAGCCGAATCGGACCACTAGGGGGGGTTACCCCCCATACAAACCGGGATCCAAATGAAAGTTCCTTTTTGAAAAACTGATTTCGGTTTTCATACTATATATCGACTTGAAATATGAACACTATAAGTTTCTGACCGATATCCACCAACCATATAAATTTCAAGATCCTCGGACTACTAGGGGGTACGCCCCATACAAACAGGGATCCAACTGAAAGTTCTTATTAGACACACTTTTTTGCTTTTAATACTATGGAATTGTCTGACCCGTATCCACCAACCTTCTAAATTTCAAGACACTCGGACTACTAGAAGGGGCGTAAAGAGAATTACAACTTCTCTTTTTTAGGGTTCCGTACCCATAGGGAACTAACGGGACCCTATTACTAGGCTTATAATGTCTGTCCGTCCACCCGTTCGTCTCCTGATCTATCTCATGAACCGTAATAGGTAGAGAGTTGAAATTTTCACAGAGTGTGTAATTCACTTGTGTGTAGAACGACAAATACTAAAACTATACATTTTTAGAAGCATTGTTCTTTAATTTAACCTTTGTTTAACAACTTTTTGTTTTATGTAGTATACTTTGAGCTGTTAACTGTAGTATACTTTTAGGCTATTAAATATAAACATAATTTTATATTTGAAGCAAAAAATCTTGTACGATGGTACGGAACCCTCCGTGTACGAGTCCGACTCACACTTAGCTGATTTTTTATATTTGTTTTATCTATAGTTTCCATTGAGCCGCCCGACACTACGAGAATCGGAGAGTGGAAATCAGATTGAGTGTTGTTGTGTATGTGTAGAATTTTGCTGAGAGAGCAAGGAATTTGCAGAGAAAATAATATTTTGTGAAGGAGTGAGGTGAGAGGTAAATTCGAATTTTTCATCGGTATTCTGCTTGCTGGGAGAGAGGGTGAATGGGAAGGGAGAGCGAGGGGATTTGTTAGATGTGTTGCTATTTGATGTTTTGTATGTTGTTTTTGTGTTGATGTTTTGGTCATTGTCTTCGCTATCGTCAGGTAAGTGCGGAGCGGCGATTAAAAAACGGTTTTTTATTGTTTGATGTTTTGTTGTTTGCGTCGTTTAGCTTTGCATTTTCGCTTTTGTAGGTGGTTGTGCTGGCGACAGAAGAATATGAAACGGCGTTTAACGTTTTGGTGACTGTGGTTCTATATATTGTTTTTCCTTCATGCATTGTGAATTTTTTCTTCACCTTTATCTTCATTATTTCCTTGTGTCCGTTGTATTTTCCGCATTGGCGGGAGGAGGAGGGGTGTTCTTCTGAGCAGTTTACACATTTTGTCTGTGTGCATGGCTCCTTGAATCCTACAGAGTGACACGTGCTACCTGGCATAGTTTCATCGACAATAGGTCAATTTGACTAATTAATAACGCATGGCTTTAGCAATACTGATTCTGTTAGGCGAGGAAATGATTTCAAAACGGTACTTAAGTGCTAATTGTGGCTCGTAGGAAAATACGAGTCACTCACGGTAACCAGCCAACCAGCTACCAAGCTTTTATTATGACCCTGTTTTCACATCACGTTTAAAGTCACAAGAGGTTGCATTATCAATGTTATAACGCTTACGCAAATATCATAAAGCAGTTCGGATATGAACTTTTTTCTGAATGATATAAACCAGGGATACGCAACCAGCGGTCCATGGACCGCATACGTCCCTTGACGATATTCTCTGCGGCCTGTGGTGTGATACGGAGCTAGTAAGTTAAATATATAATGAAGAAAGAAAAATAAGAAAAATAAAATCGTGTTTAGTACCATATACATGTGATAGAAGTGAAACTTCAATAAGCGTAAGTAAGATACAATATTTCAATAAATATAGGACATGGTGTAACAAAACACAATTTGTTGTTGGGCTAAAAAATAAAGAGAAACACCGTTTAAATTGATTGAGTTGTCCATTCTATATATTTTATACTCTTTAGTACAACTTTCGCAAAATAAGTAAGAATGAATGAAAGAAAGATATGCAGAACAAGGCCACATTTCATAGACACAGAAAGTCCCGTTACATTTCTTCCTCTCTGCTTCAAACTTATATTCTGCTCTTCCCTTCTTGTACTCGTATTCTTAAATCATTGTAGCTTTTACCCATAATGTACATTTTACAAAATTGTAAAACCTCAACACTTAGCATTTCTGACTATTTTGAGAATAGATCGGTTAGTTTATACCGCGAGTGATTAATAGTGATTCTTTGTCTACTGAAGTAGTTATTCAAACCTACAACAAAACAGTACTATTGGGGTTTTATAATGGATAGTGCATGTAAAAGAAAACATGTGATTGGTGATGAAAAAAGATTGTTTAACGAAGTGTGGACTTTAAAGTATTTTTTTATTTCATTCAATGAGAGCATATCTGTGTTGAAGGAATATAATTTAAAGCGGCATTACGAATCCAAGCATATGGAAAAATTTGGTTCTCTGCAAGGAATCTTACGAAAGGAAAAAATTGAGGTACTGAAGAAGCAATAATTACAAAGACAGCAATACGCATTTCTTCGTAAGACTGCTGCAAATGACAATATTGTTAAAACAAGTTACGTGATAGCAGAAAATATTGCCAAAAAGTCACAGCCATTCTCCGATGGCGCATTTGTCAAAGAATGCCTTGAGGCTGGACATTTACAACAAAGTAATGGCAGTGTTAGATCGGTTTAACGTAAAAATTAAAAATATGACTGCTTTAGAGCACCTGCTATGATAGGGAAAAACGAAGGGCTAGTAGCACATATAAAGAAAAACAAAGAGACATCATTTATAAAATTTCTTTGTATCATCCTCCAACAAAAGCTTGTGAGCCAAATCATTAAACTTTCCTGAAGTTGTGAAAGTCTTAGTTACGACTGTAAATTATATAAGGTCTCGCGGCCTTAACCACAGAGAGTTGCAGACCTACTTAGCGGAGTTGGATGCAGAATATAGGTACGTATTGTATTTCACTGATGTCCGGTGGCTATCACGTGGGAAAATGATTTTTTCATCTGAAAGAACACATACTAAATTTTTTGACAGAAAAAGGCAAGGAGGTTTCTGAACTGAAAGATCCTCAATGGTTAAGCGACTTTGCTTTTTTGACTGATATGACTGGTCACCTCAATGATCTTAACACCCGCCTTCAAGGGAAAGACAATTTAATTAACACACTGATTCAAAACATCAAAGTTTTTGAAATGAAGCTAGGCCTCTGGGAAAGCTAATTAAATAAAGGCGACCTGTCTCACTTTCCTAAGCTAGCAACTGTACATCCAATAAGCTTCAGAAAATATAGTACCGCTATATCTGAGCTTAAAGGACAATTTGAAGAACGCTTCCGTGACTTCAAGGAGCAAGAAAAACTTTTAATATCTTTTCAAATCCATTCACTGCAGTTGTCGATGATTCCGCCATTTATGCAAATGGAACTTATTGACTTGCAAAGCAACACAACACTACATGAAATGTTTAGTGTCGGACTCCATGGGTTCTATTCTAAGTATGTCACATCGAATTACCCTGTCATCCGTCAGCATGCTCTAAATATGATGTTGGGTAGCACTTACTTGTGCGAACAGTTATTTTCAAGAATGAAAATTGTGAAGTTGAAATCAAAGAATCGCATAACTGACAGTAATCTAGAAAATAGTTTGCGCATCGCGACTTCAAATTTTCAAATGCATTTTGACGAATTTATTATTGAAAAGCAAAGACAGTCTTCCCATTGATAAAATATACAAACTATAAAAATAGATAATAATAATAAATATACATCTATGATACGTATTTTTGAAATTTTGTATACCTTTTTATTTCAAATATGTTAATATTAATGAGGCTACTATCAAAAGGTTGCGGCATCACTATTTTGCCAAGCGAACAGAAATCCTTACAAGCAACGCAAACAGAAGTTTTGCTGTGACATGTCTAGAGATGTACCAATACCTTAAAAGTATTAGTACAATACTCATATAAGTATGTATACTAAAATTATGGCAAAATTGGTGCTACTTAATTGAATATCAAAAATGTATTAGTAATACTTATGTACGTTTTTTTAGAAGGTTAATACAAAAAATCTTTTTGCTCTAAATTTCAAAAAAAAAAAATTTTCTGTATATTTTGAGTACAATCTGTTCCGTGCGTAAGTCTTTGTGAAGTCTGCTTTGGAAAAGAGACTCTCGCATAGAACAGACTATTAGAATTATATTATTGTATTATGTTTTAGGTACTAAAAGTAATCACTTGATACCAAATATTTCTCATTAAATAGCAAGTAAGTATTGGAAAAATATATAACGAGTGTAAAAGTACTTGGTATCGAATAAATAATTTGTACCATTAAGTATAATAGTTAATTGAACCGAAACATCCCTAGACATGTCTCGTTGTCTCGTCATATTTATTCATGTGCTCACCATGTTTGGTCATATCTAGTTATATTTGGTCATTTAATTAGTTTTAATGTGTTTTTGCAGTATGTTTGTATGGTTTTATATGGGTTTTGTCCCATTATTTAAGAAATATTATCCTGCTACACATTCTTTTCGCCTGGTATTCAACTAGTTTCCAGTTCGTAGAGTCTCTCGCTAGAGTTCACTTAGAAGGCGGAACAACACCCCACAAACCCGACCGAAACTCACAAAGGACGCATTCCTTCGCTGTTTTGTGGACAGCAAAAAAACGTTTCCCCTTCGTGCGTTCGTTTCTATTCACTAGTAAGAAGACTTTCTCTTTTTCCCGGTCAACGTGCTATCGATTTTTCTTTTACATATGTATGTGTAGCTTTAGAAATGGATTCAATAAATTATTGGAATCAGTTTACTTATTTCTGTATGCACATTCTCATACTTTACAAGCGAGTCTGTGTGCTTCCATTCGCATGATTTCGGAGGTATTTGTCTGTTTTGATTATTTTTGTTGTGATGATTTCAAGATAAATAAAATACATTTCAATTATCCACTGTCATTGCATCTGAAATACAATAAACTATAGTTTTGCATACCAGAAATCCTGATTAAATGCAACATTGCCGAAATAATAGAAAAAAGAAAAAGGATATTTTGGTTCGTATTACTTATATGTTTCTACATTTAAAATGTACAAAAGTAAAGTGGCACCTTTACAGGTCCGTATTTAGGTGTGTGGGGGTCCGGGGCAAAGAAAGTGGAGGCCCTTTATTACTTTTGAGCAACAGTCGGAATTTTTTATTTTTGTTTTACAGGTAGTTTTCAAAATATCAGTATTTTTAAAGAATTAATAAATAAGGGATGAAAAAGACCTGTTCAATTATGATTCTTATTTTTTGGTCTTCGCTCAACCAAAGACCATTTCTTCTTTAGCGCCATTCTCATTGCTGTTTATATTAGGATTGCAACGGTGGCCATTTTAGAAGAGGCGGAAGCCGAGAGCTTGGGTTAACTACGAAAAAAAATCGGTTTTTACCTTTTATTAAAGAGAAAAAGTATCCATTTTAGTATTTTGTGCCGGACCCTCTGCTCCTACGTCCCAACAGAGTGCACCATGGCTAGCAACGGCTCAGGGTGGGGATCTTGACCTCTCTGTTGGGACAGGGCCGGATAATATAAATTTTCTTCTTTTTATTCCACCACCTAAATAATATGCACTACCCTACTCGACAACACAAAAAAAAACAACAAACCGATAACTATACACACCCTACATACTCAACCTTACCTTCGAACCCCTGGCGGCCACCGATGTTATGGGTCGCGGGAGCTACCTCCCATCCATGAAGTGACTCTTGGCCAGTTCCCTATAGTACGGCTCAGGCTACACTGGCCTTGTCGCGGTCACCATCCACCCATTTATCCTGCCGTCCCCCAGCAACTAACTTTAGCCACACACAAAAAAAAAAATATCTTAAAATACAAACCAAACAAACAAAAATTGGGTGTAGCTGTGTCGTGGACACGGCCGTCTGTTTTGCGTGGATACGTCTATGTGTGTTATAATCATTTTTTAACTAAAAAGTCCACATTGTTGCTGCATTCATATATGTATACAATACTAACATTAGATCTCTATTACCTACTCTCTTAATTTCAAACATGATGATGATAATGATCAACAAATAAACATGATGATGATAATGATCAACAAAAAATAAAGCAACAACAAAAAACATAAAGCAAACAACAATAACAAAAGAGAATGTGTGTAAAGCGATAGCAAAAAAAAATATACATAGAACAAAAACAAAATACACACAAAACAACAACAAAAGCAAAAACAACAAATTAGAAGAACATGTTTACAGCCAAAAAAATGCAAATAATCATTTTTTTAGGTTTACCCCCTGGTATCAAAAGTAGACGTATAAACATCTACGTGAAAATAATAAAATTGAAAATAAATAATAAATAAAATAATAAAAAAAAAGAAAATAAATAAAAAAATATTATAAATAAGGTATGTATGTATGTACCCAAAAGAAATAAACTATCAAACAGAACCTTTTATGTCAAATACAGAGATGCAAAGTCTTCAATCCGACCTGTTCAGGCCGGTCTTCCTCAAGGTAGCGTATTAGCTCCGGTGTTATTTACCATTTATACGGCAGATATACCTCAACCGACTTCCAATTCCATGATCTTAGCCACATACGCGGATGACACTGCGGTTCTCTGTTCTGACAAATCGCCAACAGTAGCTGCCTCTAGCCTAGAGTCATATGTGAATGGATTGGAAGCTTGATTTACAATGTGGAATATCAAGCTGAACTCAGGTAAATCACAACTGTGTTCGTTTACCCTCAGGAGAGGTGACATACCTCCTGTTACGTTTGGTGGCATGGCGATTCCACAGTCCACAGTTGTGAAATACTTAGGTTTTCACCTTGATAAACGGATTGAGAAATGTGGTGTCGCACGCAATGATAAAATGTAAATATACCTCCTAATTTAAGCTATTTAGGCAAGTAAAATTCTGTGATTTCAATGGCGTTGTGGTTAGTGTGTAATTAGCTAAATACACGATCAAATTATTTGATCAAATGGTTTGATTTGAGCGCGTTTTGATGCGTGTATGTCCATATTTGATGTTTGTCACAAATGTTTGGATCAAATTAAAAATTTCTTATGAAGAGACGTGCGTGCAGAGAAAGGAAACAAAAAACATTGTTGTTGCTTCAGTATATATTTCAGAGCGAAGAGACATGCGTAAGGAGAAAGGAAAAAAACCATGACGTGTGTCTTGGGCAGATGTGTGTGAGGAAAAAGGAAAGAAAAGGTTGTGATTGGTTTGAAGAATATTAAAAATTTTTGATTTTTGCAGCGATTGCTTCGTTTTCATGAAGAGCTCGCAAATAAACGAGCTTTTCGAAAAACGGAGCTAGCTGGCACTCATAAAATAAATGGATAATGAAAATGAAGAAAGTTCAGTTTCATTTTTTTTCTTCATTCTTCAGTCTGGATTTTTTCATTTTGTTAATTTTTTTTGAGGCTCGTTTGGTTCCTTTGTGTTTCTATTGCTTATTAGCATTGTATTGTCTTGTTTGTCATGTCTAGACAATTTCAATTGCACTCAATTCGGTTCAATTCAGATACTTTTTATTTATGTGTTTATGCGTACGGCGTCTTGTGATCTTGTTGAAAACGTATATGTGTTTGTTTACATCAATCAGCTTGTTTTGCAAACACATTTTCAAATACAAATTCCTCTTACAAAACACATTTGTTCTCCGCCACTACATTTTACAACAGCAATTTGGAAGAATTTGTGTGCAATTGCCTATGCATAAGCAAACCAAACAACCAAACCAAAGATTATGATTATTGTATAGACGAAATTTTGCCTCTCTCTTTGTTTCACATCCCGAGATCGCCCAACAACAAATTGTGTGAAATTTGTTGTTGTCAAAGACTGTGAATATTGTATTGACTGGACAACCGCAACAATACACGCATATGAACATATCAACACAGTTGAAATTTCTTTTGTGTTCATGTGTTAATAAGCGAATGCGACATGACCATATACAAAATATGAAAAATACACTCTGTGCATACTCTAATGCTTAGTCCAGACGATATGATTCTTCTTATTTTTCTTCATATGCACAGAGTTGATTTTTCTTTATATTTACTTCATATGGTTTATATGTTGATATAATATGTCATATAATGGGTGCCCACACGATATGAATTATTTGTCCCAAAAGTTATGATATACATTTGTCTTCATTTGCATTTTGATGATATATTTTCTTTGCTTATGAAGGGTGTACACACAATATGAACTTTTAGTTCATTTGATATGGAAATTCATATGAAGATTTGATTTTCTTTTGTTGACGTTGTACGCTACTCTCTCACTAAACTCTCATTCTCTCTCATTGCTACGATTTCAATGCCTCTCTCTCTCAGTTGAGCTTGTTATTTATCATTCTGCTTTGTGAGAATTGCATGAATTTACAATTTTAAAAAGAAAATAAAAATTTTGTATATTGTATATCAATATAAATTTAATAAAATTTCATCCAAAAAATTAAAACAAAACTTTACATTTGAGTGGTACGTATAAAGTGTGAAATGATAGTGGTACTGATATGTGTAATGTATAGATTAACAAATTTTATTGTTAGTGATATAACAAAAACATAACTTTTTTATAGAATATGAAAAAAATTGTAGTTTCTCTATATATAGTAATTAAATTAAAACAATTTATTTAATAAAACATTTAATTAATATAAAAGAAGTAGCTGGCCCGGCGTGCGTTGCTACGCCCTCGCTCAAAAAAGATAATGCATATACATACGTATGGAATCGTGGATTATCAAGGGGATATGTGGGGATTGGATTTATAACAGAAAGAGGAATGGAGTGCTGTAGACGATGACCGCCAATAAAAATAAAAAATACTAAATACTAAAGTGAAACAAGTATCGTAAATCGTAATGGTAAAAATAAAATAAATATAAAAATGAAAATTAATATTAATTTTAAAGAGCAATTTAGTGGACAATATTTTTTGTCAGTCTGTCTTTAGCCATTACAAAAAAGTTCGATGGTTTACCCACACGAAAACATGCCACGTATAATTTTCTATGTGAAAAACATGGTGTTCTCAAATCTAAGCCACAAACTGACATTGTTTGACCTTGCGACTTATCGATTGTCATTGCAAAGTCCAATCGAATGGGAAATTGAACTCGTTTGAATTCAATTGGCACGGTATAATTGGAATGCGTGGCAGCAAAATATTTTCGCCTCGGAATTTGTCATTCAAAATAGTGGCTTCGATAATGTTTTTCATCAGTTTTTTTTTTACAATCAATCGTGTGCCATTGCACAGCCGTGGTGGGTTCAAATTCCTAAGTAAAATGACCGGAGATCCAACTTTCAGTCGTAGAATGTGTGGTGGCATGCCTTGCAAATCCAGTGAGTTCAAAAACTCTACTGGATAATTACAGCTTCGTTGGCATCGCAAATAGCATCTATCGATTTGTATGATACCAAGTCGCCTGGCAATGACTGCTGTATCTTGAAAATTAAATCGTCGACTTCCAAATGTTTCAATCCAAAATGGCTCTTTCTGCCAGGCACGCATGATTTATGTGTTGTGTGCGTAAATCGGGGAATATGCGATCAATAAGAGCAGTTTGTCGTTCTTTTTGAGATCTTTGAGTGTTCTGTTCAACGCCTCAATAGAATGTTTGTGTGATAATTTTGCACTATTTCAGCACTGTGGCCATGGACGATTGTTTTTTTATGTTGCACACTGCATCAGGATTATTTTGAATATTCAGCAGCAGCTTAAATACTGAATGAGCTGTTCTTCCTCCATTCAATAAAGTTACAGCTATGCCAGACGATGCAACGGCCAATGCGATCCCATTGCTTGATCGTATTTCAGCCAAAATTAGCGAAATGAGAAATGTTTTGCCAATTCCACCTGGTGCATCTAAGAAAAAAAATCCACCTTGTCCCGCGGAAACTGCGTACTGTAAATGAATTTTGGTTCATGAGTCAGTAGTGGGACATTGCGAGGAAAAATTGCTGCCATTTCTGTACTATTGTACTAGAGTTGACGATTCATTTCAATGCTCATAAAATCAGATGCACTTCGATTTGGTGAACGCATACCGAAATGACTGAGTGGTAAATTGGACCGCTTACACATTTGGGTGTGTGCGGCAGAATTCTCTCTCGGGTGACGTGGATGGTTGAAGAGGAACGCGCGGTAGACGGGGGATATCAGTTACCCATGTACCAGAGTAACTTTGTAGTTCTGCCGATGTTTTTGTTTTCTTTTTCGTTTTTTTTTTATTTCGTTTGGCTTGCGGTTATGAATTTTTGTCTGATTTCGTTTGAATTTTGTGAAGCCGACGATATTTGTTTGTTTGTTTATTTCGTTTGAGTTTTGTTGAGTGAAGGTGGTTGAAAATTAAAATAAAAAGGTGAAATACATATGTTGCTTGGAGTGTTGGTGAAAAATTTGATAAACGATTAATGATAAAATTTGTTAATTATGATTTTCAATCATTAATTGTTTCTTCGATTTCTCAACTCATCTCATTTCGAACTAAACTAAATTACAAACAAACATAAACAAAGAGGAATGCTAAAACATTTGCTTTGCGTTACCCACACTAATATGCAAGCGAACACCCAAGCACAACGAAAAATTAACGATTAAAGAAGCACACCCTTATCCAAATATGTAAGCGGTCTTGGCAATGACAATGCAAAGATCCTCGATAGCAATCAATGCTTCATTGTACATTGCGTTGCTGAATGTAATCATTACATTGTTGGATCGTTTACGATTTCGAAGCAATATATCGTCAGTCATTGAATCTTTGTGTTTATCCCACAACATGTCTACTCGTCCCGGAAAACATGTAGTCAACACTATAGCGAATAGTAGACGAATTTGTGTTGCTGTACAGCCCAATGCTGCTTCAGTAAGCATATCGTCCCAGTGATTATCCTTTTCGAGCAAGCTGAGTGCAAGGCATAGAAGCACTCAGTCTGCATTGGATTGACTGTATATACTCGGCCGAAAGTGTTCGATTTGAATAGGCCGGGACACGCATCAACTGGTGTACCTTGCTTGCGGGGCATCCATTTTTTGTTTGATTCCATGTGAAACAGCGTGGTACTTCTGAATAGAGTAGTGTTCGTGCAAAGGCACCGAAAGTATCCTCACGATTACACAATTCAAAAAATTCTGTGAGTGTAGTTTTTCGTGGATTCATGGTACCCTCAAGGGCTGTCTCGTTGGTAAAAAATACGCACTGGCCGTTTTCAAGATGGACGGCTAAATGTGTAACTGCTGGGTCCCGTTCATGAATTGGAAATCCAAAGATACGCCAGATAGCTTCATTAGGGCTTATGTACCTGCCAATTTGGTTTATTTCGTCTTTCCTATTCAATTGAGGAGCATTCAAATCGGTATTCTGAATTTGAAGCATAGCCATATCGCTGTCTTTATTCACATACTTACAAATGTATTTAATGGACTTCACCGAACTGCAGAACTCAACATTAATATGAGCATTGAATGTTTTGTTTTTGTACATTTTCCATCTGCCATGCAAGGCGATAAACGATATAAATCACCACATGGGATATGAATCATGTTTGTGGTAACAATATCGAACAGTAGTTGATCAGTAAACGGATCTGAAATTTCCGCAGAAATTACAGTATCGATTTCCTCAGGGCGTATTTTGTCTACAAACCAAACCAAAATGTGTGCATGAGGTAATCCTCGCTTTTGCCATTCAATCGAATACATCCAGCAACGTGTGGGACCGAATACGTTTAATTTTGTAATGAAGCTCATTAAAGACTTTAATTTTTGTTTTAACACGATGACGATGCATTGCGTTTTGGCCTGGAAATAGCAAAGATGTAATCTCCTGCTACTTTGGATTACATATCAATGTTTTAAATAAGCACAGTCGTCCACACTTGCGCACGAAAGTCAAAGCTTCCTGTATATATTCTTGCATATGACGTGGACTGCCTGCGTACGATGATAGTAGAATAATGGAGTTACAAATATCGGTGGTGTCGTTCCTGATATAATAGCTCTCGCAAGTGAAAGTATTCTTCCGCACGTATCTTGTTTTGATTGTGTCGAATGAATCGTAGTCGTTCGCTCTCAACCTTCGCGTACATGTCGACAATGAATTGTTGATACAGCTCACGACATCGCAGAATGATGTTGTCCTGACCACGACAAATTATCATACGATACGCATAAAACTCCATCGAGCTCACTTTCTTGTTTGTTTCAACTCCTGCAACAACATATTAAAAAATATTAATTCAAAATGATCTCAAAATGAGTAATGAATGAAGTACCTGTAACGGGATCTAATTTAGTTTTTCTAATTTATTTTAGCTTTATGCAAATCAACAATCTGTAAGTGTTTTTGCTTTTGCACATAATTATTTTAATTACATGACTTTTTGGGGTTCCAAGCTTCAATTTTTGGAGGAGTGGTTGAATAAGGCATATATGCCTCTTTAGTGCCAGACAGATTTTCGCTGTGATCGGCAATCCATTTGTATTTGGGACGGCAGCCATCGCGTGTTGGTGGCAAATCCGTCTTGTAGTGCATCCAACCATACCATTCAGCTAGTATTTGTGAGCCATCGTAGTCCATATGTACATGGGGTGTATAAACAACCCAACGGTTTCGGCCATAGAAGTAATAAGGATTTTCATAATACTTATTGCCATATTTGTCAATGCCCACCAATGTGCCAAACTTCAGATCATCAGTTCTATATAGCTTTAGAAAAGCTTGTTTTAAGCCACCAGCTTCTCGTATAGTACGAAAGAGATTGCCTAGGCGATCAAGGCCTATACATTTTTTCATTTTCTGTAATTTAGACATTTTTAAAATGGAATATCCATATTGTCCCTTCCAGAAAATTAGCAGAAATTGGAGACCGTCGTATGTTTCAGCGATGAACCAAGTTATTCTTTCATCTTCGAATCACAATTTCTCGAGTATCTCTGTGGTCGCCAAACATGATTCCAGCAACGTCGTCAATAACAGGCGCATTGAATCTACGCACGTGCTCTCCAACTGGTGTTATATTGATGGGATTGATGTGAATAGCGTGATTGTACTTGTTGGCGTTGTCGGTCATTTGCTCTGTTTGTGTCAGTTATGAACCGGCGCACTTGTCTTCGTTGCAATTATCGTTGTTGGTTTCGATAAGTTCGTACCTCTTGCAATTGAGATGTACGCAATTGCAACATGCTCACCCGCGCATTTTCATTATCATGAGCAATTTGTTGATCGTTTCTTTCTGCTCTACTGTGCCTCATGCTTGTCGCATTATTCGTTCGACGTCTCAAACCGGCCCCCTTGCGTCTTGCTGGCATTGTTCACTGTAACACACACACAAATAAACCAAATACTTACTGATGGAATACGGTACACCGATAATGTATTTTCTTTTACTATTAGAGTTTACCAACCTTTTTCAGTCACAGAACACGTATATCAATCAATCAATCAATTTTTGCTTTATTTCTTTTAAATTTTTACAATTGTAAAGTTAATTAATTTAATTTAATTTTTGTTTGACAAAATTTTGCACTCACTTCGTATTTTTGCACACTCACTTGTGTATCGCGAAATTATAAGCAGCTTTATGTAGCAGCTGTACTCTTCGTATTTGCTTAAACAGTTCTCTTTTTCACTGTTCGCTGTTGTCGTTGTTATTGTAGTCCGTTTATGTATTTCATTGTGTTTCACTTTGCTCTGTTTCTGCATTGTCATGCTAAGAGACTCTCTCAGAGAGGATTGTAAGAGAGCGATCACAATGCTCACACACACATTTACATATACAAAAAGAAGAAAACGAAGAGAGCAATTGTACGCATGGTGTAAGAAATAGACGTGATGCCAATTTGACCTCTTACGCTCTCAAAAATTCCTCACTCTCAATTTTTAGTAAATAAGTATTATCAGTGTATTAAAACGCTGAAAAACACGCATTTAGTGTTGAACATAACGTGAAAATGAATTGAAAATGTAAAAGCTAGTGTTATAAAGTCAATCGTTTGCGCTTTGATCAGCTGTGTTGTTGATGGTGAAATCGTGTTCAAAATAATATTATTAAAATAAAATAGCGAATAACAAAAGTAGGACATAAAATAAATTGAATAAAATAATATATTAAACATTTTTCTATTTCATAGAATTTTAATGCAGTTAAATATGCACATTATATCACCTCTATTTCTTACACCATGTCTCGTACGTAAAGTAAAAAAAAAAAACAACAATAGCAAAAACAACACAAAATTCAAGAAGAAGCACAGCATGAAAACGTAAAAACGCTTGGCTGTGCACAAAAAATTTAAAAATATAAAAACAGACTAACTTTGGCTATACCGAAGTTATAATACTCTTCACGCCCCAGCTAGTGGTCCAAGGGTCTTGAAATTTATAAAGTTGGTGGCTATGGGTCAGACACTTATAGTGTCCAAACTTTAAGTCGATAGTACAAAAAAGGTTTTCTAATAAGAACTTTTATTTGGATCCCGGTTTGTATGGAGGCACCCCTCCTAGTAGTTCAAGGGTCTTGAAATTTTCATGGTTTGTGGATATGGGTCAGAGACTACCAGTTCAATAAGACAAAAAAGAAAAATGTTTTCTAATACTTTAATTTAAAAGGTGGTTTGTATGGGAGGTACCCCTCCTGGTAACCCTAGAATCATGAAGTTTATATGGTTAGTGGACCAGAAACTTATAGTGTCTATATTTCAGTTCGATACGTCGAAAACCAAAAAACTTTTTTTAATAAGAACATTCATTTAAAAAAGGGGATTTGTGTAGGAGGTAACCCCCCTAGTGGTCCGATTCGGCTGATTCACGAACTTGATCGGCGTTTGGTAAAAAGAAACCTATGTACAAAATTTCAGCTCTCTAGCTCAAAAACTGAAGGACTAGTAGTGCGAACAGACGGACCGACGGACAGACGGACTTAGCTAAATCAACTCGTCTCATCGGGCTGATCACAAATATATGTATACACGTATACTTTATGTGGTCTGCGATGACTCCTTCTATGTGTTACAAACTTCATGACAATCTTATAATATTAGGTTGGTGCAAAAATAATGGCCGTTTTCAAACAGCCAATTTAAATGAACGTAACTCAGCTCAGAATAAACTTTATTAATCGAAATAAAAACCATTACAATCAATACATTCTTGCCAACGAGAAACAAGTTTATTTATGCCGGTAGCACAAAAATCCGGAGTTCTGGAGGCGATGAAAGCGTTGAAGGCGTTTTTGGCGTTGTCTTGATTTTTGAAACATTTCTCGCGCAGGAAGTTGTCGAGGTGTTTGAAAAAATGGTAGTCAGTGGGTGAGCGGTCCGGTGAATATGGCGGATGAGGTAGAGTCTCGTAACCCAATTCGTTCAACTTCTGCAAAGTCATTTGTGCGACCTGCGGTCGAGCGTTGTCATGGAGCAGGATTCATATTGACCAATCTCGGGCACATACGTCGAAGCTTCTGGTGCATTTCGTCGATTTGTTGGCAGTACTTCTCTGCCGTGATCGTTTCGCCTAGATTCAGAAAGCTGTGATGGATGAGACCGGCTGCTGACCACCAAACAGTAACCATAATCTTCTTTTACTGCAGTTTCGGCTTCGGGAAGTGTTGTGAAGCCTCGTCGCTGTCCAACCACTGCTCGGAACGTCGCCGGTTGTCGTAGAAGATCCATTTTTCATCGCACGTTACGATTCGGTCGAGAAACGGGTCATTTTTGTTGCGCTGAAGAAGAGACGATGACACCTCAAAGCGACGATTTTTTTGATTTTCGTTCAATTCATGCGGCACCCATTTATCGAGTTTTTTTGACTTCCCTATTTGCTTCAGATGGCGTGCGACTGTTGAGTGATCGACGTTGAGTTCTTGTGCGACTTCTCGTGTGGTTTTACGAGGATCGGCTTCGATTAAGTCTTTCAATTCGTCATTGTCAACCTCAGATTGGCGGCCGCGACCCTCTTTATCTTCAAGGCTGGTATCACCTGCGCGAAATTTTTCAAACCATCTTCGTGTGGTACGTTCGGAAGCAATATTCTCGCCCCATGCTTTATTGATATTTCGTGTCGTCTCCGCAGCATTGTGACCAAGTTTGAACTCGTGAAGCAAAATAATGCGAATTTCTTGTTTTGATAGCATGTGATGAAAAGTGGTCGGAAATCAGAAACTTATGAGGATAATAAAAAAATAATTAGTCTAAAAGATAGAGCAAAAACGCGCTTTAAAACGAAATATTGCATGTCCACATTCATTAAAAAATTTATTCAGAAATTCATGCATAAAAATAAACAATATGGAAACGGCCATTATTTTTGTACCAACCTAATACTATTCACTGCGTGAAGAATATAAAAATAAAATTTGAGTGTGAAGTGATAGTGTACTGATATTTTTAATTAATAGATTTAGATATTTTATTTTTGGCGGGATAATAATAAAATAAATAATAAGGATCTTCAAATAAATAATTAAATAAAATTTTTCAGGTAATTGAGTTAATTGAATTTATGTCATGAAATATTTATTTAATAGATTTATGTATATATTTCATTTTTGGAGGGATAGTAATAAGATAACTTTCTTTATTGAATAAAAAATTTTAAGTTGATTAAGTACACGTATAAATCAAAATTTCTAAAATTTCAACGTAATTAAATTAATATAATTTATTTAAAAATATTTTATTAATAGATTTACGTATTTTATTAAAAATATCAGTTGATCTCATATGATTCTACAAATTATATTTATTTATTATAAAGTTGAAATATAATTTGAAATTACACATTTAATTAAGAAGACTTAGTTACAAAGGCCTTAAGCTTACATTTAAAACAGTGTTATTCTAATTTACAATAAATAAATAAATATTTTATTGATTTTCTATACGTACGAGTATACAACAATGCGGAATAGTTCATTTGAAGCTCCATATCAACAGGTTAGCAACTGTGCACAGCTACAAACTATTTATTATCATTAAACGGAGATTTCTTCTGATTGATTTGTTTGTTTTTTTCTATACTAATATTATAAAAAGGAAATGTTTGTATTCTTATTTGTATTGAAAAGTCTCAAAAACTACTTAACCTATTTTAAAAATTCTTTCACCTATAGAAAGCTATATTTTAAGCGAATGTCATCGGCTCTTTTTTATTTTTAAGAAAATTAGGGATCCCTACGAAAATTACAATAATAATCAAAAATCTATTTTATTTACAAAAATGTTCGTACATTTTTCGTTGTTCTAGCATTGCTGCTTCTTTAATTTTGTTGTATTGTTGCTGTTGTTGTATTTGTTCTGTAGTATGCATCCAACAGCCAACACTTGAAGGCTGGCCGACGAACTCGGACAAGACGCTTACGCTGCATTTATGCGCGTAGTGATCATCAAATATGTGAATACATGCGCTCCAATACAAACACACAAGCGAGCTGTGACTCGTGAAATATAAGTATAGATTTTAAGAATAAAAGAAGAAAATAATAAGGACCACGTTGTTGAAGACGTCAAACTATTTAAAAATAATTAGCTACAGTTCCTTATCATTTATTAACTACTGTATGAGAGTATTGCGTTCTTCGTTCTCTTCTTTCTGAATATGATGTTCACTAAGAGCGGTGAGGTGGTTCCTGTAAAAAAATTGTAGTGTAAAGAATTGTTGTTTTTTATTAGTCCAAATGAAGTAGTAGTTTAAAATACTAATTTATCTTTCTATCTATCTACCCATGCAAAGCCGGGGTGGGTCTCTAGTCTATAATAAAAATAATGAATCTTTCAATTTCGTCTTTACAAATCCGGCGATAGCTACTTAATTCGCCCTTTGTAAACTCGTGCATTAATCCAGACGGTGCAAGGTCAATTCTAAACAATGAATCAGAATATGCAGAAATGGATTGTATCGAGATATTTGCAAAAGTGTATAATAAGAATGTGTGTGTACATAATCACTATGTTAACACTAGAACTGAAAGTGAAGAAATACAATTCCTTCATTTCAGAGTCAATGAGTCAAGTTTTTTGCATTTACATCTTCGTGACGTTCATTTTACACCATTAATTAAAATTGAAGAAAAAATAATTCCATCTTATTTGCCAAGGTCAAAAGTCCAATATAAAATAAGGTGTAAGCGATATAGAGATGTGAAAAAGAAGAAAAATGATGTAATGGTTAATTCACAACTTTCTAAACTTCCAACAATAGCAGTTGAGGAGGAGGAAAAAATTAAAGCATAACTCACAAATTGCAAGCCCATCAACAAGAAATGTGTCATATGTCCCACCAAATCATACTACTGGCCTTTCAACACAGAATAAACCATATATTTCAGAGTCACATTCAGATTATGATGAGGAAATTCACAATAATACTCTTTCACAAGCTATGATAATTATGTTCCACAATTATATGAACCAAAAACAGCAAACTATGCACCAAATACTCAAAAGATTTGTCCACGTGTCATTATTTTTTTCGTCTCGCAATAAAACTCGACTTTTGATAATTTTCGTTTCGAATATACATAATTAATCGCATAAACCAATTGTTATAATCAATTTGTAAATTAAATTAGAAGTAATCGAAGTTCGTTTTTGTTAATAAAGAAAAGGAAAACACAAAATAGTGTTTGGCTCAACATTTGGTGACCCCGACGTGATCAAAAAATATAAACAGAGTGTTTAAAGTTATAATAAAATAATAAGTTTATTAATTTGTGCTTAAATAAATCATAAATATTTCATATTTTCGTGATTTAAACAAGTGCTTGTTCATAAAGCAGCTACTTACATACATACATACATACTATAATAAAATAAAATAAGAAAACGGTGAAGTGCTTTCGGGAAGTTTAGTACAAACCAGAACAATTTTATCGGTGTTTATTTTCTGGTTATTCGCAATTAAACAAATTTGGCTAATTGAACTTTTTACCCTAAGTGATAATGGAAACTAATGCTATTAAAGTGATTCCATCGGAGTCTGCGGCTATGGAAATATAAATTTTGTCATGCAAGAAGAAGATTGCGGCTATGTCTGAGCGGTTAAACTAAATAGTATCTGAAGCAACTCCTGATTTACTTCCTGAGATTGATGAGTATGAGCTTAAGGTTTGATTGGCAGGCTAACTGATCTTCAACCACAGTCTGGAATTATGTATGATAGGTTGCTTGAGTCAGATCAAGCTGCCATTGAGCATGCAAGTAAAATTTGAAAAATTACTTTCGTCAACAAAAATAGTTATTCAGCGTGAACTTGAAAGTACGGCAAAGGCCAGCAACCACACCATTCTACAATTAAGCTAAGTTCCAGCGACTTACACACATTCACAGTTTTAGCTAATCGTTGCCTCAGCTTAAGCTTCCAGAGTTTAGTGGTGGATGCGCTAAGTGGACCGCTTTTTCTCCCAGGTTTCACACAATTGTAGTCAGTAATCCGGGCTTGTCTAATGTAGAGAAGCGGCAGCCCCTCCTATCATGATTTAAGGAATCAGCACTAGACACAGTTTAGTCATTGGAAATGACCTCTGATAACTACGAAGCAGATTTGAAATTAGATAGACGGTTTAATAACAAACGTCCTATATTTCAGGCACATGTCGCTGAGATTCTGGGCTTAAAAAATGTGAGGATGGGTACATCGGCTGATCTACGTGAATTCTCAGACAAGGTTAACGTTCATCTTCGTGCGCTCTGGTCGATAGGTAGCGAAGAGCAGATAGCCGGTTTCATCATTGTTCACACGCTGCTGCAAAAGTTAGGCAGGGTGACGCAAGCTAGCTGGGGGATGCTGCCAGTTTAGATGCGATACCATCTTGTGTCCAGTTTACAACTTTCCTTAAAAAAATGCTGTCAAAAGCTAGAGAATGTGGATACGCTCCTAGCAAGGGTGTTTTAATAAGGAAAACATTGTTTGTAACGAACTTTGTTTCATATCCGTAAGCGGTCATACTGTATACAAATGCTCTTTATATGCGAATTTGTCACCCAATCTTCTACTCCAGGAAGCTAAAAAGCTGGCTCTTTGACTCAAGTGTTCGCAAAAAGGCCATCATCTGAGAAGTTGTACTGCTGACACTTGTATAATTTGTGGTAGAAGGCATCATAGTTGTTTACATCTTGGCAGGGCCACGTAGGTTGGTTAAATTGGCTCACAAAATGGTCCAATTGTTTCATCGCTTCCTTAACTTCGTCGTCATCTCACATTACTTTGGCCGCATCTATGCATTCATCACCCATCACTTGCCAGAATCACAAGCCTGACGTAGTACCACGGCAGTCATCAATGTTAAAAACCATGCTGGATCATTTGTTCCTTATCGTGCCTTGCTTGATTCCGGATCCCAATTACACATAATGGCCTCTGTAGCGTAGAGGTAAGCGCACTAGACTACAATCCCCGGAGGCCGCAGGTTCGAGCCCCAGTGGCGACGAACTGATCTTGCGTTTTTTTCCATCTTCCTAAATTTTTCCCGTCAATGTACAAACTTCCTTATCCCAACAACACTTCCTATATCCATCCTAATCCACCTTTAATCTCCCCACCAATAATGCTCGCAATACAAAATGCACACTTGAGGAAAACAACATAGAATGTGCAGTAGTTGAACCTAAGCGAAATCCCCCAACCATCGTGTGATCAAACCTCAAGTAACAACAGCTAGGAAAAAAAAAACTAGACACGGATGGAGCTTCAAAAATGATACGAGGCGTTGTTCTCAAGTAACGACAGATAGCAGCCCCATCACTTGAGATCGCTAGTAGTAGGCCATTCACCTACTATAGTCAAAACCAATCGATTACCGAAACCAATACAAGGATAAGCCTCGGATACAAAAGGAACAGCAAGATGACGACATTTGGCCCACGCACCCGGACAAGAATAGCACAATGGAATATAAGAACTCTTAGAGAAGACCGAGGAGAAAGCGGCGTTGGCATAATTATATCCAAAGACATGCGGAACAACTTGCATTCCTGGAAACCAATCTCTGACCGCATAATCCTGACCCGCTTCGACAGTAATGTCCATAGGCACATCACCATCGTACAATACTATGCTCCAACGGAAGACGCTGATTGTATGATAAAAGATGAATTCTATGCACAGCTGACGTCAACACTGCAATGCTATGCTCCAACGGAAGACGCTAATTGTATGATAAAAGATGAATTCTATGCACAGCTGACGTCAACACTTAGAAAGAAATTCACAAATTGACCACATTTGCGTCAGTCGGAAATGGAGAGGTTCGCTACATGATGTCAGGAATAGATTGGAAGCTGATATTGACAGCGACCACGAACTCATCACTTTCGACATCAAGATCAAGCTGAAAGACAGTAAGAAACTTGACGCGCAATGCAGACATAAGCGCTTCAATGTTCACTTGCTACGGAACAACAACACCAGAAACGAAATAGTCAACGATTTCCGTGAAAAGCTACTCGGCAACGACACAGGCACCAGTTGGGAAGCTACCAATAACACAACCAGGCAGATAGCGAGTGAAAAACTTGGCACAGCTAAGCCCGTCCACCAAAAACCATGGATCTCTGACCACACTTGGGGCATCATTCAGCGCAGAAATGAACTGAAAAAGCAGCTTATTAATGACAACTCGCCGCGTCTTACAAGGAGGTAGCCAAACTGGTTAAGAGATCAGCCAGAAAAGATAAGAGACGATTCATGGAAAATATATGCGACAGTTATTTCGACTAGTTGGTTGCCTAACCAACCAACAAACCAACAGAAACCTGCCAGTAAGAGACCAAAGAGGCACCTTACTAACGAATAGCGAAGAACAAATTCAGAGATGGAAAGAACACTTCGAAACAATCAGCAACACCACGCCAAATGAGGATACCAGCTGCCATTTCGACAACACCAGAGTCAACAACATAATACCAACTACATGCCCAAGCACAACGGAAATAAGAAATGCAATAAAGAAGCTAAAACTAAACAAAGATGCAGGCATTGACGGTATACAGCCTGAATTGCTGACAGCTGACCCACAAACATCAGCCGAAATACTGCATCCGTACATCACTGCAGTCTGGGTCAACGAAAGATTACCCTCCTCATGGACGAAGGGTATCATTGTGAAGCTTCCAAAAAAGGGTGATTTGCGCGACTGTGGAAACTGGAGAAAAATAACACTACTCAAAACAATCTACAAAATTCTAGCCACACTTATCCAGATTAGGCTCCAGTGCGTCGAGAATGCTCTAAGGGACGAACAGGCTGGATTCCGCCCCAACCGCAGTTGTGTTGATCAAGCAAACACTCTTCGTACCATCGTCGATTGAATGGCGCTCTCCGTTATGCATGTTGTTTGTTGACTTCAAGAAATCATCCATCCTTTACCATTAACACTGCTTCTTGAAAAATACTATTGAATGTGAAATTGGCTGATCCTGAATTCTTCAAGTCCCAATTAATTGACATATTGATTGGAGCCAGTTTGTTTTTCGATCTGCTGTGCGTTGGGCAGATCAAAGCTGGATTACCACTGCTTCAGAAAACACGTCAAGTTCAAGTCAGTTAACTCTTATGGCCACTCGATCAATAATTGAATCAGTAAAGAAAGTAAGGAAGAGCATGATTGTGAGGCGCATATCAAAGCCAACGTTCAATATTTGGATACTGACAATTATTCGTTTCGCTTGCCGCTCAAGTTCGAAGTAGATCAGCTGGGTGATTCAACAGGCACTCTGTCGATTTTCAAATTTGGAAAGGAAACTTGAACGTAACGTTTCTCTAAATGCTCAGTATGCAGATTTCATAAAGGAGTATTTTGATTTAGGTCGTATGTCGCTTGTTTATGCGGCATTGCTCAATAAATGCAAATATCTTTTGTCGCATCATTGTGTTCTCAAAGAGGAAAGCACCACCACCAAACTTAGAGTCGTTTTCAATGGTTCTGCCGTGACTTCCTGTGGATATTCATTGAATAATGTACTCATGGCAGGTCCTACCATACAAGCAAAGTTACTCAACATATTGCTGCGCTTTCGTACTTTTGAAGAGATTTTTACGTAGACGATCTTGTCACTGGCGGTAGTTCTGTTCAGGAAGTAGTGGAAATATTGCAGCAAACCGCTGGTCTATTAGCCAAGGGTAATATCAAGCTTCGGAAATGGTGTTCCAGCGATTCCAATGTGTTTCAAACCGTACCAATGGAGGACAGAGAAACCCTTCTCAAATTTGATGATGGCAGTGACATTAAGAAAACTTTAGGCCTTTCGTGGGATCCAGCCTCAGATTGTTTTCTCTTTGCTTTTTCACCTCGAAGGTTGCTTTCCAAGTGTACCATGCGCACAATCTTATCAGCCACAGCTCGGTTTTATGATTGACTTGGTCTTATTTGCCCTGTAATAACCAAATCTAAAATTTGTATGCAGGATCTCTACAAACAGCAACTTGACTGGGAAGAGAGTTTACCAGCATATTTAAGTACTGCAGTCATTTTTGCGTTGATTTCAATCAAGTTCAGCAATTCTGGTTTCCTCGGTGATCATTTTCCTTAGACAGTACTTTGGAGACTAATGGGTTTTGCGATGCTAGCCTGAGTGCATACGCTCCGTGTGTTTATGTAGTCTTAAGGTACCAAGGTGATTCCATTGTTAATCTTTTATGCGCTAAATCACATATTGCTGCTGTAAGAACCATCATAATCCCAAAGTTAGAGCTTTGTGGCGCTACATTATAAGCTCAACTTCTCAATGAAATTGAGCAGATGAAGTTATTTTGGTTTTATGGGACAGTTGAAAAGGTGAACTGTGTTGTGAGGAGAACCACCACACTGCGGACAGCGATCATTGTCAGAAAGACCAATACGCTCCCTGTATCACTGAAGGATAAGAGGTCAACCCGACCTTAACTGAGCTAAGGTGGTCCTAGTACTACGAGGAAGTCGCATTTCACTATCATCAATAGGTGGAGGACGGCCTCCTAACACAGCATTATTCTGGTGTGACTCTAATGCAATTTCAACTGCCCTCCGATGTAATTCACCCCGACCAAACTTATAGCGACCACTGTCAAGAGTATCGCCTATAAAGGAAGCAATATCTTCCTCGTATATTCTGATAACATTGCGAATATGCCTGGAGAGAATAACGCCCATAATAGTGCTATACTTTTATTTTTCTTTTTGACCTTTATTTATTTATTGAATCACTTTGTACACAAAGCCTAACAATAATGTAGAAATCTTAAAATTATGTATTGTTTGATTTACAAGTCCCCACCACTAAGGTGAGCTTAAGAAACTTTACAGTGTTACGTGGTTCTGTCAGGTTTATGGGGCAGGCAATAATTCCGACGTATGCGCGTGTGGCTGCTTGCTTGAGAGAGTGTGCGATCTAGTGGATTAGGATGTTGCGAGAGTTTGAGTTGATTTTTATGCTTTAGTTGAGCCAGTTCAGTTTTAGCTAGTGGGACGTTAACGTCCCTGTGGATGTTCGCATTCGATATGTACCAGGAGGCACCTGTTAAAACTCGAAGTATTTTCAATTGAGCTCGTTGGATGGCTTGAACATTACTTGGGCTAGTGTTCCCCCAAAGCTGGGAACCGTAAATCCCGATTGGCTTTATTATGCTGTTATATAGTAGCATCTTTAGATCGAGGCTTAGACCAGATCTTGGGTTTAAGAGCCAGTGGAGGGACTGGGCTTTTAATTTCATGCTGATCTTTTAGGCTTCTGTATGTTTCCACCAGGTGATTCGTCTGTCCAAATGAACTCCTTGGTAGGTGACCTCAGTAGCATGTGGAACAGTTGTGTTGTTAAAGATGATAGATGGACAGTCACTCATATTTAGGGTGAATTTATCCGGATTGATTTTTATACGCCATTTGTCCAGCCAGACCGATACAAATTGCAGGTGATCGGCTAGCTCTTTCGACGCTTGTTAGGGGCAGCGTAACCGACTGGTGATTGCAGTGTCATCTGCAAAAGTTGATGTCATGAGGCGGAGATTTGTAGAGATGTCAGCGGTGAATAGTACGCATAACAGCGGACCAAGAACACTGCCTTGTGGAACGCCAGCGTTTATGTGATGCTCATTAGAGGTGAAATTACACGCATCTTAACACCAATAGCCTTTTGGTTAGATATGACTCTAGCAGTGTGTGTAAGTTCTGTGAAAGAATGTTTTTTATTTTTCAAATGAGACCATCATGCCACACTCGGTCGAAAGCTAGCGCAACGTCAATGAATATAGCTGAACAGTATTCTCGGTGTTCTAAAGCTGTTCTGATATCAGTAGTGCCATGGTTTACTTGCTCAATTGTACTGTGTTTTGATCTTAAACCGAATTGATGTGTGGGGATGATGTTTTTTGCGTTTATGTGTGGCGTGAGCTTCTTGGTAAACATATTTTCAAATAATTTTGATAGCACCGGGAGCAAACTTATTGTCCGATATGAAGACACTATTGATTTGTCTTTACCCATTTTAGTGATCATAATTATTACGGACTTGTTTCATAATGTTGGAAAGTAACCAACTTTGAGTATTGCATTGAAGACCATTGCGAGGAATGATATTGCACAGTTTGATAGCTCAATAATCATCTTTGGGGTGATGAGGTCGTACCCAGGTGCTTTCTTTGGAATAAGCCCCTTGTGAATTGCCGTTCTTAACTCATGTGCACTAGTTTTAAGTACGCTGCTATTAGGAGACTGAGCACATAGCTGCTGGGGAAGCTGAAATCCGTTTCTAGGCAAGTTTGGTTAAAACACGGATTTGAGGTGGTTAGAAGAAGTGAAAGCCTTTTCTTCGTCAGATCGCGCCCAGTTTCCGTTTTGATCCCGAATGGAGGAGTCAGCTGCAATTGATGGATTCAAGCGGTATTGTGCTCTCCAAATCGAGAACTTGGTACTCGTTGGCGAAAGATTCTCAATGTAGTGCCTTTGGATTTTACGATCCTTAATCTTGAGAGCATTGCTAAATAAATGTTTTTTAGCAGTTTTGAATCTTTGTAATGATGCTGGAGATCGACTGACCTGCAATTCACGTCTTAGCCGGAGTTTTTCTAAGACTAGGCGTTTAATCTCCGTGCTAGTTAAAACAACAGTTTTCTTTGGGCCAGATTGTACAATCGGTGTCGTGGCAACAGCAGCGCACGCAATTGTTATGTTGAAATGTTCCAGTTAGTTGTCAATGTCAGTTCCGGTTTCAAGTTTTGGTCTCATACATATGTGGGAGCTGACATATTTTTTATATCTGAGCCAATCAGTTTTCCATGAGGTAAGCATCAAAGAATGATCACGTATTGCGGGACGCTCCAGCAAGTGAAATGTGACTGGGGAATGGTCTGATGATAACTCGACATGGGTTTCCATTGAAATCACACTACGAGAAATGTTGCGAGTAACTGCGAAGTCGATTAGGTCTTTGAATTTTACTTGGATCACTTTCCAATATGTAGGCCCGCCTGGAGAAGCAAAGTTGAGTTTGTTGCTTGGGTTTATAATTCAGTTGTAGAGCAATAAAACATCAGTTTCTGTCTCATATAGGTATTTTATGAGCTCAAGCTTATGTTTCGATACACTATTTGCGTTCCAGGAGGTTATTTTGAACGAGGACATTTTAAGTACGGAGTTTTTGTAAGATTAGATTTTGCGTTTTTAGTATCTCTTGAAGCATGTTTTGCATCATAGCCGTAGTCTGAGACATATAGACTGGCAATCATATTTTCAAGAGAGCTATGTGGTGTGAGTGGTGTTGTTTTTTGAGGTATATAATGCAGTGTAGCTCATTTTGAGATAGTTAAAGAGTACTCTTCCGACTGAGTTGAACCCGACTGACATTTTATCGCGAGAAGCAATGCCTACTGAGCTTGCTCATTCATCATTATAGGTCCATGGTCCAAGTTTTCTCACCAGTGACAGGAAAGAGTGGACTAATTCCTGTATGCCTATTCAATCACTGCCAGAACTTCGGCACAGAATTTTAGTGGGAACATCGCAGATCACTGACATTTTGATAGATTGCAAATTCGTTAACAGTTTTCCCAAGTCGCAGTGGGTGTTCGTTTACGTCTACAAATTCATACATGGAATACGTTGTACTAATTTAATGGTTAAATGTGTGCGCAATGGGACATATTTGCTGGTGCGCTCAGTTCAAATGTCAAACCTTTCGGATGACTACAGGAGTTTAAAGAGTAGAAATCGGGTCAAATCATCCAGTTTAATGTCATCATTAGCGCCATTGCTGGAAAAGTTTGGATTACTGCGCGAGTTACAAAATCCTTGTTTGAATTAAGACTTTATTTTGTCTTCGTTAGGAATGAAGTACGAGCTAACTTCCCAGGTGGATACCGGCTAGCTTAAATTGCTGTAGGGGAATCGTTGTTGAATGGTTTGTTCCACGGAGCGACCAGTATGTACTGGTAATGTAATATTCAGCACCGCTGTGGCGGGGCAGATTCAGTTAATTGCACTGATACGATTTAAAACACTTTTCACTTGGTTTTTATTCAACAATTTGCTTTATTAAGTTTACTTGACACCTTATTAATTTTACTTGACAAGACTTATAGTTTACTTTAAAAATTTTACATAACAAGACTTACGTTCTTTCAAGGTTTCGCTCAAAACACCAGCTCACTACCATTAATTAAACACTGACCTTTTATAATTTTTCTTTCCTATAGTTCTCTTCTTTAACCTATTTCTGTTTTTTCGTTACTTAAGTATATTGTCCCGATAACCACTTGAAATTCGATCTGCTTGTTTCCTTTCTTCGTTACCACCCAGGTTAAACGCCCCTACTTAACTCATTATGATTTATCGTTTAGGTCACCACTTCACTTTTGATTATGACTTTTCCGGGTGTGCCTAACATGTGTTAAGTATTGTCTAATTTTACAAACGTTGCGACAATTTTCCTTTTTTTTACTAAATTAAATTTATGGGTCAGCACTTATATGTGTCATTCTTTTACGGACAGACCTATATTTAAATATGACACTTATGTGTCATTCTTTCTTAACACAGAGGGACTTATATTAGGTTGGTGCAAAAATAATGACCGTTTTCAAACAGCCAATTTAAATGAACGTAACTCAGCTCAGAATAAACTTTATTAATCGAAATAAAAACCATTACAGTCAATACATTCTTGCCAACGAGAAACAAGTTTATTTATGTCGGTAGCACAAAAGTCCGTAGTTCTGGAGGCGATGAAAGCGTTGAAGGCGTTTTTGGCGTCGTCTTGATTTTTGAAGCATTTCTCGCGCACGAAGTTGTCGAGGTGTTTGAAAAAATGGTAGTCAGTGGGCGAGAGGTCCAGTGAATATGGCGGATGAGGTAGAGTCTCGTAACCCAATTCGTTCAACTTCTGCAAGGTCAGTTGTGCGACGTGCGGTCGAGCGTTGTCATGGAGCAGATTGGTCCCTTCATATTGACCAATCTCGGGCACATACGTCGAAGCTTCTGGTGCATTTCGTCGATTTGTTGGCAGTACTTCTTTGCCGTGATAGTTTCGCCTAGATTCAGAAAGCTGTGATGGATGAGACCGGCTGCTGACCACCAAACAGTAACCATAATCTTCTTTTACTGCAGTTTCGGCTTCGGGAAGTATTGTGGAGCCTCGTCGCTGTCGGCACCCATTTATCGAGTTTTTTTGACTTCCCGATTTGCTTCAGATGGCGTACGACTGTTGAGTGATCCATGTTGAGTTCTTGTGCGACTTCTCGTGTGGATTTGCGAGGATCGGCTTCGATTAAGTCTTTCAATTCGTCATTGTCAACCTCAGATGGGCGGTCGCGACCCTCTTTATCTTCAAGGCTGGTATCACCTGCGCGAAATTTTTCAAACCATCTTCGTGTGGTACGTTCGGAAGCAATATCCTCGCCCCATGCTTTATTGATATTTCGTGTCGTCTCCGCAGCATTGTGGCCAAGTTTGAACTCGTGAAGCAAAATAATGCGAATTTCTTGGTTTGATAGCATCATAAAAAGTGGTTGGAAATCAGAAACGTATGACGATAATAAAATGATAATTAGTCTAAAAGATAGAGCGAAAAACGCGCTTTAAAACGACATATAGCATGACCACATTCATTAAAAAATTTATTCCGAAATTCATGCATAAAAATAAACAATATGGAAACGGCCATTATTTTTGTACCAACCAATACATAAACTATATTTTACATTATTTCTTTTTTATTCCTCAATTTCTTTAATATTATTCAAGGTTTTAATTTTTAAGTCTTCTACTGTTAATACATGATATACATTTATGTATGTTTCTTTAACAATTATTCTGTCTACATAAACGGTTTTTGTATTTGAAAATTCTTGATTAAATATTATTAACCCTTAACCACTGTCGTGCAATTTTATAACACTAACACTGACGTACAAATGACATTCGTCTATGTACAGTAGGTGGTCTGGAACAACATGTATTGTTAATTTATTCTTATTTTGTTATGAATGTGTCATCATTACTTATAACAATAATTCATTTTTGTAAACTTATATCTAATTTATTTTTAACAACAGTTAAGGCATGTGGGTTTTGAACACTGTAGGCAGACTGGACGACCGCAAGCCTGACACGGGTAACGAGTTCTACGTCGCTTCTGCTTAAAACACAAGGAACAGTTTTTCAAAGAATTAAAATGTTCAATTTGAGGCTTTAGCTCTTGTATATCATCAATCAAATCTTTTCTTTAGATACGGCGTTACCAAGTATTTTGCAAGATATTTCTTAAATACCAGACGGTTTGAGGAATGATAACGTGACATTATAAAAGAATTGGCAGATGCAATAACCAATATTCTGTAGAATAGAATGGCCAACGTCTACATTTTCTGGCACAAGTGTATTTTGCACACTTTTCATCCAGTGAATCCACACCTCCTTTTGAAGAGTTGTAGATTGGTATTATTTCTGGAAGTCTCTATATATGGGTTTGTTGTCTGTTTATGATGCATCGATGATACTAACACGACATTTTTTCTTTTTCGGGAACATAAGACAGCAATGTAATTTCTTTTGTAATCGCAAACAGTAGAACGAACTTTGCAATTTTTATCAAGAAAATCAGTAGGAATTTCCATTTTATTCTTTTTTAGAGTTCCGACGCATGTCAAATTTTTCTTTCTCAATTCATTGCCAACTTCGATTAACGAAATGTAGTTGCCAGCGGTAATGATTCTATTTGTACTCATAATTGATTTCGCGAAACGCAATACACAGTGTGTTGGCACTAGAAACTTTTTTTCTTCATCAGTGAGTCCCTGGCCGTCACTGTATTTTTCTGTATACAGATATGCATTGTAGAGATAGCTTCTAGCACTATCAGTTAGGCATTTTATTTCTAAGCCATATTTACATGGTTTGTTAGGCATGTATTTTTTCCATCTGCATCTGCCTCGGAACGACACTAACATTTCGTCAACTGTAGTATTCAATTGTAGTATTGTAGTACTTTTGGCAATTGATGATAAATTCATCAAAAATATCTGAAAAGGCGGCAGCAACAGTGTGCTGTTTTCTTTGGTCCCGAGTAAAAGTATCGTGAAAACGTAAACTAGTAAGAATCATTCCAAAACGCTCTTTAGACATAACCCCCATGAATATATCTCGCCCGGTTCCGTCGGTTGCAAACAACGCGTTTATGTCCTCGTCATTTGATTTGAACGATGCGCTAAAAAGCATGAGTCCAATAAAAGCATCAAACTCCATACTATCCAAGACCTTGAGTTCATATTTGTTCTCTCGCTTATATTTTTCTCTTACTAATCCAAATTTTTGATTTGTAAACTGTATGACTTGTTTTGTATAGTATCGGAAATCAACAGGCCAAATAATTCTGAAGGCGAACTGTCAGGTGAATATTCAATAGTTGCTAAAGGAGTTACTATATTATGTGCAGGTGTTTGAGTTATTCTCGATGGCTCCTCTGCAGACCACTTTATGCATCGGTTTTTGCCGAAGTAATACATCTAACTCTTCGATCCAAGATTGTATAATTTTTTTTGTATTTTTGTGGTTGATATTAATTTTCGTTGTATTATTTAATGAAGACCGCTCAGGTGACGCATTAAGACGCTTACGATCCATTTTTATCTATTATTATTATTGTTGGGGGATGTTGCACTGCGATCTATGAGATCTATTGTGCCCCCTTCACGGACTAAGAGTGTTTCTCCTAGCCCAATTCCCTCGATGAATTGTAGTATAGTATTGATCCAACCTCACAGAGTCTGAGTTCGTCGTCAATTCAGGTGAATTCACCAAGGTGCTTCCCTCTATTGCGCATCAGGGCAGAGCAAGTACCTATCACATGTAGTGCGGTCTCGCCCTCTTCCCGGCAGAATCTGCAAAGACCATTAGAGAAAACTCCCAGTTTTGTTAGGTGATAGTTCAGCGTACAATGTCCTGTTAATAATCCCGTAATGATTCTCAAGTTGTTCTTCGTTAGATTCATACAATCCTTGTAGCGTTTTAGGTTGTATGTCCCTAGCGCTAATTTGGAATGTGATAGCCCCAGTAATTTTTCCCAGTATAATTTTCTTTGCTTATCCTCTTCTTCCCAAATAGTGCGGGAGATGTTACCCGATCATAATCCACAAAATGGTTCGGGCCCTACAAAAGGAGTTGATGCTCCTTTCCTGGTGAGTTTATCTGCCATTTCATTTCCATTAATCCCAGCATGACCCGGAACCCATAGAATCCACACCTGATTGAGTTGACCTAGTATGTTCAGCTTATCAATGCACTCGATCACTAGTTCTGAAGTGACTTGGTGCGATTTAAGTGTTTTGATAGCTGTCTGGCTGTCAGTCAGTATTGCTACTCTGCAGTTTCGGTAGTTCCGTTTGAGATTAAAGTGCGCACATCTATCTATCGCGTACACTTCCGCTTGAAAGATTGAAGTGTTCTTACCTAATGGTTCAGAGTATCTTATCCCTGGTCCAAATACACCCGTCCCATCGTCGGTGAGGGAGCCGTCGGTGTACCATGTCATCATGTACTGGTTCATCTTGTATGTTTCTGATAAACTTTCCCAATTTCCTTTGTTACTAAGCTCAGTTTTGAAGAGTTTCTTAAACCTGAACGTTGGGAGTATAGAGTCCCTTGGCATCGAGATTTCAGAAAGATGTTCAGTGAGAAGTTGTGTCTTCCTTTAGTTGAGATAACTTCCTGTGCTGGTGTTGTTCCCAGCTACCCTCAAAATCGCCCTCATCGCTTGTGAGTAGATATAAAGAGGAGTGAGTTCCAAGATACCTCCATTGATGCCGTTGGACATGTTCGCATAGCTCCCGTTATACATACACATGCAAGTCTTTGTACCTTGCTAAGAGTGTTAATTACTGTCTGCTGTTCGTGCAGTTTTCCCAGACTAATGCCCTGTAGGTTATCATTGGTCTGACAATTGCTGTGTATATCCATCGCAGAATATTGCGAAATTTTACCCGCAATAACTCTACACGTCATGAAAGTTTTGATGGTTTTCTGCTTTACCTGCTCTATGTGAGTTTCCCTCAATAATTTTTGGTCTAAAAGGATACCCAAGAATATTGCTTCTTTTTGGAGTTATATCTCTATACTGCATATACGGATAGCTTTAAAATACTTAAGTTTATACTTCCGTGTAAGAAGTAAATACCGACGTTTTTGCTGGACTAATATTCAACCCAACCGTGACACAACATCTCTTCGTTAGTTTGAGTCCTAATTGGATTCTAGCACATAGAGTGTCCTCAAATTTACCTCTACAAATGATGACTATGTCGTCCGCATAGCCCTGAAATGCCAAACCATTGTTTCTTTATTCTACCAATAGCTCGTCTACTACTATACTTCACATAAGTGGTGACACCACACTTCCCTGTGCGCAGCCCCGTGAGGTGTTAGCGATTATACTTCCTGCACTTGTTGGTATTTCCACATTCCTGGTGTGAAGCATATTATTCATCCGTTTCCTTCTTTTCAAAGCTATCCTGCAGTGAGTTTGTCAGTTGATATAGAGCAGTTTCAATGAAATACCCTGCTCTATAGGCATGCTGACAGTAGTGCAGCGGATTTCGTACTAAAACTGTAGTCCGGATGTAGTTATCTACAACTTTCTCTAAAGTTTTTAGAACAAAAGATGTTATGCAGATTGGTCTGTAGGATTTAGGATGAAGTGGGTCCTTCTTACCTGCCTTTGGCAAAAATACCACCTTTACTCTTCTCCATACCCTAGGTATGTAACCTAGCGCTACACTACACCTTGCAATTCTCGTCAGTAGACCTAATAGCTGCTCTGTACCTTTCTGGAGTAAGGCAGGAAAAATTCCGTCTACTCAAGGTGATTTCAATGGCTTAAAGTGTTAATTGCCCATCTAATCCTAGGTCCCGTGCAAATTTCGCTACATTTATTCCTGTACACTCTACCCAGGTTATCAGTATAATCTGTCCCTGCCGTCACAAGTGTGGAAGATCCTGGGAAGTGAGTGTCAAGAAGTAATTTTACACTCTCTTCTTCGTTTTCCGTGAGGAGGTTGGTATATGATACACTGTACCTGAGTAAAGGTTGATGGAACCCCAGGACGATTAAAACAAACAAATTTTTTTATTAACCGCTACGGATTTTTTTCTGAAATTTGTGGAGTAGTTTTATACCTATTGTAATTGAAAGAATTCCAATTAATTATTTTATCAAATGAATCTCATCTAATTAATCTTATCAGTAGATGACTGAAAGCAAGTATTGGTCTCTTAAACCACTTTATAGTAAATTAGCAATTACTTCTAATGAAAAAATTAGTTAAAAAATAACATTAGTATGTCAAACTAAAATTATTAATTTATAAGTTAATATTTTTTAATTCCACAAAAAGCACGTATTAGATGATTAAGCTTATTTATTATTTTTTCTATTTCTTTTATTTTATTTTCAATTTTAAACTATTATTCATATTTACCTTCTTCACCTAAATCTTCTAATTTAAAAAAAGTTAGTTTAAATTCAATAAATTGAAAATGATAACAAATTTATTCTCTGTATTTGACCCTTCTTCTAGTATTTTTAATTTATCTTTAAACTGAATAAGAACATTTTTAGGATTATTATTAATTCCTTCAATATATTGATTAATACCTTCGCGGTATAATATTTTCTGAAATTCGATTTTAACTACTCTATATAAAGAATTCAAAACTTTACTAGGACCTTTATGACATAATGGGTCTACATTTATTTTTATTTCGCTATTTTCTATAATTTTATTTAATAATTTTATAGGATTATTTCCTTATATTTTAACTAGTACAAGACATTTAACTTTAACTTTAACACTAGCTTTACCTTTATGATTATGTTTTATAATTTACGGTTGAATTAATCATACTCAACACATATTTGCTCATTTAGTACCTCAAGGAACACCTGCCGTTTTAATACCTTTTATAGTATGCATTGAAACTATTTGTTATATTATACGACCGGGAATATTAGCTGTTCGATTAACAGCTAATATAATTGCAGGACATCTATTATAAATACAGGTCCTTCTCTTTCTTCTATTTTAGTTGTTTTATTATTAATTACCCAGATTGCTTTATTAGTTCTAGAATCAGCAGTTGCTATAATTCAATCTTATGTATTTCCTACGAAGGAATGCTTCGGCGGTGCCGTAGGGATTGAAAGGGGCTTGAGGCGATAGGGGTTTTTAGTCGGTAGGCTAATGAATCCGACATAACTTGTGGCACGGGTCATAGGTATCTTTGGAAGATTTTTACCTCCTTGTTTCGCACAACAAAAAAAAACAAAAAAATCTTATGTATTTGCTGTATTAAGAACTCTATACTCTAGTGAACTAAATTAATGTCACCCCTTTCATTTAGTAGATTATAGTCCTTGCCCTTAACAGCGTCTATTGGAGCTATAACAACAGTTTCAGGTATAGTAAAATGATTCCATCAATATGATATATCATTATTTATTTTAGGAAATATTATTACAATTTTATATGTTTATCAATGATGGCGAGATATATCACGTGAAGGAACTTATCAAGGATTACATACATACGCCGTTACTATTGGATTACGTTGAGGTATAATTTTATTTATTGTATCAGAAGTATTATTTTTTGTTAGATTTTTTTGAGCTTTCTTTCATAGTAGATTATCACCAACTATTGAACTATGAGCATCTTGACCACCTATAGGAATTATTTCTTTTAATCCTTTTCAAATTCCACTATTAAATACAGCAATCTTATTAACTTCTGGAGTAACTGTAACATGACCCCATCATAGTTTAATAGAAAATAATCATACTCAAACAACACAAGGTTTGTTTTTTACAGTTTTATTATGAATTTATTTTTGGATTCTTCAAGCCTACGAATATATAGAAGCTCCTTTTACTATTGCAGATTCAGTTTATAGATCAACATTTTATATAGCAACAGGATTCCATGGAATTCATGTCTTAATTGTTACTACGTCATTTAAATAATCATTTTTCTAAAAATCATCACTTTGGATTTGAAGCAGCTGCTTGATATTGACATTTTGTTGATATTGTGTGATTGTTCTTATATGTTACAATTTACTGATGTGGAGGTTAATTTAAACTATCTATTATATATAGTATAAAAATATATTTGACTTCCAATCATAAGGTCTATTAATAATAATAGAATAGATAATTTTTATAATTTTAGTAATTTCTTTAATTCTTTTATTAATCTCTTTTATTGTTATAATTTTAGCATCAATCCTATCAAAAAAATCTCTAGTAGATCGAGAAAAAAGATGCCCTTTTGAATGTGGGCTTGACCCAAAATCTTCGTCACGACTTCCTTTTTCAATTCGATTTTTTTTAATTACAATCATTTTTTTAATTTTTGATGTTGAAATTGCTTTAATTTTACCCATAATTATTATTTTTAAATATTCAAATATAATAATATGATCAATTTCATCAATTATTTTTATTTAAATTTTATTAATAGGATTATACCACGAATGAAATCAAGGAATATTAAATTGATCAAATTAGGGTTGTAGTTAAAAATAACAGTTGATTTGCATTTAAAAAGTATTGATTATTCAATCTACCTTAATGAATATGAAGCGATAAATTGAAATTAGTTTCGACCTAATCTTAGGTAATACTACCCTTATTCTTTAATTGAAGCCAAAAAGAGGCGTATCACTGTTAATGATATAATTGAGTAAAAACTCCAATTAAGGAAGTATGGTGATCAAGTAAAAGCTGCTAACTTTTTCTTTTAATGGTTAAATTCCATTTATACTTCTATTTATATAGTTTAAATAAAATCTTTACATTTTCATTGTAAAAATAAAATAATTAATTTTTATAAATTACTAAATATAATTATTTATATTTAAAGATTAATCAATCTCCCTAACAGCTTCAATGTTATACTCTAATTATAAGCTATTTGAATATAAAAATAATAATAAATTAAATAAAATTAAAACTCAAAGTACAAATAATAATAAATAAATTTTTAAATTATTATTTTGTATAATAAAAACTAATTGAGAATATTTTTCTAATTTTTTGGATAAATTTTGTCTTCCAAAATATTCTGATCAACCCTGATCAAATATTTTAATTACTAATTGACCATAATTTAAAGGTCAATAAATAATACCATACGTAACAATATAGGGTATAAATCACATTGATCCTATAAATATAGAACTAAAATAATTTTTTAAAGACTTATTGACAAAATATAAATTAACAACAGAAATTAGATAACCTCTTAACCCCCCGCTAATACAAACAAATAAAGTTAATATTTTATAAAGGTAACCAAATTATATAAGGTCTAGAAAATATTAATCAATTTAATATTCTCCCCCCAATAATTCTTATCACTAATAACCCTAATATGCCTCGCAATATAACCCATCCCTCATCATTTAATATATTTAATCTCAAACAATTTAAATCACCTGTTATTGAATAATAAACCAAACGAAAAGAGTAACAAACAGTTAAACCAGTAGAAAAAAAGAAAAGAAAAAAAGAAAATAAATTAATATTTCTAATTATTACTATTTCTAAAACTATATCTTTTGAATAAAACCCAGCTAAAAAAGGTATCCTACATAAAGCTAAATTTGAAACATTAAAACAAGCAGATGTTAAAGGCATATGAATTCTTAAACCCCCTATTAAACGAATATCTTGAGAATTATTTATATTATGAATAATAGCACCAGCACATATAAATAATAAAGCTTTTAAATAAAGCATGAGTTAAAAGATGAAAAAATCCTAACTTATAAAATCTTATAGATAAAATTCTTATTATTAAACCTAACTGACTTAAAGTTGATAAAGCAATAATTTTTTTTAAATCAAATTCAAAATTAGCCCCTAACCCAGCTATAAATATTGTTAAACCAGACAATAATAACAAAACTTGGCCTAAAATAAAATTTTCTAATAATACATTAAATCGAATTAATAAATAAACTCCAACAGTTACTAAAGTAGAAGAATGGACTAATGCAGAAACAGGCGTAGGGGCAGCCATAGCAGCAGGAAGTCAAGAAGAAAAAGGAATTTGAGCTCTCTTAGTTATAGCTGCTAAAACAATTAAAAACCCAATAATTTTTATTTCAAAATTATTCTGAAAAACTTCTAAATAATAAATAAAATTTCATCTACCATAATTTAATATTCAAGCAATAGCTAATAACAAAGCAACATCGCCAATTCGATTTGATAGGGCAGTTAATATATCGGCATTCTAAGACTTAATATTTTGAAAATAAATAACTAAACAATAAGAAACTAAACCTAAACCATCCCAACCTAACAAAATTCTAATTAAATTAGGTCTAATAATTAATAATATTATAGATAAAACAAATATTAATACTAATATAATAAATTGATTAATATTTTCATCACTTATTATATATTCTTTTTTATAATAAATACCTAAAGAAGCAATTATTAAAACAAAAGATATAAATAACAAACTTATTCAATCAAATAAAAAAGTTATAACAATAGACGTTGTATTTAAAGATATTACTTCTCATTCTAAAAAATAAACTAATTCATTTACAATAAAATATATACTTATAATAAAAAAATTAATTCTAAAATTAAAAATATAAATCTAATTCTACAAATTGATAAATATTTCACGATTTAAAATGAATAAATTCATATCACTAACTCCACAAATTAGTATTTTAAATAAACTATTTAAATATAACCACAATATACAAGACTCACTTTTTAAAATTAAATAATTTAAAGGTAATCAATACAATATAAATAAAAAATATTCACGAATTTTACCTCCTCTAAAAGAATAAACTCCTGAAAAAAATTTTCCGTGTTGTCTAAAAGAATATAAATATAATGAATAGGCGGCACTAAAAAAGGATAAAAGAGATAAAGAAATTATTGTAAATCAAGATCAACTCACAATTCTATTTAATAATGAAATTTTTTCTAATAAATTTAAAGTAGGAGGAGCAGCCATATTACTAGAACTTAATAAAAATCATCATAATGCTATTGCAGGTATAAAATTTAATAGTCCTTTATTAATTAATAAACTTCGTCTTCCTAATCGCTCATAAGAAATATTTGCTAAATAAAATAATCCTGAAGAACATAAACCATGACCAATCATTAACGTATAAGATACCTCAGTGGTGTGTTCAATGCTTCCGCAGAAGTTCCTAAAACTTATCCGTTTTGCTTCTCTAATCTCTTTGTTATAGAGTGTTAGAGTCCTCCTGTATTCCGTCCAATCACCGGTAGTTTTTGATCTGTTCGATAGCCCTCGAACTTCCGTTCTTAGGTACGTCCTTGGTAGAGCGTACCTTGCTTATTGGACAACTGTCCTCATCTGAATCAATAATTACTTTATTGAAACTTTCTATCATAGTTTCTAGTTGCATTTCATTTCTAATATAGTCTCCTAATTTTAGTTGCCTTAGGTTTGCATTCAGATTGTTAAGTATTTATCCCAGTTTATTTTCCTCGGATTCCTTAACAATCTTTGCGTTAGTTGCACCCCTATTACGTCAAATCGCAGTATTCTGAGATCAGACATTGATGGTTCGTCGGAGACTATCCAACTTTGAACCAGATTAGAGCCCCAGGTGTTTCCTAAGGTTAGGTCCAAGACCTCTTTCCGCTCGCTTGTTACGAAAGTGGGTGTGTTACCCACATTAAGAATTTGTAATTTATAATGATAAATTAAAGAAGGCACTCACCACGCTTGTTGTTGTCTGTACTCCCCCATACCTCGTTATGCGCATTGGCGTCACATCCAAGTATTAGAGGTTACTACTTCCTTTCACAGTACTCCACCAGTTTGTAGACAAGATCGGGTGGGGCCCAAGTGTCTTCCCCTGGTAGGTATCCTGATGCCAGTACAATTTCTCGTGTGTGCCCGTCGATGTTGATCGGGATCTGCACCGCTACAAGATCTCTAGAGAGGAACTCTGGAAGACACAAGTATTTCATGTTATTTGTTAGTACTTTGCAGGTTCTTGGGTAATCACATCTGATGACCCATATAACCTGCGTATTTGATGCGGTCAAACCTCTGATTTGACCCCTGAATACCCAGGGTTCCTGGGCCAGCACTATGCCCAGGAGTACTTTGTTGAAGTCTTCTTCTTTGCCGGTAAATTTTAGCGCAGATAAGCTATTAGCGTTGATGTCGTCGCTTTCGACAGCAAGAATGCTGACTTCGGCTGCAGGTATCTCACTCCTGACCACTTCTTTAGCTTCCTCATTTTGGATCTCCTCAGCGTTAGCTGAGTTTTGCTCAGTTGTGGCCCCTGCGTCTAAAGGATCTCCATTTGCGCGTCTTTTGTGTAAATGGACCGGGATCATGCCAAATCTGTATGCCACTCTGGCTTTGATCGCTTCAAGCGATAGGTCATCAATACTGATCGTTAGTGACACTAACACTGACCATACGAATGACATACTATGTAGGGTCAAAAGTAACCTTCTTGACCGCCAGAATGCGCTGCTACTGCAAAAAAGATCATGGTGCCTTGTAGTCCGTTCATATTTAGGTAGACGTGCCAAATTTCAGTGCAATATTTCCCTTAGTTTTGTTTTGACAGCTGATTGTTGTTGACGTGTTTCCACGTCATGTTGAGTATGGACAAAAACGATTTTCGTTCTCTCTTAAAACATTATTTTTTGAGAGGCAAAACGGCGAAGGAAACAAAAGAAAAGTTAGATAAATATTATGGGGCTAATGCTCCGTCAGATTATACCGTCAAATATTGGTTTCGATAGCTTCGTGGTGGCCGCAACTCCACTACCGATGAAGTCCGCAGCGGCAGGCCCTCCGATGCGGTTACAGAGGACATTGTCAAAAAAATACATGAAATGGTGTTTGTTGACCGAAAAGTGAAGGTGTGCGAGCTAGCAGATGCCACAAAGATTAGTACTGAGCGCACACGCCATATTTTGAGCGAGCATATGAAAAAGTTATCTTGCCGCTGGGTGCCGCGCAAGATAACCAAAAATACGAACGCGAGAGCACTTGGAAAGAGTGTTTGGACTTGCTGATGCGGAATCGGGCGGATTTTTGGCGTCGTTTGGTAACTGTTGATGAAACCTGGATCCACTATTACACACCAGAAAACAGAATGAGTGCCCGGCAATGGACTGAAGCGGCCGCGGGAGGTTCGATGGGTCGAAAAGGTTATGGCGTCGGTTTTCTGGGATTGTCATGGCATACTCTTCGTGGACTACCTCGAAAAATGAGTATTACTGTGCATTATTGGAACGATTGAAGGACGAAATAGCTACAAAACGCCCTCACATGAAGCGAAAAAAAATTTTGTTTTTGCAAGACAATGCCTCGGCACACAAGAGCATCGCAACCACGGCTAAAATCAATGATTTAGGGCTCCAATTGCTTTCGAATCCACCGTATTCGCCCGATTTGGCTCCGTCGGACTATTATCTCTTCCCAAGCCTCAAAAGATGGCTCATCAATAAAAAAATCAGCTCATGCGAGGAAATCATCGACGCCGCTGAGGAGTATTTTGCAGACCTTCCGGAAAATTACTTTTCGGACGGAATAAAGAAGTTTGAAAATCGCTGGAATAAGTGTATCGAGCTAAAAGGGGACTACATTGAATAAAATAAAAAAAACATTTAAAAAAAAAAAAAATCATTTCGAAGGAGGTTACTTTTCACCCCAACTAGTACGTCAAGTACTCGTATTTACCTATTTAAATGCGTCGCACACGTCCGCTCTCTTTTGCATCGGCCGCGTCACTGATTGTTAGGAAACTACCAGAAAGGCCGTTTTTTTTTTACACGCGCAAAATTTAATTATCAACGAAAAATTATTCATGCGACACATTCGTACGACAATGGTTAAGGGTTAATAAACAATTATTTAAATGTATTAAATAATTACCGTTTGATGTGTTATTTGCAATGCAATTTGTTTCTAATTTTTCATTTAATATATTTTTCAGTAATATTGTTTCCTCATCTATTGGAAGTTTTTCTGAATTTTTATTTATAATTGTTGTGCAATTTTGTTTTAATAAACAATTCTTCGATAATGAGCATTCAGTCTATATTTTTTATTATTATAAGTATACGAGGTTCGTTCAAAAAGTATCGCGATTTTTGAATTTCCTCCGGTTACGTATATTCGATTTTCTTTTGGCGTTATGTTGGTACTCATGTCCCTCACTTATTCTGACAAGGTCGGCCATTTTGAATGTTTAGTTAATTTTTGACAGCTGTTTTGCTTGCACGTGTTTTGGCTCGTCTTCGATTTTCGCCTATTCCAAAAAATGGATCAAAGAATCTGTATTAAATTTTATGTGAAAAACAAAATTAAGTGCGCGGACGCATTCCGAATGTTGACTGTGGCATATGGTGAAGCTACCTTGGACCGAAGCAACGCTTATCGGTGGTACAAAATGTTTTCAGAGGCCCGAGAAGATGTGAACGACGAAGAGCGTGCCGGACGCCCGAGCACGTCAACAACAGACGAAAACATTGATGAAGTGAAGAAAATAGTATTGGCCAATCGTCGAATCACCGTTAGAGAAGTTGCTGACGACCTAAACATATCGATTGGCTCCTGCCATTCAATTTTTATAAATGATTTGTTCTGGTACTACGCCTACCACTGTATTTTTATAGTTTCAAGACTTTTTTGAATTTTTATTACTAGCACTAATTTTTTTTCTTGATTTCGATTACTACTGTTCTTAAGAAGTGAATTTTGTCTATGTTATAGTCGTCCATTTCTTGTTTTGTTAGTAAATTCAGGTTTGTTCCCCACGTCTTTGCTGTTACTATGATACTCTGGATTTGGTCTACGTGATTTTTTAACATTGTTATCGTTAGTAGTTTTGCGTGAAATATATTATATTATTATTATTATATTATTCATTATGTCGGTTATTGTCTTGTCCACATCATCTACAATAGTATTTTACTCTGGTCTTTGGTTATGGTGTTTTGTATTAGTTATATTGTTTTCTCTAATTGATCATTAATTTTTATCAGATACTTAGTGGCATGTCCTACCATATCAATCAGTCCTCGTATTGGCGTCTCGTTGGTGCATGCCAGCGAGCGTGTATTGATTGTTTATTATGAAAGTTAAGAGACAAATTTTTTCCAATCCGAAATACGAAAAACTCTAAATGATTTACCAATCGAAACATCCAATCTATCTCAACTGGACTGCGCCCAAACTTAGCTGGAAATAACAATCGCCGGCTCCCATCTTCATTGCAGGCCCCATCAACATTAACAGTTTGTTAGAAAAAATAGATACGGTGACCGAACCCGAGTCATATGTGTTGAAGACCATGTCCAGCGATGCCTATCGCAATATCATTAAGATTTTGTGCTATGCAAAAGTCGATTAGATCCGGGATTTTACAGGGATCAGTTGGCCAGTAAGTTGGCTCTCCAGTGTTTAGGTGTCTAGCTTTAATATGCTGAATAGCATTATATAATTTTTTGCCTTTAGCGGTTGTTGTTCTTGTTCGCATATTAAGTCCTGATCCGTCTGGATGGTTGGTTGCCAATTTATCGTACCCGTGTATTTGGACGCAATGCTTGTTCGTAAAATGAGTCTCTGATATAATTGCGATGTCAATAAGATTATCATTTAAAAATTGTTTCAGTTCAAGAATATGGCGGTTTAAGCTGTTAGCGTTCCACACTATTATTCTAAGTTCACTGGTCATTTTGGTTGCTTAGTAAGGCTTGGTTAGGTAGAAGTATGGTTATGATCTTAGTTAAGTTGTTTACTGTAGAACTAAATCTTTTACTATAGATATTTCATTGTGTATTAATTTCCTGCTTACTTTCTTGCATGTTGTCAATGGTTTTCGTATCATTGTTTTTGTTTGTTTGAGTAGTGGCCATGGGCTGGCGAACAGTAGGTTGTGATCGACTGATGATTTGGGCATAACTTATTCCTGATTGTGTTGGTATGCTTATATCTTTAGTTATTGGTTCATTGGTTTATGAAATGGGAATTTTTTCTCTTAGTTGGGGGAATTGTTGTATTTTTAGTGTTTTGTAGATTTCGCATCCTTTATAATTAGCGGTGTGGTTGCCGCCGCAGAGTGCTCATTTGGGTTGGTCGTTGAGTAGTGTTAAGTTGCATTATATCGTCTTGTGTTTGCCAGCGGACTTGACACATATTGGGTCTCTAGTACAAAAGTTTTTTGTATGTACGTATTTTTGGCAGTTTGTACATTGTAAAATTTTTCTTTTGTGGTGTGGTGGTTGAAATTTTATTTTGGTTTGAAGCATGTGTTGTAAATGTCTGCATTATTTTTGTTGGTTTTTACCTCTATGAAAAATATCGGAAGAGGTGCCTTAGTAGTTTTATGCTGGATATTATGAATATTTATAACTTCGTGCCCTAGGTCATTTAGTTCAGTTTTAATGTCTTCTTTATCGGAGTTGGGATGTAGGTGTCTTAATACCACTTTGAATCCTCTTTCCTCTTTTGGTTTAAATGTGTAGTATTTTGTACTTTTTTCGCGAAGTAGTTTTATGATTTCACGGTAGTATTTAGGTTCAGTAGTTTGAATCCTTACATCATTCGTTTGCCATTTATGTGTTCGAAATTTACTAAGATTTAATACCGTTTTTATTGTACAAAGCTTCTCTACCGAGACAAAGGTATAATTCGAATGCCATTTATGTGTTTAAAATTTACTAAGATTTAATACCGTTTTTATTGTACAAAGCTCCTCTACCGAGACAAAGGTATAATTCGAATGCCATTTATGTGTTTAAAATTTACTAAGATTTAATACCGTTTTTATAATACAAAGCTCCTCTACCGAGTTAGCACCAACCAGTAAATCGTCCATACACAAATTTTGCAGTATGGCCTTGCATCCTGCTGGGTACCTCAAGTTATGCATCTCGGCTAGATAATGCATGCATCGCACTGCTAAAAATGGAGCGACACTCATGCCATATGTTATCGTCTTACGACGTAACACCTGAAGAGAATCAGTAGGTCTACTCCGCCATCTTCTTAGCAATATCACCTGTAAGAGCATACTGGTGACAATGAAAGCGCAACAAAGTTACGAACTATTCGAATCTTTGGACCAACTGCTAACAAATCGTTTGGAGATCGTCCATTACTAGTTTTACAGGACGCATCAAAAACAACTCTCAATTCGGTTATGCTACTCCCTGGCCATAAAACTGGAAGGTGTGGTATGAAATACTGTATCTGCGAAATGTCTGCATGGCTTACTACTTCCATTCCACTGCTACTGATCTAATTCTTTGTATTCATAAACTGATTCACAGCAATTTTATAGGCATCGCCTAAACATGATTCGCCAGCTTTAAACGATAATCGAATTATAGAGCGACCTGACAATGTTTGCCTCACATTCGCCTTACAGTGTTCCTCACACAGCGAAGATATATCCCTCATCTTCCAAAAAGATTCTACCATCTGTAATTTTTCTTAGTCTTCGGTTAGCGTGACCCCTGACGCTCCATATGTGACGGATGGTGTTCCTTTATCTACTACTAGCCAACCCAGGAGAGATTTCTGTAGCAGTGGTACATGTCATGCTAAACGAATCTGGCCTACTGCTAATAAGGAGAAGAAGAAATCGATGCCTAACAATATATCAATGAGTTCGCTCGAATTGAATTTCGGATCCGCTAACTTCACTCCTTTGGGTATTTTCCATTGACCTTCGAGCATGGAAGTATTAGGCGCATATCTCGTAATGTATACATGTATAGAATGTCTACGCAGCCTTGCACACCTGCCGTGGTGTTGGCGATGCCATGCACTGTTAACCTTGCATTCTCTACAGTTAATCCTAGCCTTGCCGTAAGACTTGGCTTCCAGCATCAAGTACACATCTGCACACCAACGCTGTAGCTAAATAACAAACATAACATTCGACAATATTAAACTATTTAGTGAACTCGTTTCCGACTGCAATGCTGCGTGATATTCACTCGAAGTAGCCGTTACGTTACCAGAAACTTCTCTATGTAACAACGCATGTCGTACACCTTGCTTAACCACATGCCCTTGTTGCATGCTTCTTGCTAAAACAATTAATACTTACATAAGGACAATCTCTTTATCTCCTGATAACTTTGCATCTTATCCAGTTTTAGGAACTGAGGACACTCCACCAATTTATGAGAACCTGCAGAACTAAGGCACATCCTTTCATTTCTAACAGCGGAATTCAATGCGGTTCTATTATGAAACCCTTTAATTTTGACTTCATTTGCAGCACCACCGTTGCTTAATTCACGGCTTGCGATGTTCGTATAACGCTTAACCATAAATTACTCCTAACTAGGTAATTCTTTACTATCATGTTCGGTTCAAAGTGTCATTAACCAGATGCACTACTATCGCATCTAATATTTCCTCCGATGTACCCAATGTACGTAAGTCAGCTAACTGAGACGATACCGCCTTTTCATAATTTGAAGCCGTAAGCTCCAACAATTCTATTGCGTTCAATGGTTCTGGTCCTAACGACGATCGCAAGTGTGAAAACTTCGATAAAATCTCAAGTTAGTAACTAGAATCAACAAGCGTAACAAATGTATTGTACCACGTGGACCATTCGGTAAATTTTGCTAAAGAGGTAAGAATAGAAATAGTGGGGAATCTTACAAACCTCGAAATATGCGATCCACCCAATGGGGCATGATTAATCGGAGTACTATGAAGTGATAGGCCTGGTAATTCTGATCGTTGTTTTCGTTTCGCGATGCATTCTAACAGCCTTACTTTTACCTCACACAACACTTCTTCGAACGTCTGTCTGAAACTGTCATTTATTCACTTGATCCCTGTCTCCTTACTTCTGATTGAACGCTGTTTAATTGTGAAAAAGTCGATGTCACTAGATTTAACCTCGACTCCAGTTCATCCAATATCATCATTTCAGAATTCTTTATTACATAATTCCTATATCTCTTTATAGAATTCATAAGGTCCTCACAAGGTTCAAGTCATTTTCCTTGGTTGAACGCTTCGGTGATATCTTGGATATAGTCTTGTATTAACCTTGACATCACTTGCTAAACTCAGAACAGAAAGTACGGCATACTAAAACAACTAGTAGAATAGCTTTCTACGAATTTCAACGCGTTCAGAACAGACGAAATCACCTCTTTCAATTCACTTTCAGTATGCACTCCCTAATGCAATTGGTTGAATTGATTTCCTATGAATTGAAGTGCAAGCTGAAACAAACGATATCACTTCTTTCAATTCACTTTCAATATGCACACAACGCAACTATTGAACACAAACACCAGTTCGAATTGTTCTCAATCTCAAAATTCTCCATAGCAAAAACGTAATTCATATGCGCTCTACGCTATTACTGTATGCACTACTTGCCGACGGATGGAAGCATCAAAAGAAAGAACAAACTTCACCTTCAAATTCAATTACATGAACACGAAATAGCAAATTTATGTCTTATGCTATAGCTGTATACACTACTCGCCTACGAATGGAAGTATAAAAGAAAGAAGAATTTGAGTTTAAGCATAATTTCCGTTGCTAATAAAAAACACACACACAGCAAAAACCTTGAATACCCTTGAATTGCACTTATCTAACGGAACTAGGGTAGCACTTGGAACAGCTAAGACCCAAATCAATCAGTGATCACTGATCTAATGAGTCACAAATTTCAATTGAAAATGTATCGAATTAACTCACCTGGCAGTGTCAAAGGTCTTGTTCGGCCCTTCCACCGATGGTTATGCACCTACTCCAGCAATCCTTCCGTCCCAGCTCGGGTGCCAAATGGTGAATCCTTGCTGAGGTGGTTCCGATGGTTGTCGGCCCTCAGCAAAGTTTCTTCTTTTTCTCGTTTTTTTATCCGCTGCTGCCCAAACCAAAAACTTCCTCTTTCGTTTAGTTCCTAATTGCTTCTATTTTTTATTATTTCATTCTTATTTCACTAACCTTTTTATAATTTTTTTTGGGATGACCCAAGCATAACATAAGAAAATTTAAAAATAACTAAAGATAACCTAAGAGAATTTAAGATAACTGATAACTCAACTCCAAAAATTAGTCGATCAAGTTCAATAGAAAGAGTAAACATAACAAATTCAAGAGAATGATTCATAATTGAATAAACAATAATCAATTTAATAGTATAGTAATGCTAATTCTTAAACAACCAACAAACAATTCTGCGCCACAGCCTTTTTAGGAGAAGTAAGCAGTTCCAAACTAGTTTTGGTTCGATCTCGAAAGCGCGGAGTGCCAGTAAAGCAGCCCTGTTGTCAGAGTGAATGGTTATGTGAGTGTTAATAGAAGCATAATTAATGTATTCTCTTCCTAGAGACCCGTTCCTGTTTTGGGCGTGAGCGTTAGAAAAACTGTTTCATCAATCTGAAGCCAACGATTAAAAACAAATTTTTAGTTTGATATTCTTCAAAACAAAATTATTAGGATATTCATAGTATATGGTGCTAACGGGACCCTATTACTAAGCTTACGCCGTCCGTCCGACTCCTTTTTGCTCTATCTCATTAACCGTAATAGGTAGAGAGTTGAAATTTACACAGAGTGTGTAATTCAATTGTGTGTAGAGCGAAAAATAATAAAAATACAAATTTTTAGAAGCATTGTTATTTAATTTAATCTTTTGTTTAATTTTTTGTATCATACTTTTAGGCTCTTGAATATTTGACTTTTGCGACAAAAACAAAAGCAAATTAATTTTACATAACTTCAGACAGAGGTACAAATTTGCATACATTGTGTTAAATCTTGTGCGATGGTACGGAACCCTCCGTTTGCGAGTCCGACTCACACTTGGCTGATTTTTTTTTTTGTGTTTTTGGATTATTGAATTCGGTTAGATAAGAAAGTCGATAGTTCTCACAATGTGAAATCATCGCCCGATACTTTAACTTCATCGAGCCAGTAGCAAGCGCATCGAAGGTGGCCAACGACAGTTGATAGGATTGGAAAAGATAGAATAGAATAAAATAAAATAGAATAGGACTGCCTGACTGATAAAAGATGTCCTTTTTGGATTGCTCTTAGCTTCAATGTCTTTACACTTACTGAGGCCCTTTACCACGACAAGGTGACAATCCAACAATCTATTGCTTATTTAACACTGCTTTAACTAACTCAATACAAAATTAAGTCGATTAAAAAGTTAGAGCGACATAATCGACGATTGAGTAGGTTAAGCCAAGTGGAATAATGCTTATACTGAGGGCTGCAAACTTTATGAATTTATTATGAATTGGCAAGTCTGCCTAGTCGCAGACATTTTGAATTCTTTGTTATAATACAAAAACAGCAACGTCACACTGAATAGACGATTAATAGGCAATTGTTTTCGAGAACACAAGCAAAACACTGTGTTCTGATGACAACAACAACAGAGAAAATGAAAGAAATTTGTTGTTGTTGTAGTATTGAGAACACACTCTTATTGCTAATCACTCTGCGGCACACTACTGCTAAGTTTTTGATCATGTTGTTTTGGACAATTTCTCATTTTTTTATGTCATTTTCGAATGTATTTCTCCTTTTTTGTTGCGCTCCAACATAACACAGCGTATCATTGCACAAAACAATTTGTAGAAATTTTTAAATTGTAATATTGGAATGAAAAAGGAAGCTGCAAGAATTATTTGCATACATTGCAAATTGTTCTTAATCATGTATTTTTCTTTCCATTTTAATTTCTCACAATTAGCCGCAACGATCCATTTGTATGTAGAACCAAAACAAAAAACAAGTGTTCATGATTCAAAAATGGCAATCTGAATGACGAGATATATCACCGCGATTCAGTGCAGTGTTAAAAGGCTAAAAGACGACTTGATTTTAAAAAATGTCTCTAAGCTACCTTATATCCAATATACAGTCTTATGTTATCTTCAGACAGAGAATTTGCGCCGTTTAGCTCTGATGTGGTATATACGGTGGTCTAATTCAACAACAAAAATTAACTAAACATTCAAAATAACCGACCTTGTTGCATAAGTGAGCAACATATTACCGCCATAACAAAAAACAAAATCGAAAATCGAATATACGTATAATAGCAAGCCTAAATTCAAAATTCGCGATACTTTTTTGAACAAATCTCGTGTATATACTCCTTCCGCAGAAAATTTTTTTATTGACAGTGAAACCGTATCAAAATCCGTTCGGTGGTGTAAAAGTTGTGCGTATCGGAAGAGACAGGAATTTTAAGTATCATTTATCTACGAGTATATATATAACGTGGAGCACCGAATACCCCACAAAGTATATATTGGGTGTGTGCCAAAGTCATGTCATTGTCTCAGTTTTAAATGAGTGGTGGCCGAACATATTAAACATATAGGTGTCATTTGAAAGGTTTGAGTCTAAACTACTATCGATAAGAAATTTATCGATATCCGATTACATTTGCAAAAGTGACAGTAAATGTGAGCATTTTCGGCATATTTTGCTTTTTTACTTCCTAAAAGAGAAGAATGCAACCCAATCTAAAAAAATAGTGTGTGACGTATACGGGAAAGAGGCAATAAGTGAACGCAAACGTCAGCGCTTGTTTGCAAAATTTCGTTCCGGAGATTTTGATGTTAAAGATGCAGCACGCAGTGGCGGCAATTGGAGGCAGATGACGACCAAATCAAGGCAATGCTAGATGAAAGCCGCCGTTATTCAACACAAGAGATTGCAGAAAGGCTTAACGTATCATTTACAACAGGTGAAAGACATCTTAAAAAACTTGGCGAATCATAACGGGTGATGAAAAATGGGTTGTGTGCAATAACGTGAACAGAAAACGATCATGGAGCAAGAAAGAAGAACCACCGCTAACCACATCAAAGAGTTGCTGCCACGAAATGAAACTATCAATTCGGATGTGTACTGTCGTCAGCTATCCAAATTAGACAAAAAAATCAAAAGAAGCACCCCGGACTAGCCAATCAGAAAGGTGTCATTTTCCACCATGACAATGTTCGACCACATACATCTTTGGTCACTCGGCAAAAATTGTCGGAGCTGAATTGAATTGCACGGAGCTTTCTTTTTACCATACGCAGTATATTTGTCGGAATCAGCCGGATCGGTCCACTAGAGGGGTTCCCCCCATACAAGCCGGGATCCAAATGAAAGTTCTTATTAGAAACAATTTTTTGTTTTTTGCACTATGGAACTGAAATTTTGACAATATAAGTGGCTGATCTATATCCACCAACCATATAAATTTCAAGAGAGTTGAAATTTTCACAGAGTGTGTAATTCACTTGTGTGTAGAACGACAAATAATAAAAATACACATTTTTAGAATCATTGTTCTTTAATTTAACCTTTTGTTTAACAATTTTTTTTTTTTTAGTATACTTTAAGCTGTCTATTGTAGTATACTATTAGGCTGTTAAATATGCACATAATTTAATATTTTAAGCAAAAAATCTTGTACGACGGTACGGAACCCTCCGTGTGCGAGTCCGACTCACACTTGGCTGATTTTAATTTTTTTTTTTTTATTTTTCTGATGATTGATGAGAAAAAAAGGATACTCCATTTCTCGAAGGTTCCCATATTTTAGCTTTTTCGGACCACTGAACGCCCGCGGAACACTGGTTTACATCTGATTTACACTTAGTTTGAACCTGATAAGTAGATTGATACCAAGCTTAAGTGCAGTTTTTCAGTCATCAATTAAAGATTTTTAAAAAAGGTTTTCCCAAATATTGCAAAAAACATCAAAAATATCTGGTACAGTTACAAAGTACAAATCGATTGATACAGTTACAGAAGAAGATCAAGCTGTTAATTATCCAGTCGAATTTCTTAATTCAATGTGAAAGTGATTGAAGCAACAATAATTAACGGCAAATTTAAAGGAGGAAAGCACTGATTCCGCGTTTTCTAGTGATTCCCAATTTTGTGCCCTTCACATTCAACCGACTACAGTTTCATGTGCGCCTTGCTCGCAATGACGATCAACAAAGCTCAAGGGAACTCGTTCCGCGTAGCTATATTAAATTTAGAGAATCCATGTTTTTCACATGGCCAACAATATGAAGCTTGCTTGCTTGAAGCTTGAGTAGGAACTCCAAAAATTCTGTACATCTTTACACCGAATCATAAAACAAAAATTTAATTTAACCACTTCCGTTATGCTAAAAAAAACACGGATAAGCTACATTTACACACCATGATGAGTCGTTATTCATTGCATGCGCCGTCATACTGACAAAATAGATTGAATGGCAACCAAAATCTCCATTCACACCATGTCATTTAAATTGCAATTTACTGCTGTCATTCGTAGGACTGAACGAGATCTTATTTCTTAAATGGCAACCGTGAATGGCAAGCATTTAGATTTGTGCATTCTGCGTAACATGTAAGTATGTATAGTTAGTTTATTTAAAAGTAAATAATAATAACGGGTGTCCCAGAATTAAGGGATGATTTATATTTTCTACCATATGTGCATAGTTTTGCTGCCAAGCCTAAAAACAAAAATTTAACAGCTGTCAGTTCAAGGTTAGTAAAAATGGAGCGTCCCACGTAGAACATCGTGTCTTTATTGTTGAAAATTATCTCAAGCAAAGAAATAATCTTATCACTGACTTTGTTTTGCATCTTGACCACAAACATCAATTCGAACGGTGACATATTCATGAAGCAGTGGATGTGTGAATTTATCGCTCTTTGGACTTGCGGCACAAATCTGTACCACTTCAATGAGTCTTCCGTGGACAGTTTGCATATAATCGATAAAATCGAATGCGTTCTATCTGCCCGTTTCCCCTCGAACACCAAATGTAGTCCACACATGCTCTATCACGTTCGACCTCACGTATTCTTGAAATACAGTTGAGGTAAACGCACTCTTCCAGCTTCCTTAGGACCTCATCGCTTCCTGCCGTTCTTGTGGTGAACAACCACACAAACTTTGAAAAGGCATCCACCATTACAAATATGTATTTATATCCTTTGGCAATAGAATCCATATGCCCCAAATGATCTATGTGCAGCGCATGAGTGACCTGTCTCCTTTCTCAATACAGTACAACTGTCCCTCTTGCTTGTCCAACTTTTTGTTAATTATACAGCTAATACAGGCGTTGATTACTTGCAAGACTTTCCTTTCAACTTGCGGGATCTAAAATTTCTGTTGTAAAGCGTGTATTGTTTTCTGCGCAGCAAAATGTCCAGCTCTATGCGCTTCACTGATTATTTCGCGAACCATTGACTTCGGGACAACTATCAAATCGTTTTCTTTAACGTTTCTATCAACAATGCCCCTTTTAATTTAAAACCTTCGTACGGACGACTCTTAAGTATCTCAATTATGGCTTGGATATAAGTTAGTTTAAGGCGCGCTGATATTTCTGTTGTTATAGAAAGAACGTTTGCAGGATACCGACTAAGGTAATCATGGTGTTTCATTCTTTCCCCAGCACGATGTTCAATTTCGAAGTTAAAATCTTAAAAATGCAAAATCACATGCGCTACCTCATGGGGAACATACTTCTAATTCACAGTCTGCGAAAATGCAATGCAATTTTTCACCAACTTTAACTTAGCCCCAAGCAAGTATAGTAATGCCGACATTTTTCGACTACACGGTAGGCAGTTTTGACCTCTAAAATGTAACTGTAACGTCTGGAATCACTCAATCACAATTTCTTTCTCCAGAAAAACACAGAGTGTAGTTCTTGATCAAGCCACTGAAGTAACGTAGCGCCAAAACCATCTTACGAAGCATCTGTATGTACTTCTGTGGGTGCATCTCTACTGTAAATTCTTAACACCGGTTCTCTGCATAATGATTCTTTTAATTGACCAATTGCATTTAGTTCATTGGCTTCGATTTATAAAAACACATCCTTCTTCAGCAGATTCGTTATTGGACGAGCTATTTGCTCATACCCTTTGATGAACCTCCTAAAGAACCCATTAAACTTAAAAAGGACTGCACCGCCTTTATGTTTTTGGGAACACAAAACTGTCTAACGGCGTTTGTCTTCTCATGGTCCGGCAAAAATTTGCCATTATCTACTGTATGCCCAAGAAAATCAACATTTTTCTACAAAAAATGGCACTTCTTCCACTTAATCTTCAGATTTGACTTGTCAGCAACTTCAAGAACCAACTTTAATTTATGAATGTATTACTCGGTTGTCTGTGCGTAAATAATGATGCCATCTATAAACAATTGCATAATATGTCGAGCAATCAGATTCTGGAACACGCAATTAATGAATCGCACAAACGCAGCAGGGGATTTGCAAAATCTGAACGGAGCTTTATTGAACTCAAATAGCCCCTCCTTTGTGACAAAAGCAGTATACTTGCGACTTGACTCATCAATTGGAACGTAGAAATAGCCGTTTTCCAGATCCATTACGACAAACACCTTAGCCGCTTGTAACCTCTCGAGCACATCGTCAATGAGTGATACTGGGAAGCAGTCCTTTAGTACCATATTATTCAGCTGCCGAAAGTTGACATAAACTCGATACTGTCTTTCTTTTTAACGACAACCACCCTACTCGCAACGTTCGAATGCGACTCACGCACGATGCCGTCATTCAGCCAGTCTTGAACGTTTTTTCTAATAACGTTATGTACAACTTGAGGGTGGTGACTGGGGTTATTTGCCCGTCTGGTATTATTTTCAGCTGTATGGGAAACCCATCCGTCGTCGATTGGTAGTCACTGATCAGTGATTGTATTAGCGGCTGGAACTGCGGAGGAGTATCAATATCAGTTACAGTATCTGTCACATTGTAAATACTTAGCTCATTTAATAAAACATCATCATCCTGTGGTGATAGCGAGAAAAATTGCAGCCATTTTCGTCCAGGGTTAAACGAAACATTGACACAAAATCATATCACAGCAAAGCATCGTATGCCACTCTTTCATCTGGCACCACAATGAATTTATGTTGAGTCTCGAGGCCATCCACTTGCGCAGTACCCGTAAATGCACCAATTGGAAGCGTTTTCAAATTTCCAAACCCATGCAACACTGAATAACAGTTTTGTATAAATACGTTATAGAGTTTTTTATAAATCATGTTCTTTAATATTGTCATTTCAGACCCTGTATCAACCAGGCAACTAACATCAATACTGTTAAGTGTGACCACTTTCACTGGTTTACTACTTCTTACCACATTTACGCTTTAAGATAGTTGTGGATAGATTTTGTCCAAGTCCATCACATTTAAAACATTTAGCACCGACATTACAATTTTTACGCAAGTGATTGGTTGCTTCGAAATTATAGCAAAGTATATATTTTTCACTATACACATTTTTTTTTGTTCTGCCACTGTACCGTTACTTAATGCTCTTTTCAATTTCGTTCAGACGTTTAAAAGTTTTCTCTTGTAACTCCTGGTACGATTTACAAATATAAATAACATATTTGAATTCATTTTTTATCTTAAGACCGTCAACTATATAATGAATTACCGACTCATCATCAACTCTCCCTAGCGCAGCAATTTTCCTCATTTGTAAAACGTATTCATGAAATGTTTCATTTTCCCCTTTTAATCTTTCACCAAGTTTCTTATGCACCACCAGAAAATGTACGTCGGAATTCTGAGGCTAATGCTTCTTTCAGTTCGTCGTACATGCTCACCACCACTGTTTCTAGGTAAAGTTGTGCCATTTTTTCGATTTTTCCGCGGGACTGGACATATTATTTTTTTTTCACTTACGCGTCGGCATATTGGTCAAAATTTTAAACCACTCCAGATTCTCCTTCACCTACCACTTCAGCAAAATTTTTAGGAAATATCTTTGGTTCCTCTTTTTTTGCTCTTCAACATTTATCTTCAAAGCTAATAACTTAATTAGTTCTTTTACCGACCTATTCTCGTTGTTTTTACGTTGACACCTCATATAAAGAAAACTTTTATCATTTTTGCGATTCTCGCACAAATTGAAAGCTGCGTTGCTAACAAAATCTGTTTTTGTAATAATCTGTAAAGTGTATGTTACCAGTCTGTCCCTCCATGTACCTGTACCTTGACGTGGTGGTAGGGCTTGTGAGCGTCTGTGAAGGGCGGGGGTGCACCATCGGACTGCTTATACAGTCTGGTAGGGTCACCCATGATGGAGAGGCCGGCCTGGAGACGTCAGAAAAAATTAGGTACACGGCTGGGTGGCCGTTAAGCACCAAACCCACCCCCCCCCCCCCTAAACCGGGATAGCGCGTGTCCATCGGCTTGATGTTTGCAGTTAGGGGTTACCATACTTTATTCCAGCGATGCACCTCACTGATACCTGCCCACCTCAGTGAGTAAAGACGGGCTTACCGTGTTAACGGAGCTATGACACGGCGGACCTTCATCTCCCCATCACTCGTGGGATTTAAAACGGATTCAATTAAAAAAATTAATAAGAAAGCAGGTTCACACTGCATCACAACTGGCGGATCAGGTGGAACACAATGTTCTCAATACTGAACGTCACGTTCTAACTCCTAAACGGAGAGGACAGGCGGAAGGCAAAGGTAATGGAGACAACAACTACACCTGCGCCACGAACGGCAACTGGACCAAAACGGACAGGAGGTCGGGGAACTGTGGCTGCAGAGGGTGCGTCGACATCCAAGGCCGTAAACACACAGCCCTCGACTAGGACAGAACAGGCGAGGCTAATTCCCGCCTTCGGCGCTGCCAGGAAGGCTACAGGTCTGAGTGGGGTGGGTACCAAATGGTATCTGCGTTATCTAAGTGAGGGCCTAACGCGCGAAGAAGCCAAACAGAAGGTGCTCGATCGCGCTAAGAGCACCTCCAACAAAAATAAAAGAGGTGCTACAGAAATCAGTCCAACTGATGGTAACTCCGCAAAGAAGAGCAGGGCTACGGATACTGCGTTGGGAGTTGAAACCAAAAAGAAAAACTTGCCTAAACCTGCACCGAAACCAGAGGCGGCTTCCAGGAAGGCGGGTGTCAGCTACGCCAACATCACCAAAGGTGTCAGGCTGGCTATACTCGCGAAATCCTACCCGGAGATCATCCTCTCACGTGAGGAACAGGGACAAGTGGAAAAACTGTTGATGGACGAAATATTCAAGGGGTCAGAGACCGAACTTGAATTTGACGGCATCCACTTTAGACCAGGCCTCATCCTGGTTGGCTGCTACACCACAGCGATTGCGGAGTGGGTGAAGTCGACGATACATAAGCTATCTGGGTGGAAGGGGACAGTGCTGGCGACATGCACTGGAGATGCCATCCCCGGTGTACATCTGATGACAGTATACCTTCCCCGAGCGGCAGGTATCGAAGACAAGAAGCTACTTGACCTGATGGTAACTCAGAACAAAACACTGAGCACCAATTTCTGGAGAATCTTCAGTAGCAAGGTCGAGAAGAATGGGAAGCTGCTATCAAGCCTAGCCAAGGGCTGTAGAGTGGCCTACACTGTGGTTATACACAGTTCTACCCATCCTCTGATCAAGCTGAACAGCTCTCGACTGTGGTGTCTAGCCTTGACAGACTTGCTGAGAAAATCGATTCCTTGATTGAGATGCACTCCAAGATGATGGAGATGCTCTCCGCCGTCCTATCCAATAAATGAGCCAATCACACATTAACCTCGCCATCTGGAATGCTGATGGCATGCTTAATCGCAGAAATGAGTTGGAGGTGTACATGGCGGTCAATTCCATTGACGTGATGCTCATTTCTGAAACCCATTTTTGTATACGCACAGTCTTTAAAATGCAGGGGTATGAAATTTATAAAGCTAATCATCCGGATGACAACCGTATTGCGTAGGCTACAATTCTCATCCAATCATCTCTACGTCACCATCTTCTGGAGCCCTTCAGAACTATTACAAATTCAGCCAGAGAACTTCTTGCTACTGGATCACCTACATTATACCCGTACGACTCCGCAAGGACTCCAGATGCAGTGGATTTTGAGGTCTACAACGGTTTAAATCCATCAGTTCTATCCATCTCTGCGACAGCCGTCTGCTTGGATCACTTACCTCTTTCTGTAAGAATCAGCCTGACACCGGTTAACTATATTTGCTTACCTATGCTACTTCCTCCTCAAGCAATCAAGATCAATTCGGCTAATGATCTAAAAGACTTGGTTGATCTGTTTAATGCAGAACAATCACTTTATACTCCCATCCCAGTTTGCAGTTTTCTTAGTTTACTCACTCAGCAGCCAGTGTTGCTGTTTCAAGACATAAAAAAACAACTGAAGCCCAAGCACAAACAAAGTTTTCCCCTCCGCCAAATGCAAAACACTCCAAGGCCATCAATGATAATAATAATGGCCCATCGACGTCCACTAAAGTGCGCAGAAGTCTCCGTCCCTGAATACCCTCTGTTCATACTCCATCGCCAAACAAGTCCTCCAACTCAAATGGACTGCGCCCCTTCTGTGGATAATTCAGATGTGGATAGTTCAACTGTGGTTAATTCAACCATTGAAAATGGTCCAAGAGCTCCACCCATATTTATGGATGGAGTTATTGGCATTACTGATCTAATGACCAGCCTTGACGCGGTCACCGAGTCTTCTTCATACGTCACGAAATCTTCCGGCAAAGGATCGTTCCGTATTCGCCCAACCACTGCTGCAGCATATCGCTCAATCAGACAATTTCTTGAAGCCAACTCGTTACCTTATCACTCATATCAGTTCAAGCAGCTACGTGCATATAGAGTGGTAATCAGAGGACTTCACCATACCACCCCGACTAATCTCATTGAGGCAAAACTTTCTACTCTTGGTCACAAAGTACCAAATGTGCACAATCCAAAGAGCAGAAACAATTATGGTTCTTTAAACACTGTCTTCATCGAATTGGAACCGTCCCACAAAAACAAATCCATTTTTGATATTAAATGTTTATGTCGACAAGTCATCTCGGTTGAGCCCCCAAGCAGTTTCAACGACATTCCGCAATGCCACCGCTGCCAGGAATTCGGTCACACAAAGCACTATTGCCGTCAAAATTATCGATGTGTCAAATGTGGTGGCAGTCACCCTTCTTCTTCATGCCAAAAATGTCCTGATCTTCCAGCCAAATTTACCCACTGTGATGAGTCTCATATTGCAAACTATAAAGGTTGCTTTGTTTACCAAGAACTAATTACCCGGAGGTCAATAAATCCTTCAAAGCCACGTGCGCCTATTCCAAAAACTACTCAACCAAACATAAATACCTCGAACCTTTCCCGCAAGAAACGGCCCTTCTATTCAGTCCGAAAACCAAAATCCCCGTCAAAGAGTTCAACCAGGTGATTTCAACCAACAATGCCAACAACCAAATTTCCCCATTACATTCGAGAAACTCGAAAGTCTCTCCTAGCTAAAATCGATCGTATGATGAAATCCCAATCCAAAATGACTAAGCTCCTGACTGAAATTATTTCCAAACAATGGAACAAATAGGTCTTCGAATTGGCATCAGGAATGCCAATGGCTTAAGCAATCACACAAGCATAATTCGCCTTTTTACTGTGAAACACAAAACTGATATCATGCTCATAAGCGAGACCCATTTTACATCTCGATCCTTCTTTAAACTGCCGGGATTTGATGTTCAACTCACCATCAACCCAGACGACAATCAGGCGTGTAGGGGAGTCGCAATTTTAGCCGGTCTGGATTAAAACAGTTCCCTTTACCACCATTCCGTGACACTTGGTTACAATATGCAGCTGTTAAAATCTCCACCCTTCTTGGTAAACTTGCTACAACATTCTTGAGACTCAGTTAATTAACCTGTTCGATAAACTTGGTCCCGAGTTCCTGATCGGTCGAGATTGGGAGTTTTTTTTTTTTTTTTTTTTTTTTTTTTTTTTTTTTTTTTTTTTTTTTTTTTTTTTTTTTTTTTTTTTTTTTTTTTTTTTTTTTTTTTTTTTTTTTTTTTTAAATGATATGTGTTATAATTTTAAATACATTTTGTGAAGAATTAAAGCTCTACCTTAAAAAAATTTACAAATTAGCAAACAGAAACACAATTCGGGCATAAGTTTCTTTCCCAGTAATTGAAGAAGTTCGACACAATCATATATCAGCGCAAATAAAATTGTCTACCTTATAGCCAAAAAATAGCAGACTAGTTTGTATTGAAATGGGGATTTCGATATTTTCTTGAATGCTTTACAAATAGTACGATACGGTAATAATATATGCAATATAAGTTAGAAGCTTTGGCAATTTCGTTTTACTTAAAATCATCGGATTCCAGCATTTCAAACTCACTTGCATCGGATGAATCGAATCCCGTGATCATGCGTCGTACAACGAGTGCCAATGAGGTGGTTTTAGGTGCTGCATTTGTTAATGCTAAAGTCCCATTGATTTTACTACCACTGATAATGCCATTATTATCATCATCTCTACTTCTCATTCCTTCTCCACCAGAGTGAATTAGCTTCGATATTATACTTGGCAATAAAATACTACTCTTCGCAATCAAATCTTGTGAGGGGGTCTTCATTGCCATTACTACAATATTGGTTGCTTCCTGATTATGGATTAATGACGTGGGTGAAGATAAAGTGACATCATTGCTGCCACTACTCAAAACTTGACAAAACGTTGTTCTTGTTGCTGATGCTGATAAATCATAAGAATGCCAAACATCTCTTTTGGGGTTATAGACTGGATACGCCTCGAGGTCGTTTACTTTTTAATGCCTTAGTACATTCGCGGAGAGAAGTTTTATCTACGGGATCCCTTACGCACTACAACAATCGCCTACCTGACGTTTTGGATTTTGCTGTATTTGCTGCTATTCCACCAAATCGATTGTCCATCTCCGATTCTACTGATCATTCCTCAGACCACCTCCCATTGATTGTTCAGTTTAAGGTAGCTATTGATCGCTTCTCAATTAGCAAAAGATTACTTCCTCCACATGCTGACTTGTTGCGCTTCATAACTGGCCTGCAAGAATGATGAAATCTAAACCTGGAAATATCATCAACAAATGATTTATACGATGCTGTTGAATTGTTTGCTCGCAATATTTACGCTGCTGCTGCCCTTGCATCCTCCAATCAGTCCCCTCTTGTACCCTCCGCTTTAACCCTGCCTCCTTTGAAAGAAGCGACCCTGGACCTGGTAAGGTACAAGAGGCGCCTTCGTCGCAGATAAATGCGCACACGTAACATCTTAGATAAAGCTACCTGAGCTTCAACTAAAAAACCATCTTGTCGAAGAAAGATCTCGTTATTTCGATGACCTCTTGCTAAATGCTGATCCAAGTAAATCCTCAGGCTTCAACCTGTGGAAGCTACACGTTGTGTCACCGGGCAAACAGCAACCATCACCCCTTCTAGACGCGAATTACCTCTGGTGCCTATCAGACTTTGATAAAGCTACAGCTTTCGCGAAAGAGCTCTCCCAGAGGTTCACACCCCATCAACTTGCAGCTTCTGTTGATGTCACCTGCATCATGGCTCGCTTGCAAGACACAAATGTGTCTCTAGTCAAATAAAATCTGTCTCGCCAACTGAGGTGTATCACCAAATTAAAGCGCTCAAGCTGAAGAAAACTCCAGGGTACGATGGCAGAGTGGCTAGGGTCCTCCCGCATAAGGAGGGAGTTGTTCCTGGTATTACTCTTCCATGCGATGTTGCGATTAAACCACTTTTCCTCACAATGGAAATGCGCGCGAATTGTAATGATCCTGAAGCCTGGCAAGCCGGAGAACCTTGTCGTGTCTTATAGACCGATAAGATGGCGTGCCTGTAGTAGATTACAGGTTGTATTGGGCCTCCAAGATGACAATCCAAATCATCAATTTGGCGCAAGTTCACCGGGTCGTGCACCAATGTGCACCACATTTTATCTGCACTTGAGGGTAAGTAATACTGCATTGGCGCTTTTCTGGACGTCGAACAAGCGTTCGATCATGTCTGGCTTCAAGGACTGCTACACAAATTAAAGGACACCCTACCATCTGTTCTTTTTAAAGTTGTAGAATCTTTTTTGTCAAACATAACCTTTTATGTCAAATACAGAGATGAAAAGTCTTCAATCCGACCTGTTCAGGCCGGTGTTCCTCAAGGCAGCGTATTAGCTCCGGTGTTATTTACCATTTTTACGGCAGATATACCTCAACCTACTTCCAATTCCGATTTTAGCCACATACGCCGATGATACTGCGGTTCTCTGTTCTGACAGATCGCCAATAGTAGCTGTCTCAAACGTACAGTCATACATGAATGAATGTGTTCATTTACCCTCAGGAGAGATGACATACCTCCTGTTACGATTGGTGGACTGGCGATTCCACAGTCCACAGTTGTGAAATACTTGGATTTTCACCTTGATAAACGCCTAAAAGACACCGAAACGCCTTCTCAACCCGCTACTATTTCACCTCTCCCTCGATCAAGAACTGTAGGGTACACTTAACTTTCAGACAAAATTTTTTTTCTCGCAAGTTGCTTCTGTTGATCCTGCTACTGTTCCTTCAACTTCTGGTGCTGCTGCTTCTATTGCTAGTGCAGTTGTTATTGTCGTTGATTTTGTTGAAGTAAATGCCCTACAGCAATTTCTCACACCCACATTTTAAGTGTTTCTAAGACTTTTCGCTTAAAAATTCTGTGCTATTTTACTTTGTTTCTATTAACTTGACATTTTATTAATGTTTGCTACAATAAATTCTTTGTTTTCATTTAATTAACATATAATTCTTCACAATAATTGAAACATTTTGGCGACGAGAAACGTATCTTTTTCTTTAATTTTCTTACGGCACTCAATACTTTCCGCTTTCTTTTGCCGCTTGCACTTATGTATGTATGTATGTGTTTGCGTGTATTTCCCCCCTGTTTTTTATATTTTAAAACATATACACTTTTTTTATGATTTTATTGCTAGTAAATTGCCCTTTGTTTTTGTTATTCTTGTTATATTGAATTTATTATCAAATATATTATATTGTTGTATGAATGTTTGCTTCCAAAACAAAAAACAACAGCGCCCTTTCTATATTTTTTCAAAACAGAATTCAAACTTTAATTCCCTAATTAAAACTACCTTTATCAACGGACTTTTCCAAACGGACCGCGCAAAAGGTTTTATCTTTCCTAATTATAACAACAGCTGCCTCGGATAGACGAAGAGACGTTTACCGACTAGCTCACGTATTGCTAAATACAGCCCCGGCAAAAAAAAAATCACCCAGTCGATTTCCCCCTATAAACAAAAATCTCCCATGCGATAAATTTGAAGTCTGTTCTTTGTGCAAATAAATAAAAACAGATCTATGAAACAAAATTTATTCCAAGAGAAAATCTTTTATTGTTTTTGCAGATAATTCCAATATATATAGTATATCGGATCACTAGGAGGGGCGTGAAGAGTATAACAACTTCGGCATAGCAAGAGTTAGCTGTTTTTTTTTTTTTTTTTTGAGATCCTACTCCACTTCTGTGTGTACGCATCGTTTACCAAATAAAGGTATTAAATATACCTTTTTACTCACCAATATAGAAGCATTTCAACAGTTTTTCTTGAAATTCAAGCAATCAAATAATAATCAATCATATAAATAATATAAGAACTGTATTGCTATAATGATAAATCGGTTCGATTAATGCCCGATTCACACTGCTTAAAAATTATTGCTTATTCAGCGAACGTTCACACAGACGTTTTGCTTGAAAAAACAGCTGTTTTTTGTTATGGTTATACATACAAATGGAACATTCTGGCTAATTGTGATAATTAAAATTGACATTTTGTGAAAAATACATGATTGAGAACAATTTGCATTGCATGCAAATAATTCTTGCAGCTTCCTTTTTTATTCCTGCTACTTGTTTTATTAATATTTAAAAAAAAATTGCAATTTAAAATTTTCTTCAAACTGTTTTGTGCATAATCAGCTATTTAATGTCGAGAATGACCAGACCAGAAAAAGGCGGACATGACCAAAAACTTGGCAGCACTACTCAAAGTTTGCCAGCCCTGGCTGCTGAAATTTTTGCTTTCACTTTTGCAGCAGAAAAAATGTTGCTTCAAAGTACCCGGTCCAACAAATTCTTTTTCAAGAAGATCTTGATTCCTTATCTCAGTGGTGCGCCAAAAATTATCTTACGCTTAATTGTGACAAATGTAAAATAATGTAATTTTACCGTAAAAATTTAATTATAAAAAGCTACCACATTAATGATCACACTCTAGAACGTGTCAGAAAATTCAGTGATCTGGGTGTGTTTGTTGATGGATCCAAAGCTGTATTTTGGGTCGCATATCTCGTAAACGTTTTAAACTTTTTCTAAAGAGTTTTATGATCCTTACACCACTAAATTATTATTCACTTCTTTGGTTAGGCCAATTCTTGAATACGCATCGTGTGTATGGGATCCACAGTTTAAAAAGAATAGAGATTGTATTGAGTCCGTTCAAAAGCAATTCTTGCTTTTTTTGTGATCCTAATATAAACCTTCCATCTTACCAAAGCCGTCTTAAATTAATCCGCCTCCCGAAATTATCCAGTCGTAGATCGACTATTGGAGTCACATTCTTGCACAATCTAATTGTAGGCAGTAACTTTTCCCCATCCTTGCTTGGTGGTATAAATTTTAATGTTCATTCTCGGGTTACAAGGAATTATTCTCCTATACTTGTTGGTATCTGTAAGACTACTTATTTGCAGCATGATCTATTTCGTGTTTTATGTGAATCATACAATCTATACTATGACCTTGTATCTAATTATATTTCTTCCGATCAGTTAAAATATAATCTGTTAACTCTTCTTAACATATAGCATTCTATTAACTGTTTAGTGCATGATGCTTAGTATAAATGGCTGATGACGTTAGGTCTGTAGCCGTATATGCTCAGTCTGAGTCGGGCATAACAGTGTTAATTAATTAATACGAAAGCTTACTATAAACCTCGTTTTTGTAACAAAAGACTTTATAAGACTACATAAAACATTGGTTCGACCGGTATTATATAAATGATATGTGTTATAATTTTAAATACATTTACAAATTAGCAAACAGAAACACAATTCGGGCATAAGTTTCTTTCCCAGTAATTGAAGAAGTTCGACACAATCATATATCAGCGCAAATAAAATTGTCTACCTTATAGCCAAAAAATAGCAGACTAGTTTGTATTGAAATGGGGATTTCGATATTTTCTTGAATGCTTTACAAATAGTACGATACGGTAATAATATATGCAATATAAGTTAGAAGCTTTGGCAATTTCGTTTTACTTAAAATCATCGGATTCCAGCATTTCAAACTCACTTGCATCGGATGAATCGAATCCCGTGATCATGCGTCGTACAACGAGTGCCAATGAGGTGGTTTTAGGTGCTGCATTTGTTAATGCTAAAGTCCCATTGATTTTACTACCACTGATAATGCCATTATTATCATCATCTCTACTTCTCATTCCTTCTCCACCAGAGTGAATTAGCTTCGATATTATACTTGGCAATAAAATACTACTCTTCGCAATCAAATCTTGTGAGGGGGTCTTCATTGCCATTACTACAATATTGGTTGCTTCCTGATTATGGATTAATGACGTGGGTGAAGATAAAGTGGCATCATTGCTGCCACCTACTCAAAACTTGACAAAACGTTGTTCTTGTTGCTGATGCTGATAAATCATAAGAATGCCAAACATCTCTTTTGGGGTTATAGACTGGATACGCCTCGAGGTCGTTTACTTTTTAATGCCTTAGTACATTCGCGGAGAGAAGTTTTATCTACGGGATCCCTTACGCACTACAACAATCGCCTACCTGACGTTTTGGATTTTGCTGTATTTGCTGCTATTCCACCATCGATTGTCCATCTCCGATTCTACTGATCTTCCTCAGACCACCTCCCATTGATTGTTCAGTTTAAGGTAGCTATTGATCGCTTCTCAATTAGCAAAAGATTACTTCCTCCACATGCTGACTTGTTGCGCTTCATAACTGGCCTGCAAGAATGATGAAATCTAAACCTGGAAATATCATCAACAAATGATTTATACGATGCTGTTGAATTGTTTGCTCGCAATATTTACGCTGCTGCTGCCCTTGCATCCTCCAATCAGTCCCCTCTTGTACCCTCCGCTTTAACCCTGCCTCCTTTGAAAGAAGCGACCCTGGACCTGGTAAGGTACAAGAGGCGCCTTCGTCGCAGATAAATGCGCACACGTAACATCTTAGATAAAGCTACCTGAGCTTCAACTAAAAAACCTCTGTCGAGAAAGATCTCGTTATTTCGATGACCTCTTGCTAAATGCTGATCCAAGTAAATCCTCAGGCTTCAACCTGTGGAGAGCTACACGTTGTGTCAAACAGCAACCATCACCCCTTCTGGACGCGAATTACCTCTGGTGCCTATCAGACTTTGATAAAGCTACAGCTTTCGCGAAAGAGCTCTCCCAGAGGTTCACACCCCATCAACTTGCAGCTTCTGTTGATGTCACCTGCATCATGGCTCGCTTGCAAGACACAAATGTGTCTCTAGTCAAATAAAATCTGTCTCGCCAACTGAGGTGTATCACCAAATTAAAGCGCTCAAGCTGAAGAAAACTCCAGGGTACGATGGCAGAGTGGCTAGGGTCCTCCCGCATAAGGAGGGAGTTGTTCCTGGTATTACTCTTCCATGCGATGTTGCGATTAAACCACTTTTCCTCACAATGGAAATGCGCGCGAAATTGTAATGATCCTGAAGCCTGGCAAGCCGGAGAACCTTGTCGTGTCTTATAGACCGATAAGATGGCTGCCTGTGTTCTCAAAATATTGGAAAGAATATTGCTTAGTAGATTACAGGTTGTATTGGGCCTCCAGGATGCCAATCCAAATCATCAATTTGGCGCAAGTTCACCGGGTCGTGCACCACATTTTATCTGCACTTGAGGGTAAGTAATACTGCATTGGCGCTTTTCTGGACGTCGAACAAGCGTTCGATCATGTCTGGCTTCAAGGACTGCTACACAAATTAAAGGACACCCTACCATCTGTTCTTTTTAAAGTTGTAGAATCTTTTTTGTCAAACATAACCTTTTATGTCAAATACAGAGATGAAAAGTCTTCAATCCGACCTGTTCAGGCCGGTGTTCCTCAAGGCAGCGTATTAGCTCCGGTGTTATTTACCATTTTTACGGCAGATATACCTCAACCTACTTCCAATTCCGATTTTAGCCACATACGCCGATGATACTGCGGTTCTCTGTTCTGACAGATCGCCAATAGTAGCTGTCTCAAACGTACAGTCATACATGAATGAATGTGTTCATTTACCCTCAGGAGAGATGACATACCTCCTGTTACGATTGGTGGACTGGCGATTCCACAGTCCACAGTTGTGAAATACTTGGATTTTCACCTTGATAAACGCCTAAAAGACACCGAAACGCCTTCTCAACCCGCTACTATTTCACCTCTCCCTCGATCAAGAACTGTAGGGTACACTTAACTTTCAGACAAAATTTTTTTTCTCGCAAGTTGCTTCTGTTGATCCTGCTACTGTTCCTTCAACTTCTGGTGCTGCTGCTTCTATTGCTAGTGCAGTTGTTATTGTCGTTGATTTTGTTGAAGTAAATGCCCTACAGCAATTTCTCACACCCACATTTTAAGTGTTTCTAAGACTTTTCGCTTAAAAATTCTGTGCTATTTTACTTTGTTTCTATTAACTTGACATTTTATTAATGTTTGCTACAATAAATTCTTTGTTTTCATTTAATTAACATATAATTCTTCACAATAATTGAAACATTTTGGCGACGAGAAACGTATCTTTTTCTTTAATTTTCTTACGGCACTCAATACTTTCCGCTTTCTTTTGCCGCTTGCACTTATGTATGTATGTATGTGTTTGCGTGTATTTCCCCCCTGTTTTTTATATTTTAAAACATATACACTTTTTTTATGATTTTATTGCTAGTAAATTGCCCTTTGTTTTTGTTATTCTTGTTATATTGAATTTATTATCAAATATATTATATTGTTGTATGAATGTTTGCTTCCAAAACAAAAAACAACAGCGCCCTTTCTATATTTTTTCAAAACAGAATTCAAACTTTAATTCCCTAATTAAAACTACCTTTATCAACGGACTTTTCCAAACGGACCGCGCAAAAGGTTTTATCTTTCCTAATTATAACAACAGCTGCCTCGGATAGACGAAGAGACGTTTACCGACTAGCTCACGTATTGCTAAATACAGCCCCGGCAAAAAAAAAAATCACCCAGTCGATTTCCCCCTATAAACAAAAATCTCCCATGCGATAAATTTGAAGTCTGTTCTTTGTGCAAATAAATAAAAACAGATCTATGAAACAAAATTTATTCCAAGAGAAAATCTTTTATTGTTTTTGCAGATAATTCCAATATATATAGTATATCGGATCACTAGGAGGGGCGTGAAGAGTATAACAACTTCGGCATAGCAAGAGTTAGCTGTTTTTTTTTTTTTTTTGAGATCCTACTCCACTTCTGTGCGTACGCATCGTTTACCAAATAAAGGTATTAAATATACCTTTTTACTCACCAATATAGAAGCATTTCAACAGTTTTTCTTGAAATTCAAGCAATCAAATAATAATCAATCATATAAATAATATGAGAACTGTATTGCTATAATGATAAATCGGTTCGATTAATGCCCGATTCACACTGCTTAAAAATTATTGCTTATTCAGCGAACGTTCACACAGACGTTTTGCTTGAAAAAACAGCTGTTTTTTGTTATGGTTATACATACAAATGGAACATTCTGGCTAATTGTGATAATTAAAATTGACATTTTGTGAAAAATACATGATTGAGAACAATTTGCATTGTATGCAAATAATTCTTGCAGCTTCCTTTTTTATTCCTGCTACTTGTTTTATTAATATTTAAAAAAAAATTGCAATTTAAAATTTTCTTCAAACTGTTTTGTGCATAATCAGCTATTTAATGTCGAGAATGACCAGAAAAAAGGCGGACATGACCAAAAACTTGGCAGCACTACTCAAAGTTTGCCAGCCCTGGCTGCTGAAATTTTTGCTTTCACTTTTGCAGCAGAAAAAATGTTGCTTCAAAGTACCCGGTCCAACAAATGCTTTTTCAAGAAGATCTTGATTCCTTATCTCAGTGGTGCGCCAAAAATTATCTTACGCTTAATTGTGACAAATGTAAAATAATGTAATTTTACCGTAAAAATTTAATTATAAAAAGCTACCACATTAATGATCACACTCTAGAACGTGTCAGAAAATTCAGTGATCTGGGTGTGTTTGTTGATGGATCCAAAGCTGTATTTTGGGTCGCATATCTCGTAAACGTTTTAAACTTTTTCTAAAGAGTTTTATGATCCTTACACCACTAAATTATTATTCACTTCTTTGGTTAGGCCAATTCTTGAATACGCATCGTGTGTATGGGATCCACAGTTTAAAAAGAATAGAGATTGTATTGAGTCCGTTCAAAAGCAATTCTTGCTTTTTTTGTGATCCTAATATAAACCTTCCATCTTACCAAAGCCGTCTTAAATTAATCCGCCTCCCGAAATTATCCAGTCGTAGATCGACTATTGGAGTCACATTCTTGCACAATCTAATTGTAGGCAGTAACTTTTCCCCATCCTTGCTTGGTGGTATAAATTTTAATGTTCATTCTCGGGTTACAAGGAATTATTCTCCTATACTTGTTGGTATCTGTAAGACTACTTATTTGCAGCGTGATCTATTTCGTGTTTTATGTGAATCATACAATCTATACTATGACCTTGTATCTAATTATATTTCTTCCGATCAGTTAAAATATAATCTGTTAACTCTTCTTAACATATAGCATTCTATTAACTGTTTAGTGCATGATGCTTAGTATAAATGGCTGATGACGTTAGGTCTGTAGCCGTATATGCTCAGTCTGAGTCGGGCATAACAGTGTTAATTAATTAATACGAAAGCTTACTATAAACCTCGTTTTTGTAACAAAAGACTTTATAAGACTACATAAAACATTGGTTCGACCGGTATTATATAAATGATATGTGTTATAATTTTAAATACATTTACAAATTAGCAAACAGAAACACAATTCGGGCATAAGTTTCTTTCCCAGTAATTGAAGAAGTTCGACACAATCATATATCAGCGCAAATAAAATTGTCTACCTTATAGCCAAAAAATAGCAGACTAGTTTGTATTGAAATGGGGATTTCGATATTTTCTTGAATGCTTTACAAATAGTACGATACGGTAATAATATATGCAATATAAGTTAGAAGCTTTGGCAATTTCGTTTTACTTAAAATCATCGGATTCCAGCATTTCAAACTCACTTGCATCGGATGAATCGAATCCCGTGATCATGCGTCGTACAACGAGTGCCAATGAGGTGGTTTTAGGTGCTGCATTTGTTAATGCTAAAGTCCCATTGATTTTACTACCACTGATAATGCCATTATTATCATCATCTCTACTTCTCATTCCTTCTCCACCAGAGTGAATTAGCTTCGATATTATACTTGGCAATAAAATACTACTCTTCGCAATCAAATCTTGTGAGGGGGTCTTCATTGCCATTACTACAATATTGGTTGCTTCCTGATTATGGATTAATGACGTGGGTGAAGATAAAGTGGCATCATTGCTGCCACTACTCAAAACTTGACAAAACGATGGTCCATCTATTGCTCTGTGATCAGGAAATTCCAAGCCTTTCGAAAGACTCTCCTCTGATGATGTGCTTGATAAAGATGAATGACGTTTGAAATGTCCCTTATGGAATTTCATGACGTCTGTCTTTGATAACAACGTTGTTCTTGTTGCTGATGCTGATAAATCATAAGACTGCACCATGACGAGCGGCAGCTGCGTTGCTATTGTCTGACGGTTTTGATTTTGAACTTCAGTACTAGGCGCCAAATCATCATTGTCATCAGAAGAAGAATCTTCATTGATTTCTGGTATAACATCGGGTATTAAGAGTTCTGAAGGGATTTCATCACTTTTTTCTTCGTCATTTTTGGCTGAACAAATTGTCGCGGAATCGCTAGCGTGCTCTAAAATGAAAAAATTGGTTTCATTGACATCAGGAAAAAACTCTTCATCAAATTCATTTCCAGCATGATAATGTCTCTCGGCCCAAGCAAAATCTGTAAAAAATTATTTGAAGATTTCTTTCTATTAACTTCTATCTGGCTGTGTGTATTATTTTATTCTGAAACTCACCTTTAAGCTCGATCTTGACCAATTTAAAGTTATACTTTCTTAAGACAAACCCAGCTAAAATACATCCCGCAAGCACCACAGTCGATCCCGATACCAAATGGCCCACAATGGCGATCGCACCAAGAAACCCGCTGGTAACAGTGCAAAACATCGTTGGGCGTGTGCAACGCCAATGTATTATGAGTTTTTTTAAGTGTACAAATTTCTCTTGAAATTCCATAGGCACAACCAAACGAAAATTACACTGAGTCCAATAGATCCAAAAACCTAAGAACGTTAGTACGAGTACACCAAGTGGTCGAATACGCAGCCTAATAATAGAAACCGATAGTATATATATTGTTTAAATATAGACCGTTAATTATTTCTAAAAGATTTTAAACAGATGCAGCTAATATTGAAATAAACATTGAAACCGACTAAATATTATCTTTGAAAAATTGCTCACAGTTACAAGAGAGCCCTGCCAAATCATATTATTTGGCAGGGATCAAAAAATTGAATGAAAATAACTGTTTATTTCACAAATAAAGATGTTATCGACCAAAATTTTTGAATTCTTAAGCTTAAATTAAGTGTATTTCAGACAAGGCATTGTGCATCGTTAGAAACAATGCGTAGATAGATAGGCAAATCCGTTTCTACGTTTATCTCTATATGCGTTTATGCGATATTCAAGTTCTTCACAATTACGTTTGGCATATCTCTTTAGCAAAGACTATATATACCAAGAGTGGACAATTCGAACTTCGAAATTGTGTGTCGCTCTCAAATTTTGTTTTTTCGCTCTCAAAGTTGTGGTTTAGCTCTCAATATTTTCAAACCAACAACAATCGCTCACATCAAAATCAAAACATTGAGACATTCCAACAACAATTTCATGCGTTCTTGTTGTTGGAAACACGTACAAACTATTCGAAAGAGAAAATTGAGAACGGCATCATTCTTCGTCGAACTGTCCAGTCTATATAAGTTAATAGTCTTTGTCTCTAGTTTAACTTGGCTTCAACAACACATAATATACGACACCTTAATCCCACCAAACCAAGTCTTTTTTTTTATATCACAGGTGTGTGCCAACCCAATTATCGGTGTGCACAAATCTTTTTAGACGCTTTTGAAATGTCATAATTTTTTCAGAGGCGATACATTCACACTTATCTGAAGTTATTAAAAAAAAGTACCAACAACTGTAGCTTATTGTTGTCCTCGGTAATTATTATATTATTATTATAAAATTATTCAACATTGCAGTTGTTTTTTAGAATAAATTTGTATTTTACCAAATGTCATTAACTAATGGACTAAAAAAATCGAACTAAAACCTTTGTGTTATTATTTTCCTCTTTCTTGCAGTTTCGAAAAGTTTGTACTCAGCAATTATTGTGAGCGATTGTTGTTATTAGAATGCTGAAACATTCAGCTTTATTGAGAGCGAAACAACAATTTTGAGAGCGAATTTACAATATTGTGAGACGAAACACAATTTCGAAGTTCGTATTAAAAGCGAAACATAATTTCGAAATTCGAATTGTCATGTCTATGGTATATATGGTCTTTGATTTTACACAGATCTCCTTCGTAGCAAAGCAAAAAGGTCATAGCACCTAACGACAACTAATGCTGGAAATGCTAGCCTGTTCGCATTTAAGTTTTAACATTTTCAAAGATTTAAATTTGTCTTTAATTCAATTAATTGATATGTTAAAATAGACTATTAATCTTAATTATAAAGCTGAGTTGTTTTAAATTTCTTTAAAAAATGTGTGGAGAGTGATTAGTTCAATAAAAAGTTTTAATAATCTCAGGATAGCTCGTCGAACTTTCGAGCTGTGAAGACGTGTCTAAATAATCGTGAAAATAAAAATCAATACAAATATTAATTAAAAAGTGAATGTAAAGTGCTAATATGAGCTCTACTCAACTCAGCCAAAAGCCATCTACAAAGACAACGAAACGCACATTTCTCATTCGTCTCTGCTGAGCATAAAAACAAAGCTTCCTTTTTAAGCACAAGGTCGCCTCAGCTTAGAGCAAGTTCTTGCTCTCCTGCTTTATGCTCAAATAACGCAAGCAGACATTTATTACCATGGAGCGCCCAGTACCCATCCCCGCAATCTTCCTTTTGCAAAACTCCATCAACAACTGTTTCAACAAGTACAACAACAACAGAACAAAGCACATCTAATACTGTAACAGTCAACAGTCAATACCGCATCAACATCAGCAACTATACACCCAGAAACTGCATCTATCCCGTCATCGCTTGCAGTTACCGCAACAACAAACACGCAAACCTATAATTGCAATAACAACAACGCGTCCAATCAGGCTTTGATAGCGTCATCGATCCAACCTGCGCCAGCTACGTCTACAACAAAAACATTCACGCAAGTACAAAGTGTTAACAATAAGAGAAACCGTAAATCACAATCTCCAGACAAATCGATAGAACAAACACAAAACAAAAACAAAGGGAAGCAAATTACAAAAAAAAAGTAATTTCGTCCACTGCAGACTTTGGCCGAAACTCAAATAGATGATGATACCATTAGTGTTTCAACTAATACTGATACAAATATTGATAAAATTAAAATCAAAGTTGCGCCAATTACAGTGCTTAAAAAATGTGCTACGTTTGTTCACGACGTCTTAAACGTGGCAAACATATCAGACTATTTTATAAAAACAATTAGTATATAAATTTTTTTTAAGTCTGCAGAAGCTTACGTTAACATTTGCAATGAACTTAAAAAACAGCAATGTGAGTTCTATTCGTTTGATAATAAAATCCACTGAGCCATATAAAGGTAGAGATACACAAACGACGTTTTCTTGCAAATCAGCTTTTGCTGCGTTCGTGCGGCAAAACACAAAAGTTGAAATGTATGAAATCGTATGGACCGAGTTACATAGCTTGCTCGCGAACGCAACAACGTCAAAAGTTGAACAACTTCGACTTCAACAGAAAACAGTATTGATAAATGGAAAAAGAACGGGTTTGTGAACCAAAAAACAGCTGTTTGTGAACCAAAAGACTGCTTGATCGCGTGGTGAATGACAAAAAACTCATTTGGTAAATGGCAATTTCTTTGCAGTCACTCGGCGTTGCTCAAGCTACAGTGGGGGTCACAGGTGGCGGATAGTGGACGGCCTGCAGATATGTAGGTTAGCTGCGAATAATGAATAAGCAGTCCCCGACCAATGAGCGGCGAGAATGGAAGGGGTAGCTTAAAAGTCTGCACACCCTTGTGAAGTTTTCGTGACGGGGCGAGTGGAAGCCGCCCTTCGTAATAAGCTTTCCCAAATCCAGGAGCGTCTGTTCCCATATTTAGCGGCTTCTTGGTCTGCGTCTGAACCTAATAGGTCGGCAGTAATATAAGCCTGGCGGTAGGCCTAAAACGCGGAGATGACCAATCCTCGTCACGTCGCGCTGGGAGTCTCCGAATCGTTGTTAGTTTTTCCGCTAATGATGGTGAAGGGGTGATGTGAGCCTGCTCTGCCGAGGCGGCAGGCGTGACGTGGGTCAGAAACCAGCCACTTTGGACCCTGGTCAGGGTGTGTACATTGGACGCAGTTCAGTAAGCTGCGTTGCCCCGGGCGAGCTCCAGTCCGTCCGCGTATTCCGGGACTGGTAAAGCGTAGGTCAGGCCTCAGGGAACTGGGGTAGGGACTGTGTCCCAAGGGTATACCCGTTCCTGACTATTACGGCCCGCCCCCCTGCACACGATGCGCTGGCAAACCAAATCAAGAAATGTCGAACTTTTCCGGGAAGAATATCACTACGGCAATGGCCAACTTGGTTGCCGCAGCGGACAAAGCTACAAGTTTATCTGGAGATTTGGCCTTCAGGCGGAGCAGCAAGATGTGCCGCTCGCCTCCAAGAAAGGCCGAAGATCCACAAACGATCCCGTGGGAGGTATCCTGCGCAAATGAAGTGCCCTCTCCTTTCAAAGTAGGATCAGAAATTGTGCCAGAGGTGGTAATCACAAATGCCGCAGTGGAGAATACGCCGTCGGCACAAGCAAATGAGCATGCAGAAGTAAGGGAGAAAGAGGTGGGTGTTGCACTAGGTGAGCCTATTTCAGTTTCTGCTAGGTCGTCTAAGTCGAAATCACCTCAGTCAAGACAGACGACGGCTGATAACAGTAGGCAAGTGGATGAAGATTGTCCGGAGGAACCGCATACATCAAGCGCAATGAGGAAATTAGAGCAGCTTGCTGTGATGATGGAGAAGCAGCGGCACGTTAACAACGAGATGAGGGAGCTGTTAGCTACGGCAATAAATCTTCACAGAGAAGAGGTTAACAAAAATTTGCCTCCTGTCCGGCTAGCAGTGAGTGTCGCCACGGTCGGTGTACAGACAGATGGGAGAGCACAGGTGAAGCGTGCGGTTAGCGTAAATGTAGCGAAGGAGGATCCACCCTCTGTAAAGATATCAGGTATAAATAATAATCCTGATAACGGCACGTGTTGCAGATGAAAATCATAAGCCAAAGGAAAATAAATGGCAAGTAGCTGAGCATCGGAAGAAGCGGAAGAAGAAAACGGAAACGCAGCGACCATCCCCTGAAAGTAAGGGAGGGGCACCTTCCAAGCCACCACCTAAAAAAGTTAAAGTCTCGCCGAACACGGCCTGATGCTCTAGTCATTACTAAAACGTCGGAGTTATCTTATGCAGACATCTTAAGGACGATAAAAGGGAAACCTGAGCTCCAGAAAGTTGGCGACAACGTTAGCAGGATACGCAGAACGGCCAAGGGAGAAATTCTTCTCCAACTTTCTAAGAAGGGTAGCGCACAGACGGAAGCCCTAAAGGAGGAGATTAAGGAAGCCCTGCAGAGCTGTGCAACGGTGAAATCGCTTTCCCAGCTTGTAGTTATAGAATGTCGTGATCTGGATGAAGTAACGGAGGCAGAAGAATTGAGGGCAGCCGTTACTAGGAAATTTCCTGCAATCAAGGCCAGCAGCAATGCCGTTAAAGCAATGAGATTTGCTAGAGATGAGACGAAGACAGCAAATATAACCTTACCGGTCAAGCAGGCAGAATCTCTGCTTAAGGTGGGATCGTTGAAAGTGGGTTGGGCTCGTTGCCGACTGAGACAACATATAAGTCCCACAAGGTGCTTCAAGTGCTTGGAGTATGGCCACATTGCGAGAGGATGCAAGAATAGTGCGGACCGCTCAAAATTATGGCTGAGATGTGGAGCTGAAGCTGCTACACATCGCCAAACGTCAGTCATGATTCATTTGATGACTTCCTGGATAGACTGGTTAGTGCTACGAGGCATAGATCTCCACTCATAATCGCCGGTGACTTTAACGCATGGGCAGTGGAATGGGGTTGTACTAGCACCAATAGGCGCGGACGGGTTGTTTTGGAAGCATTTGCATCGCTGGATATGGTTCTACTTAATAGGGACTACTCAATCACGTTTGACAACGGGAGGGGCAGTTCGGCAATAGATCTCACCTTCTGTAGCACATCGATTGCCAGTGCTATAAAATGGGAGGTTACAGATGTCTACACTCATAGTGATCACCTTGCGATACAATTTTGTATTTCCCCTCAGGCAAGGCTTACTATATCAAGATTAAGATTGAGGAAGCGGGCTTTGGGTATCGCTTGGAAAACTTGGAAGCTGGATAAGGAAACTCTAGACTTGTTTATAACCGAGTTTGAAGTAGCGCCTGGTAATGCGAGTCAGCAATCCGGGCAACTTATGCAGGGTCTCACAAGGATGTGGGATGGCTCTATGCCTAGGAAGACTAGAAGCAAACCTAACTACTTGTGGACTGATGAAATAGCGGAACTTCGCTCGCAGTGCCATCAATTACGGAGAAGATTCCAGCGCAGCAGAAGGAGGAATCCTGCTTCTCACGATACTCTTCTCTTCCTCGACGAATTTAGGCACAAGAAGTCTCTACTAAGCAAGGAGATCTGCAGGAGCAAGCGAAATGCCTTTTGCAGACTGATAGGAGAAGTGGATCAGAATCCTTGGGGCAGCGTTTACAAAATTGTAACGCGCAAGTTCAATGGACTCAAGGCATCAGTCCCTTCCTCCGCCTCGCTAATGGAAAAAATAGTAGCCGCCCTCTTCCGACCAAGAGGAATGTTGAAGATACTTCGACCACTTGAGGTTGCAGATGAGAATGTGCCCACTATCACCACTCTTGAGCTAGAAGCGGCTTTGAGTGGGTGAAGGTAAACAAATCGCCTGGGCTGGATGGCATCCCTAATGTCATCCTTAAGAGAGCCATTGCAGCGAAACCTCACGTCTTCTGCGAGGTTTTCTCAAGGTGCATGAGAGAAGGACTCTTCCCCAAATGCTGGAAGAAGCAACGGCTGGTTCTCATCCCGAAAGGAAACCTGCCCCCAGAGCTACCATCTTCGTATAGGCCCCTGTGTCTCCTAAGTACCACTGGGAAAATCTTTGAATGGATTATTTGCGCCAGATTGCAGCAGTACACGGAGTCGCTAAATGGTCTGGCTGAAATGCAATTTGGCTTCAGACCGAGAAGGGGTACCGTAGGAGCAATCTAAAAGGTCTGCGGCATTGCAAGGGAGGCTTTAAATGGAACTAGATGGCTTGGCGGTGACAAGAAGTATTGCGCAGTGGTCACATTGGACGTCAAAAATGCTTTCAACTCTGCAGATTGGAGCTGCATCATAAACGCGCTAAGCATTTTGGATGTACCGTGTTACCTAATCCAGATAGTAGTGTCATATTTCAGAGAGAGAATCCTGGTCTGTGACTCGGAAGAAGGCACTAGGACATTTGACATTACTGGAGGTGTACCACAAGGTTCGGTACTAGGTCCACTTCTGTGGAATGTCATGTATGATGGCATTCTGAGGATTTGTAAACCTGATGGGGTGGAGATTGTCGGATATGCGGATGACATTGCTATTGTCGTGGTAGCAAAGACTCTGAGTGTGGTCACATCCAAAATAGAGAGGACAGTAACAGCGTCGAGGAGATGGCTAACACAGAATCACCTTGGTCTGGCGGAGCATAAGACCGAGTTGGTTCTCATGAGCTCCAGAAAAAAGTTGGAAACACTCTCGGTGAGAATTGGAAGCCATTCCATTGAGTCGAGGACTTGCATCAAACACCTGGGAGTACTCTTGGACCATCGACTGTGTTTCAAGTGGCACTTAAACGAGTCAGCCAAAAAAGCAGCTGCCATCACACAAAAGCTGGCCAGGATTCTCCCAAACCTAGGGGGACCCAGACAACAACCTCGGGTTCTGTTAGGTTCGGTGAGTAAATCCATACTGCTTTATGCGGTTCCAATCTGGGCCGGGGCGCTTGCAACCAAGTCATACCTCCGTGGTAAAAGGAATGTTCACAGGGTTGCTAACCTCAGGATCTGTAGGGCGTATCGCACAGTGGCAGACGATGCAGCGGGGGTAATTGCAGGCAGAATGCCAATCGATCTGGAAGCCCTGGCTGCCACGGACAAGTATATCGCACGGGAATCCTCTCAGGTAGCAGACATGGAGGAAATTAAGTCCAGATACCTGAACATTTGGCAGCACAGGTGGAGTAGGGCAGAGTCGCGGAGGATACACCAGCTTATCCCAGATATTACGAATTGGCTAAAGCGTCGTTCTGGTGATGTGGAGTTCGAATTTACTCAATTCGCAACTGGACATGGCTGTTTCAGACAGTATCTCCACAGGTTTGGGCACGCTGCGGATCCGTTCTGTGGTCTGTGCAGAGATGTCGTGGAGGATCCGGAGCATCTTCTTCATGAGTGCCCCCGTTTCGAAGCGGAGCGACGAAGAGTGTATGCGCGCCTTGGATCTCCTTGCAGCTCACATGAGATTGTAAGGCGCATGGAAACATCGGTGGATGACTGGGCATACTTCTCTTCTGAAATTGCCAACATTATGAGGGGTGCTCGAATGTACGAGGGAACAATGGCGCCTGCTTAAATTTGTAAGCTTATTATCCCTCCCCACGAAGGAATGCTTCGGCGGTGCCGTAGGGATTGAAAGGGGCTTGAGGCGATAGGGGGTTTTTTAGTCGGTAGGCTAATGAATCCGACATAACTTGTGGCACGGGTCATAGGTATCTTTGGAAGATTTTTACCTACTTGTTTCGCACAATAAAAAAAAAAAAAAAAAATTCTTTGCAGTATTTATGTTAAGTTAGGCAGCCTTGCCTATCTATTTAAAAAGTTATTTCAATATAATTTATTACATGATAATAAAAATACATACGTCCTTTTCTTAATAATTCAACTTTTATTACAGTTTTCTTCAATAACTACTTTCTTAAAGTTTCAAATTCACAGCTGTTTCTTGTTTACTGAAGTCAATAACGTTGAAGTCGTTTGTGTACCTCGACGTCGTTTGTGTAGTTCGAAGCTGCATGCTGCGTTTGTCGACAATGCAGTTTAACGCTGAAGTCGTTTGTGTCTCTCCACCTTAAAGCGGTTCTGTCAGGTTTAGATAAGCAATCCAAACGAAGAAGAGAAAAATTTATTAATTCACCTAGGCTTAAAATGTATAGAGGTTAAAACTATTGAAAACAGTACAAACTCAGGTCTGAGTATACTATTATATATGGAATATTTCGAAAATATAACTATTACCCTTCAACAATTGAAACAAAATTATTCCTGTATAAATCACACGAAAGTGAGATGGGAATATAGAACTAAATCGTTGAGCAAGGTAACACAACTCTTCGGCCACGGTTCAAAAAGCTGTAATGTGAGAACCTCTTGTGCCAATTGCGCCGGTCAACATCAAACAACTTCCTGTACGTCACCAACCAAGGCACTTTGTGCTAATTGCAATGGTAAACATCGATCCACTGCTCCTAACTGTCCATGCCGTACTTCGTATCTATCTCTTCTTCGAAGACGTATGTCCAACAATAATCACGTCATCAGACAACAGAGGAATAATCATCACGACACCAAAAGCAACATAAATGGAATGTACAATAACGACAACTATGGATCAGACTATCCGAACTTAACGAGCAATGCAGTCCGACATAGCTTGCACATCACGCATCATTTCTGAACTGTACCAGTAAGAGCGAACAATTTAATGTCATAACTCAGTTAGCTTTAAAATACTAAAAATAAATAAAAACTATCTTAATATTATGTCATGGAATTCACGTGCCGTCCGTTCCAAAACAACAGTACTATAACAATATTCATGTGTGTTTATTAAGTGAAACTTGGTTGACAACAAAGGATCGGTTAAAAATTCCAAATTATACAATTTTAGATATAAGTAATAATTTAGAACAAAAAGAGGTTCCAATTATAAAAACGCATTTAATTGAAAACGTTGGAGTTGACGTTATTTTTCATTCGCAAAATTCTATTAAAATAATTTCAACATCGCATCGGCATCGGCGAAATGTCTAACAGTTCATGGAGTCTGATGAATGACAAAATACACCATACAAGCTTATTCAAGGTAGATTTACTTAAGTTCTCACGATTATCCGGTCACTCTATATTATGTGGTGATTTTAGTTATAGGAATAGTCTATGGAACTGCAGTAGGGCAAACCGTTGGGGGAACATTCTTTATGAACTATCTTATATTGAAAAATTTTCACTATTGTACCCCAAAGACCCAACGTACATTCCTTTCAGTTACAAGGCAAAACCCTCAACACTAGACCCTTTCATATCTAAATCCCCAAACTTGTTGACTGAACCATTTGTCTTTAGTGATTTTATATCGGACCACCTTTCTGATATTGTCAAAGTCAATTCTAAACAAACTGTATTTGAAAATACTTATCCAGTTTATTCTAAAGCTAATTGGAAAATTTTCAAGGGAACCTTGAACCGAAACTTTCTTTAAACTCACCTTGGCTATAATGCTCCCCCTACAAATGAGTTGATAGATGAAGTGGTAGACTTATTTAAAACGAAAGTAGATGCTGCACTTGAAATTGTAATTCCGAGAAAATCATGTAAACAACTCAGCAAAAAGTTACCAAACCACATCTCTGACCTTATTAAACAAGGAACATAGTAAATAGACGTTGGTTAAGAACAAGCTCAGTTAAGTCATCTTAATTATCAAATAAGATGCCAAATCTTTGCTCACAACAATTACACTTGAAACAAAAAGCTTGCGAACCTAGATAAACACTCCAAAAGTTTCTGGAAAATTACCACAGTAACGAAAAATAAAAACCTCTTTATTCCAAGATTTCAATACAATGACAAAACGTATTCTACTCGTCAAAAAAAAGGCCAATATACTTGGAGATATATTTCAAGAAAGACATAAAATAACGGAATCTCTTTCAAAAAGCGAAACCATTCGAACGATAAAGACCTCCATAAATGTTCTTAACAACCATTGTTCATTTGATGTGCCTTCTGTTTCAACTGATGAGATTGAGGGAGTAATCTGTAAAACCACCAGATTCACCTAAGAACTACCGCCATATCAGCTTACTATGCTGTTTTTCGAAAATATTTGAAAAAATATTGCAGGCGAGGCTTAACTTTCATCTCGAAACTCAATATCATATCATATCTTCTTCTTAAGCTTAAAAACTTCATAAGACACAGTTTGCAAGATAAGAAATCAGTGGGATTGGTTGCTATAGATATACAAGCCGCAGTATGGCATGATGGTTTAATACATAAATTAATGATTACGAATACACCTACTTATCTACTTAACCAAAATCTTACAAAGCTTCGTTACTAATAGACACTTATTGAATTAAATGGCATTCAATCGGCTACTAAAACCATTAATGCTGGGGTACCGCAAGGATCGGTCTTAGGTCCGATATTATACAACTTACTTGACGTATCTGTACTTAATAACTGCACTCTTTCTATCTTTGCAGACATAGATATACACAACACCCTCCAATGCTCGTTGACTGAACTTAATTCCTACTATAAAAAATGGAAATTTATGCTAAATGTCCATAAGACTAATGTATTTTTTTTTACAAGAAAAAGAAACAGTGAATATTTACCCAATAACAATATAAATATCAACAATACTGACATTCCTTGGATAAATAACATACGATATCTTAGGCTTCATTTAGATAGCAAACTCACATTTAATGAACACATCGGGAAAACTCTGGATAAAATTAATAAAACGATACGCATACTCTATCCGATTATAAATCGTAAATCCAAACTTTCACTGCACAATAAACTCATTATTTTTAAAGCAATATTTAATCCCATTTTAATGTATGGTTCACAGGTCTGGGGTGATTGAGATATCACACATATAAAAAAAAATTCAAATTGCACAGAATAAATTGCTTAAATTAAGTATTATTGAATTTATCATACCATTTTTCGACTAGTCGATTAGAACTATTAATCACCTAGTCTATATTAGTGTTAAGATTGATATCTAAGTTTTTTTTTTCCACTTTTCCTTAGTATAAAATGTGTATAGCTTAATTAATTAAAACAATTTTTCAGTAGCAAAGTAGTCATAAATAAAAACTAAACTCTGTAAAAAGTAAATTAAGAATGCGAATATTATATAAATTATGGGTTAATAAATAAAAATATAATAAATAAATAAATAATAAATAAATTTAATAATCTCATTGGTGAAAGTTGACATGTCTGCATTTTGTAAACGTAGCGGTTTTACACGATTTTTTCTTTCGTTTGGTTTTTGTAAGTGAAGGATGTGAGAGGGAGGGGAAGTGTCAAAATAGTTGCTTTGGTATCTGTTGCTGAGTGTGAGCACAAGCACGACACACCAAAGAAGTAAACCGGTTCTAAGCCAAGCCATCTTCAAATCAGCACAGCAATATGAAAACTCCCAAATTGCTGCAAATGTTCGGATTTTTTGAGGTGTTTCGAAATTTTCTGGCACACATCCGTCAGAGTTCATTTCACAAAATGGCTAGGCTACATTTAATTTTTTTTTTTGCGTGGAGTTGTTATAATAAAACTTCAATTTTTTAGAAAACCTGCAAAGGCAAATCGTCGATCATTCATTCTTTCCTTAGCAGAGTGGACTTTGTAAATTAAGGAGAAAATAAAAATGGTGAAAATAAGCTGAATTGATATTAAAAAAAATATTCGGGCCAGGTAGTATCGCTACACTACCGTTATTGTTTTTGCGTGAAAACATTTTTCATGAACCATTGTTATAAGACCAAAGTCGAAAGTCCAGATTTTTTCGATATTAGTCTATATATCATATGTACATACAATATATGTTAAGTTAACTAATACAGTAATTTGTAAACTGTAGAAATTAGTAGTAGTTCAATTGTCGGATATCGATTCTGTCCATAACATATGTTTACATGTACGTATCAACCTCTGCCTCACCTATATAAGCACACTATTGAAGTGAAACTACTGCACAATATGTTAGAAATCAAATTTTAAAATAATTGTGTTATATAATACAATATTATTCATGTATTTCAATATTAAAGAAGCAATTTTAGTTTTGAAAGCATATTATAATTAATAATTTAAATATTTGTAAAAGTACAAAATACTACACATTTAAACCAAAAGAGGAAAGAGGATTCAAAGTGGTATTAAGACACCTACATCCCGCCTCCGATAAAGAAGACATTAAAACTGAACTAAATGACCTAGGGCATGAAGTTATAAATATTCAGCATAAAACTTCTAAGGCACCCCTTCCGATATTTTTCATAGAGGTAAAAACCACATGCTTCAAACCAAAATAGAATTTCAACCACCACACCACAAAAGAAAAATTTCACAATGTACAAAACTTTTGTACTAGAGACCCAATATGTGCCAAGTCCGCTGGCAAACACAAGACGATAGAATACAACTTAACACTACTCAACGACCAACCCAAATGCGCACTCTGCGGCGGCAACCACACCACTAATTATAAAGGATGCAAAATCTACAAAACACTTAAAATACAACGATTCCCCAACTAAGAGAAAATCCCATTACGCAAACCAATGAACCAATAACTAAAGATATAAACACACCAACAAAATCAGAAATAAGTTATGCCCAAATCATCAATCGATCACAACATACCGTTCGCCACCCCATGGCCACCACTCAAACAAACAAAAACAATGATACGAAAACCATTGACAACACGCAAGAAAGTAAGCAGGAAATTAACACACAATCAAATGACATACAAGAACTAAAATCTATAGTTAAAGATTTAGTTCTAAAAGTAAACAACTTATTTAAGATCATAACCATCCTTCTACCTAACCAAGCCTTACTAAGCAACCAAAATGACCAGTGAACTTAGAATAATAGTGTGGAACGCTAACAGCTTAAACCGCCATATTCTTGAACTGAAACAATTTTCAAATGACAATCTTATTGCATCTTATAGCATGCATTAACAATCAAATCAAAATTCGAATTATCATCAGATCACTCTCCAAATCCAAATTGACTATAATTTCAAAATCACTAGACAAAATATCAATAACACAATGTACAATAAAAACACCGACTGGGAAACCTTCCGTGAACACATTAACAACACACTTCAAACGCAAATCACTCTCAATACAACAGAAACCATCGAACAAACTATAATCCATATAAACGACATAATAAATGAAGCACTATATAAATCGACACCACCGTTAATAAAAACAACACATAGAAATTACACATCCCCAAGAGTAAGGAAACTTGTAGAGAAAAAAAAAGACTCCGGAAAAATATTGCAGACTACCAGATACCCCGAAGACAAAAAAAAAACTAAACAGAGCGAGAAAAATACTTACAACCAAACTTCTTAAAGAAAAAAACAATCAGATAACAAATTACCTTCAAACCCTTACTCCAACATCTGAAACGAACTACTCATTATGGAAGGCAACTAAATCGCTAATATCAAAAACACCGCACCAACCTCCGCTGAAGAAAACGAATGGATCTTGGGCACGGACCGATGTCGAGAAAGCCACCACCTTAGCTGACCACCTTGAAGACACATTTACATTACATATTCCAATCCACACTAGCTTGCCAACTTTTAATGCAATTATATCGACGAATTATATAATAAGAAACATCACACCACGAGAAATACTCGTCTGCATAAAAAATCGAGTCAACTGTAAAAAATCACCCGGATATGATCAACTGACTGGTAAAATAATAAAAGAGCTACCCAGCAAATCTATAAGTCTCCTTTGCAAACTATTTAATTTTATATTAAAAACTCAACACTTTCCATACTTTGGAAAATCGCAGAAATAATCGCTATACATAAAGCGGGTAAAGATCCAATACTATTATCTTACAGACCCATTAGCTTACTTCAGATTCTAAGTAAAATATTTGAAAAGCTACTACACGACAGAATAAACCCAATACTACAAGACAGGCGTGCAATTCCAGATCATCAATTCGGATTCCGACAACAACACTCGACGATACAATAAGTCCATAGGGTGACTCAAAAAATATTATCAGATCTAGACGACAAAAAATACTGCGTAGGTGTTTTTCTTGATGTAGAAAAGGCGTTCGACAAAGTTTGGCATGATGGCTTATTACTCAAACTAAAATACCAGTTACCACAACCTCTATATAACATAGTAAAAAGTTATATAACTGGACGATACTTTTATGTTAAATACAAAGACTGCCGATTATCGTTAAGACAAATCAAAGCTGGAATTCCACAAGGAACCGTTCTAGGGCCACTACGATACAATTCATACACAGCAGACATACCTACCCCGCAGACGAATCATCAATGATCGCTACATTGGCAGATGACACCGTTCTTTTGCATTCCAACAAGGACTTGACGAAAGCTACATCAGATATGCAACTCATAATAGATACAATGGGAACCTGGTTCAATGAATGGAAAATCAAAATAAATGAACAAAAAACTGTCCATGTCATTTACACAACGAGGACAAGATACCAACCACAGAAGCTCCAAATCAACCAGACGGATATTCCCACTGAAAACGTGGGAAAATATCTAGGAATGTATATAGACAACAAATTAAATCGGCTTAAAAGGACAAGGCCAGTAGATCTGGCACTATAAAGTATTTAATAAAAGAATTTCTAAAATCTAAAATTTTTTGTCTAGATTTATTCAAAAAATTATTGTCAACCCTTTCAGAAACATGTATAAAGTGTCTAATATTAATAGATAAAAATACAAAAACAATTGGGAAATTCAAAAAAAAAAAATATTTGGGTTAAATACCGTATTGATTTATATGACATAGCTCAGCAAAGTATCAGCGACATGCACACAAATTAACATGCGAAATCGGCGTCGTGTAGGGCACACAGAAATGAAAAGCATACTTGAAATTCGCTCACTCCATGAGCACATATGATTGAAGAGAAGAGCGAAACTGCAACTGTAGTAATTGTGGGTGCGTTGTTGTTGTGTGTAATTTTGATTGATTGATTTTGAGATTACACAGAATTTGTTGTTGGGTATGGCAAAATTTGAAATAAGAAAAGAGCAGATGATCGCTCTTAGTGAGTGACTTGTGCTGTTTTGTTTATTTCATAGTCTTTGTTTCAAACAATGTATTGAATATATACATATGTACATCTCATTGACTAAAGATAATCTATCAAATAATCCAAATACTTTTGTTAACAGAGCAGACAGACAGAGAAAATTTGAATATTCTTTTTCTGTTACACTGTTATTAGCGTAGTGTGTTTTACTCACATTTTATATTCTAAATAATTATAAAAAGTACATAAAATATTTAATGAAAATTATGCTGTTTACGGAGCAGACAGAGAGTGCAAGCATTCAATTTTGTTATGTTCTACTATTTTTCGCTTCATATTTGAACGTGCGTTCGTTCGTCGTGCTGTGCGTCATGAAGCACCTTTATATGTTTCTAAAATATTTATTAAAATATTGAATTTATTAAAATATTGAATATTTATCAAAAAATTAAATATTTACTGATATATTATTTATTAAAATACAACACATTTATTTAACTAAAAATAAAAGAAAAATTAATTAATTAGAGGTCTGCATGAAGTCAAAAAAACGACGTTCGAATTAACAATGCTCAAAATGAATTGAGTGAAATAGAATGCGACGCCGAATGAATTCGAGTGAATTTGTGCGCTCACGTCAGATTCAGTCGCACAACATTGAAACAAAGAGAATCGAATTGAATGAGTTCGAATGAGAGGTTGTTTTCGAATTAATTCGAATGCATTCACTTTTTTGCAAAAGAATGAGGGTTGTTTTTGTTTTGCTGTGTGTAACAAAAAAGAAGAAAGAAAACAACAAAAAGCAATGGAAAATTTTGTTTAGAACACACAACCACTCACAGACTCGGCGGCGTCTTTTGCTGCGCTCATTATCTTGTACGACAAACGAAATGAATTAATGATTCGAATTAATTCGAATGTCTCGGCTGTGCCGATGTATTTAATTCGTTTTGCACGCTACTTCATTCTAACTCTTTTCACAGAATGCAGACGGCTTTCGAACTCAAAACACAGTCGCATTCACATTCATTCAATTCGTGTTTCGCTCACATTCAATTCGATTCGAGTTCATTCTATTGGACTTCAGTTGTGAGTGAAGCCACGCAGCTGTCTAGTTCGTATCCAATTTTTTAATTTTTTCTAAATAATATTTATACAAAAAGTCGATATTTCCTTTATGCCAAAATAACGGAATTTTTCCCATAGTGCTTGGCAATAAATGTAACAATTAAATAAACCAAAAATACTAAATATTGTAACATCTTGGCGTATAGTACATACTGTCACTAACACGAGCACTCTAGTGGAAATTATAACATCTTAAAACATATTCTACTAGTTCGAATAAAGATGAACCAAGAAAAAAGATAAATAATAAGTATTAATTATTATTAAGAAAGAAACTCATTTTTGTAACTTTTATAATGTGATATATTTATTGGTCGTCTTATTAAACTCTTCACGCAGTGAATAGTATTATAAGTTTGTCATGAAGTTTGTAACACATAACACACAGAAGGAGACATCGGAGACCCCATAAAGTATATATATTCTTCACAACGAAATATAATATACGAATGGTGACCTTATGGTGGACGACGAGGAAAAAAGCGTTCTTGGTAATTGAAAATCATTATTTTATTTATTTCATCTGGCAACACTTGCGTGAAAAAGTTGATTGATTCAACGCAATAGTTTTTGGTTGGTGCCCTATCAAATATGGAAGGTGAAAAGCAGCATTTTCGGCACATTTTGCTTTTTTACTATCGAAAAGGTAACAATGCTGTTCAAGCAAGAAAAAAATTATCCGATATGTATGAAGAGGATGTGTTGACAGTACGCCAATGTCAAAACTGGTTTCGAAAATTTCAATCCGGTAAATTTGATGTTGAAGATGCACCACGTTCTGGAAGGCCAGTTAAAGCTGATGAAGACGAAATAAAGGTATTAATTGATGCGAATGATGAATGATCGCTGAGAAATTAAATTTATCGAATTCAACCGTACATGATCATTTAAAAAGCTTAGGTTTTATCTCAAAGCTGGACATATGGGGTCCCCATGTTCTTACGGAAAGAAATTTGTGCCGTCGCGTTGATATCTGCGATTTGCTTCTCAAACGGCAAGAAAATGATCCGTTTTTGAAGCGCATCATCACTGGGGATGAGAAATAGATTGTCTGCAACAATGTTAAACGCATGAGATCATGGAGCAAAAAAGATGAACTGGCTGGCTCAGAGCACCTCGAAAGCCGATATTCATCAAAAAAAGGTGATGCTATCTGTTTGGTGGGACTTCAAAGGCATCGTGTTTTTTGAGATGAAATGTACTGTTACCAGCTGGACAAAAGGTGTAGTGTTCCACCAAGATAATGCGAGACCTCATACAAGTTTGGTAACTCGCCAAAAGTTTTTACAGCTTGAATGAATAAAACTTTGAAATGAGGAAGTCAAAAATCACCTGGATCAGTTTTTTGCCAGCAAAGAACAAAAATTTTATGATCGTGGAATCATTCTACCGCCAGATAGATTGCAAAAGGTATTGGATCAGAATGGACAATATATGTATAATTCCTATAAGAAAATCATATAGTTGATTTTTATTTTATGGAATTATAAAAAAAAACGAAATTACTTTCCGAACAACGCAATATATTTAAATGAAGTTGAAGTGCCTGTTAAGTTTAATGATTTTGTTAAGTTGGCAATATGAAAATAGAGAAAAATGAATTTATCCGGTGTGTACTGGAAACCGCTTTCGTCTCAATTCTAACACAATTCCAAATCACGGTGTGGTGGAAACCGCTTTTGACGTTTTTGTAACCGCCTATTTTTTTACTGGCGATTTGGTTAAATTCTCTCTTATATTATATCAATTATTATATATTAAAGGAAAAATAGTACCAAGTTTATTGTTTTTCTCACTAAATTGCATTTAAAGAATTCAACATGAGCATGTATGATAAGTTCAATAAGAATTTTTAATAATAACATTTGTGAAAATCGGCATGTTTGCAAAGTGTTAAAGCAGGGTACTATACACGATTTTTGTTTGTTGAGAAAGAAAATTTGTTTTATCGATTGGTTTTTGTAGAGTGAGGAATGTGAAAGGGAGTAAGCAGTGTCAAAATACAATATTTGCTTGGCATCTGTGGCTGAGTGTAAAGAAAAATCAACGATAAGTTCCGCCATAAACTCGATACGAAATATGAAATACCAGCCTCTGACCCGATGGGGAAAATTTATTTGGAACAGTAGCGAGCTATAGCCCTACTCACAGCCATGTGTGGTCAGAGATATATAAACTACAGTAATGCAGACGGTATAGATGACCCAAATCAGCGACATCCAGTTCATTGGAGTTTTCTAGCCTGCAGTGTGTTATCATGTGTTCCGTAGGCAGAAGGACGATGGTATTAATCGACAAGGGTGATATCTCAGGCGAGAGAACGACTAGGGACACAAATGTTTAACTGAGTTAATAGCTCAGGAGACTCAATTTCCCCAACTATGAGCTTATGAAGAAAGCTAATCCCAAGAGCTATCCTACGATGCAACAAAGATGTGAAGACTGATAAGAAGGAACCTATCAGAGTAAGATGGCAAACGGGAATTAGGATTCCAGTTTAGGTCACGAAGGGCAAACAGAAGGAATTCGATCTTGATTATTAATATATTGCGGTGACCAAATCCAAGAGCAATACTCCAGGAGTGGACGCACAAGAGATATAAAAAGAATCTTTGTGGTATAAGGGTCGTTAAATTCAACAGACCAACCTTAAATGAAACCAAAAACACCCTTCACCTAATTTACGATAGAAGAGATATGTTGGTTAAAACACAGCTTGGGATCAAACAGGACACCGAGGTCATTAAAAATAGAGACTCGCTCGAATTGGACGTTTTACATGTAAGTAAACAAGTGAGGTTTACACCGATAATACGTCATGAACTTACATTTGGAGATATTTAGATATAAATAATTTGCTGAATACCAAGAATGTAAAGAATCAAGATCATCTTCGAGTCTGAGATCATTAAATGAAAGGCACAATTTTAAATCATCAGCATACATTAGCACGCGAGAATGTGAGATGGAGAAAGGGAGATCATTTACAAAGAGGTTAAACAATAATGCACCTAGATGGCTTCCTTGAGGAACACCGGAAGTGACAAAGACTGGACCAGAAAGAATGGACTTAAATAAAACATGTTGAACCCTATTTCTCAAATAAGATGCAATCCAACAAAGAAGTTGTTGTGGAAAATCTAAAAAGTCAAGTTTATGTACAAGCAGATCATGATTAACAGAATCAAACGCTTTACTGAAGTCAGTGTAAATAACTACAGTTTGAAGTTTGTCCCTGAAACCAAGATTTACAACAGATGTAAACTGAAGCAAGTTTGTAGTTGAAGACCGCTTTCTCATAAAACCGTGTTGGCATTTTGCTCGCTATAACGCAGATTGTATCATCTGACACCGTCCTGTATGCGCATGCTGTTCTTAGCGCACTAGGTCTGCTTGCCTGCTGTACTTCTCTCAGCCACCTCGTTTTCTCTCCTGTCCAAATTGGGGCGGCCCACAGGAGACCACTGTGGAAAGGATTTCTCTTCTACCACTTTGCGGGCCTCCGATGATGGGGAGCATACTCATGAGTGCGTTATTGACCCTAGACGCCTTGCTGCTAGTTGTTGTTAGGTGCTCTCTGAAAGTCAGTCTACCGTCAATATAAACTCCCAGGTACTTTATCGATGGCTGCGATTCGATATCATGTCCATCCACAGATATAGTGAGTTTCTCTTTTATCCGACAGTTACTGATAAGGACTAGTTCATTTTATTCGACCGCTCGTTTAAGATTGGCGTTATTTAACCACCTTTGAACTCTGGCTGTCGCATCATTGCACGTTTGCTGCAGGCAGTCAGTACGTTTGTCGGTTATTTCCAGCGCAATGTCATCCGCATAACCTACCACTGCTGCGTTTGCTGGCAATTCAATCTTAAGGATGCCATCGTAAATCACGTTCCAAAGCGTTGGCCCCAGCACGAATCCTTGTGGGACACCTCCGGTGACCTTGTAGCTTTTTGGGCCCACTTCTGTGTCGTATAGCAGTACACGCCTGCTTAAATAGCTACCGATAATACGAATCAGGTATCTCTGTATTGTGAAACCTAAGACACTCCTCCCTAATTACTGGAGTAACAATGAGGTTACAATGGGAATGGGATAAGGATATACGCGAAAATTGCAGTCTTGAGAGATAGTTATTATAACAAAGATTATTTAATGAAAGAAAATTAGCCCGGGCCACAGAAAACTTAGCAAAAGCAATAGAAGAGCCAGAACTCTTAAATTTTTTATATAGCCTCGACTTAATAACGAGGGTGCGACGGCACCCTTGACGATGCGATGGCATTTTTTTACCCCCCACCCGCAAAAAAAAAATGTTCTTTAGATTAAAAAGTGTTCTTGTAAACTAAGGTGGTTTATATGACACTTTCGAAACAGAGTAGGGGACATAGGCATAAAAAAAATTGTATATCACTTCATAAAAAAAATTAATAGCAGTAGTTATATCACTGCAATTGTACAAAAAAGACCAATCTATTCCGAGAAAGACTGCATTTAGTTGGGCAAAGTTCACTTTGCGAAAACAAAATCGACGCTTACAAGTAGATGAGGAGTCTGAAACAAGACAGGTTACAGAATGGGATATTTCCTCAGGAATAATTATATGTTGGCATCTTGACACAAAAGCATCAGCGGAATCGTTACCAAACACAACATCAAGTGATCTATTGTAATGATTTACTACAGAGTTCATTTGAAACAAGGAATTTTCAAATAGTGTGTCCAAGAAATCATGTTGTGCTGAAGGAACTAGATAATTCGAGATACCAAAAAAGGACTACCAAATGAACGGGAGATTAAAATCGCCTAGCACGATAAAAGAGTCACGGTCTCGAAGAATGTTATTGACAGAGTTAATGGCATGACGCATACAAGTTTCCAAATTGGAATTAGGTGGAATATAAGAACACGATATATAAACAGATTCATAAGGCAAAAATAACCTCATACAAATTCACAAATTCGTAACGAAGGTGAGAGACAACAGCAATGAGGACACGCCTCCACGGCGAATAGGGCGATCTGTCCTATATGTGATGAAATTTGAACAGAAAATTGCATTACTAAGAATACCAGAGTGGAGCTATGTCTCGGAAAACGCTATAACATCTGCTTCCAAGGAGAAACTAGCCCTATACAAATTATTAAGCTTGAAGAATAAACCTCTGACATTTTGATATATTATAGAGATATTCTGAAGGTAGGAAGCTAGTTTTTTAGAGCCGAGCTTGGTGAACTTGTATACACTAATAGGTCTATTGCTTTTCTTCTGTTAAAATTCATGAACAACCATATTTACAGGTCAGAATTTCGGATTACAAGCTTCGTCGAACGATTCGGAAGGTACACTAATCTTAAACGACGAAATATCCCTCGGTTGTGAAAAATTTAATTTATGCACACAAATCTTCACATTAGTCTCGAAGCAATATACATATTAATATCGTCACAGGTAGTATCATAAGAAAGTCTAAATAGGAAAATATGTTTCCGAGGGGCCACTACTGACAAGATAGGTGGTGAAACCACAATCAAAGTATCGCTATCAAAAGAAGGCGATATTGGTAAAGGTTCTAGAGTTGTCGTAAGTGATATTGATGAATGAACGGCCTGTCGGGTAAAGGTACAATTGTGGTAGGGGAGATACCCATTCCCAGAATTATCCACAATTGAGCTAGACGGGCGAGGAGAAGCTGGTCTTGACCGCTTGGAGGCATTGATGGCAATATTCTCATCATTGTCTACAATGGTGTTCGACGAAGGATGAGAAGAAGCGGGTCTAGGCCGTTTGAAGGAAGATACTGCAGATAAGGGTGGAATTACCTGTATTACAGGCAGCACAGGAGTTGAGGTAGGATCGGCTGGAGGGGCAATTGTGGCAGGAACAAGAGGAGTGGTGGGAGGAATCATGGTTGCCCATAGGAGAAGGTGACAATACAAGAAGAGGAGGAAGTGAATAGAACTGATATTTAGTGAGTAAATCAGTGCCCGAATCAAAATCAGACGAAAGTTGCTTTACAGCACTATTCAGCTTGTTAAAATTGTATACTATGATACATTGACGAGAAATCAACCTGCCGTTTAAAACAGGATGGGCAGGACCATGTCAGACTGCAATGTCTGCTCTTCAGCGACTGCCATCTCTCTTATATTTATCCTTTTCGCAGCTGTTCTCTCTCACTGCTGCTCTCTCTCTCACTGCTGTTCTCTCTCACTGCTGCTCACTTCCTTACATTCGACCATCCTGATTTTCTTCATCCGTCCCGGATGACAACAGATCCTCATTTTCGGCGATGAACTTCCATAGTTTCATATTGTCACAGCTGGTTGCTGTAACACTTGGTCCCTCAGTATCCGGAGTAGCTTTCTTCACATCGTATCGCCCGTTGCGTTTTATCTTTATAATCACATATGGACCTAAGTATCCACTTGCCAACTTTCGACGTGCTACAAATTGGGTCCGCTTTATAGCAACCAAATCGCCAACCTTATAACCATGCTCTGCACGCCGCTTTTTATCGTAGTTGTTCTTATATGCCGTTTGCGCCAGCTGTATATTGCGCTTTGCCTCTGCGCGGAGCTGTTGCCTTTCTTCATTGAAATGTTCTATCATCTCCTGGTTCAGCAACTCCAGCACGCGATCCTCAGCTTTACTTACCATTTTTGTTCCGTGTATGTATGTATTAATAGCCCTTTGTACTTGCGGTACGTGCTTAAACCACTTCGACGGTTCCTCTGTAGAATTGCTGCTGAATATTGTGCATTGTCTTTCGACTGGCAAAGTGACCAGTTTCATGAGCATTCATGATCACTTCTCCCTCCATCAACTTTGGGACAACCAGCAGTTCGTTCCCCTGAGATTCCTTAAACAACAACCCTCCCTTTAGCTTGTAGTTTTCGTACGGTGTTTCCTTCAATATTTGGACGATAGCCTTCATGTGATCATCATTATGTTGAGCCCTTTTCAACTGTGCAACCAAATCTGTTGACACCAAGAACACATCTTGTGGATAACGACTTAGGTGGTCAACGTGTTTTAACTTCTCGTCTACTCGGTGCTCTATCTCGAAATTGAAATCTTGCAAATACAACACCCACTGCGCCAGTTCCCTTGGCACGTCCTGTTTATTCATCGTCTGCTTGAAAGCGATACAGTCTATTAATAACTTGAAACGTATTCCCAGAAGATAGCGACGAAATTTCTTTAAGGCCAGGTGTGCAGCTTTCACGTCTAGTATGTAACTGTGCTGCTTCGACTCGGCTTGTGACGTCTTTTTACTACAAAAGTAGACAGCGTGGAGTTTTTCTTCAAACTTCTGCATTAGCATTGCTCCATAACATTTCTTAGAACGTCCGTATGCAGCTCCGTCGGTACCCCTCTTGCAAATATGTGTAAAACAGGTTCATTCATGAGTAATTCCTTCAACTGTTGTATCGACTGTAACTCTGCCGGACCAATCATGAATTCAACGTATTTCTTTAAGAGATTGGTGAGAGGACTAGCTATCTGCGCATAGTTTGGCATCAACTTTCTGAAGAACCCAGTCAGACCAAGAAACGATTGAACCGCTTTAATGTTTTTAGGCACTCCGCAACGGCTCACTGCATTGGTCTTTTCTGTTCCAGGCCAAATTCTTCCATTCTCGACGAAATGACCCAGGAATGAAATGCGCTGCTGTAGAAAACTGCATTTTTTCCATTTAATTTTAAGATCGTACCTGCCCGCTGTCTCTAACAGTCTTTCGGTTTTCTGCATGCACACTTCGGCTGACATGGCATAAACAATGATGTCATCCATATATAGCTGCATGACGTACTCATTTATAAGCGTCTGGAACACATGACTTACGAAACGTATGAATGCTGCTGGAGAGTTTTTGAAACCAAACGGTGCTCTCGAGAACTCAAAAAGACCCTCTCGTGTTACAAACGTAGTGTAAGCACAACTACTTTCCTCCACGGGTACATGGAAAAATCCGTTTTCTAAGTCCATGACTGTAAAAAACTTCGCGGCTTGCAACTTTTCGAGAACATCCTCCATTATGGGTACAGGAAAACAATCCTGGAACACCATGCTGTTCAGTTTCCGATAGTCTACGCATACTCTCAATTTGTGATCCTTCTTCTTGACCACAACCACTCTACTAGCAACGTATGAAAACGATTTGCGTACAATGCCTTGTTCAAGCCACTGATCAACCTGTTTACGTACAGCTTCTGCTTCTTCAACTGCAAGGCGACTCCATCAGGGATGATTTTAAGTTCTATTGGACACTGCTTCACATCTTTTAGCGACATCTTATAACTGTTTTCTATTAACTGCTGTACGGACTCACGGTACTGCGATGGAGCTGTGAAAGAGTCCACCTCACAAATGTTGTAAACCAAATCAAACTCACCTGTTGGTTTTAGCTCTGCTTCTAATTTACAAAACATTTAACCTTTGGTATCGGCGACCAAGCGAAACTTCCGAATAAAGTCGTGTCCCAGTAAGGCGTCGTATTCCAATTTTATACTGGGGACAACTAAAAGGTTTTGATCAGTTTCCAGCTCGTCCACTATTATTTGCGCATTAAAACATCCAATCGGTTGTGTTGTAGCATTGCATAGTCCACGTAAAACAGAAGCACTTTGCCGGATATTTATTTTTCCCATGCCCTTAAGGATACTTTCTTTTATTAGGGTCCCATCCGACCCTGTATCTACTAGGCAATCTAAACTTTTTCCGTTTATTTTCACCGTTTTAATACGACTCCGGTCAACGACCGACTTTTTCGACCTTGTTTGTGCAATTTCCTGAGATATGGCCGTTTTGGTTACATTTAAAACATGTTTCGGCTGTACAATCTTTTCTCTTATGTTCAACCGAACCACAATTGAAGCATCGAGACACTCTATTATTACTGGATCTATGTTTCTGGCCCCCACTGTATAAGTCAACTTGTTTCGCACAAGCACATTTTCGCTCGTATACTTCGAATTTCTCTCTCAGCTCACGACACGATTTACAACTGAACATATTAAATTTCTATTCACTTTTGACGCTCAGTCCGTCCACTATATAGCTAATGACTGACTCTTCATCAATTTGTCCAAGCGCCGCAATTTTTTTCATATATAACACGTATTCATGAAAGATTTCATCCTTCTTTTTCTTTCTTTCTGACATCTTTGCATGGACCTCTGCACTTCTCAGCGTACGATTGAATTCCGCTATAAGAACATTCTTCAACTGATCGTAAGTACTGACCATAACCGATTCTAAGAACAATTTCGCCATTTTGGTCATTTTTCCGCGTGCCCGTACATACTTTTGCTTATCGGTGAGTTCATACGCATCTGCGTTCTGTTCAAAATTTGTCAGCCATTGCTCGACAGGAATAGTCTCACCGTCAAAATCAGGCACTATTCGCTCAAAATTTACTGTAGATATTTTCGGCTTATTTTGCTTTCTCTGATTAACTTCATCTGCTTGTATTTTTAGAGTAAGCAATTGAATAATTTGTTGTAGACTCTGGCTGTTCACTTCATTCAAGCAACTACCACCACTCTCTTCTGATTGGCTGTATCTTTTTACCACACCATCGCTTCTGGTAACATTCGCAATTCCCGCTTGCGATCGAGTCACAACACTATACTGTCGTCCCTTTTCCTCTTCAACAAAAACGTCTTCTTCGCTCATATTCACGTAGCCACTTTCAGAGGATGACTTTATACTTCTCGAAATTTCTTTTATTTTCTGCTGCTCCGTTTTGTATCCTGATGCCGCCGCTAATGCTGCTGCTCTGCTGACTTTTTCTTTTGTTTCTTTTTTCGCTTCTAACTAAACAGAATTCGGACTCTTCAACTTCCAATATTACATATCATGGCCACTCACTACAGAAAAGGCCACTTATGTACATACCGCACTTTAACAACTTTTCCGAATCACTGTCTTTCACGCGAACACAACTTTTCCAAGTTTTTATAAATATATTTTTTTTTTTTTGCTTAGGTTGAGCCCCCAAATATAAATTATGTTTATTTAAAATGGTAAGTCACAGAAAATGGTTAAATAGATTATAAAACAACAGCAACTTCACTTCCACAAATATACGACCGACTTCAATGTCTGCTCTTCAGCGACTGCCATCTCTCTTGTATTTATCCTTTTCACAGCTGTTCACTCTCACTGCTGTTCTCTCTTACTGCTGCTCTCTCTCACTGCTGTTCTCTCTCACTGCTGCTCACTTCCTTACATGTATTTTTATTTAAAATTTACAAAGAAAAATAAACAATAAAAATTAATTTAATTCAAAAAAGAAACAAAAAAAAATTAATCAAAAATTTATTAAGTTATCAAATATGCAGATAGCACAATTTGGACACCCTGTAAAGCAGGTGCAATGTAAAACTAAAAATACACACTGCAAGTGATAGTAGAGAGCGTACAAAAATCAAACAAACCCAAAGCAAAAACAATACAACAGAAAGAAACACAAAACGGTACTGACGCACTGATTAATAACAGTTTGGTTTCGCAACAATAATTAGAAACATTAAAACTTTTAAAATTTGTGAACCACCAACTAACCCGAAAACACGATCAATCCAAGTTATGCGCAATAATACAAATAAGTAATAAATTGTATATTTTGTGGGGTTTGTACATATTTTCTTAATAAGTCTTTTTGCAGTGAAAATTATTTAGCGCGGTGGAAGTCCAAAAAAAGCGTTACGGAAATCAAGATGAAGATGCTTTAGAGACGTAGAGGAGATAAACAATTTGCTTGTGCGTCTATAGCGTAGAAATAAGTGTTTCTGCATGAGTAAAAGAGAGAGAGATGCTTTACTTTACTCTGTTGCTTGTGTCGTTGATGCTTTGTTGCTGTTGTTGTTGTTGCTACTGTTTAGTTTTGTACACAATATAACAACAACAACAAAAGACCATTGGTGCAGCTACACACTACGAAGCGTGCTTGTGTCGTTGATGCCTTGTTGCTGCGGTTGTTGTAACAGCAAGGGAGCTGCAAGTAGAGGTATGTATGCAATTAATAAGGAAAGGGAGAGGGCGAAGGAAACGAAAATTTGTTTGCGGGAACAAAGTAGAAAAAATTGAAAAATAAAAGAATAAAAAATTTAAAATTACGTTAGCTTAATAAAAATTGGATAAAAATGTGTAAAGTTCTTAACATACATCAAGCCCTAGAAGGAAGCTATCTCTATCGGTCGAAGCCATAAGTCAATAGGAGTCAATTGGGTCGGTTTTATGGGAAAGTTGAAAAGGTAAACTGCCCTCCGATGTAATTCATCACGACCAGACTTATAGTGACCACTGTCAAGAGTATCGCCTACAAAGGAAGCAATATCTTCCTCATATATTCTGATATCATTACGAATGTGGGGAATAACGCCCATAAGAGTTCTATAGTTGGGGTGTGCACTCATATGTGTTGCCAAACAAAACTGCGTAGAAAGCAGCTCATTATGTTGACGAACCGATAAAGCTTTTGCTTCCTGGTGGAGATGGTCAATACTGGCCATCTGGAAGCAACCGGTTACTGTTCTAAGGGCGTTATTTTGACTTACTTGCAGGTGTCCCCATTGAGTATCACTAAGGTAAGGAGACCATACAGGAGCGGCATAATTGAGGACAGATCGTCCAATTGCCTTATAGGTGGTATTTAAAATCTCCTTTCCCCAGGAAATTCCTGCTAAGGCCTTAAGCACTTTATTTCTCTTTATCACACGATTGCAGGTGTTGTTTGTGTGTGTGGAAAACGTGAGCAAGCTGTCGAAAGATATACCAAGAACTGTTGTTGTTGTTGCTGCTGTTTGATTTTGAGCACAGTATAACAACAACAACCAAAGACTATGACAATTAAATAACAACAAAACGATAATAGCTAAAAGGAGTAATTTTCCTCTAATATCTAGTTGTTCATAAATCGCAAGGTGGTAATTCGAAGAAATCGTATTTGAATACGAAAAAACCCACTCCGTACAATTATTGTACGTTGCTTTATCCAGAGTGACTACCATTAAGAAATTGTATATTGTAACTAAATATAAGAATTCTACATTCTATCATGGCAGAAAAGAACCAGCATTTATAAGGCCATTGAGACTAGAATTCGACCGACTTTCTCTGAATCCATCCATTACATTAGAATCGGAATTGGTGGATTTCATTACGAAGACATCGAGTTTGTCAATTTATACTTTAAATATACAAAGTTTACGTGCTCATTGTGCGGATATCATCGATGAAGTTGCGAAACACTCAAACGTTCTAATTATTACGGTGGTGGGTGATTGAAAACGAAGATATTTCCATACCGAATTTTAACTGTATTGTTAAATTCAACGGCAAAATGTTAGATCTGGTGGTGTTGCTATCTGTCATAATAGAAAGGATACAGCTCACATGTTAACACCTTCGGTGGAAGTAAACGTCAACCGTCTGCTGTCATGTGCAGTACTTCTAGATGGAGTAGGAGAAGTATGCCATTGTCAATGTAGGACAGATCACGGTCAACCGGTGGTAGTGGTGGCCCTATATATATCCCCGAATCAGGCAATTGAAAAAATTATTGCCTTCATTCACAAAGCACTACTATTATATTCTTTTGTATCTCATTTCAGTTACAATAATAGGGGCTTTACAGTGAGCTAAAATTCGAATCTATGAAGATGTGACCATGATTCGAGTTCCATTTGACAACAGAGAAAATGAAAATATTGAAGGGTTGTTGTTGTAGAGTGATTCGATTGAAAGATGCTAATCTCAAATAGATATGCTAAGATTCGGTTTTTTTGTATGGTGTGGGCAATTCTTCCATGTAGGTTGGCAACATTTTCATAATTTCGTCGTTTTTTGTGATTGTCATGTGTCTTCTTCTTCTGATCATTGTACAAAACAAGTTGAAGAAAATATTAGATTGTAATTTTTTCTTTAAATATTAATAAAATAAGTAGCAGTAAAGAAAAAGGAAGCTGCAAGAATTATTTGCATACACTCCAAATTGTTCTCAATCATATATTTCCCAAAATGTCCATTTTAATTATGACAATTAGCCACAACGTTCCATTTATATGTATAATCAAAACAAACAACAGCTGTTCGTGATTCTTAAATAGCACTGTAAACCAAAAAGCCGAATTTTCGTGATGCGAGCCACTGTAAAGCCACTATATGCCTCTTATAACGTTTGTATCACAAAATAATGAAATAAATGAATAACATTATAAAACACAACTCTGGTAATTATTTTAAAACTTCATTCCTACCATTTTGTTCAGCGCTTTCACTTTCATAGTGTGCTTATCTAAGTGAGGCACATTACTTTTATTTTAATACTCTTCACGGGAGTGAATAGTATTATAAGTTTGTCATGAAGTTTGTAATACACAGAAGGAGACATCGCAGACCACATAAAGTATATATATTTGTGATCAGCTCGATGAGACGAGTTGATTTAGCCATGTCCGTCGGTGCGTCTTTTCACAATCCTAGTCCTTCAGTTTTTGAGTTAGAGAGCTCAAATTTTGTACATAGGTTTCTTTTTACCAAACGCCGATCAAGTTTGAGAATCAGCCGAATCGGACCACTAGGGGGGGTACCTCCCATACAAACCACCTTTTAAATTAATGTTCTTATTAGAAAAAGTTTTTTTTGTTTGACGTATAGAACTGTAATTTGAGCACTATAAGTTTCTGGTCCATATCCACCAACCATGTAAATTTCATGATCCTAGGATTACCAGAACCATACAAGCCCCCTTTTAAATTAAAGTTGTTATAAGATTTTTTTTTTGTTTTTTGTCTTATTGAACTATTATTTGGACACTATAAGTCTCTGACCCATATCCACAAACCATAAAAATTTCAAGAGCCTCGGACCACTAGCTGGGACGTGAAAAGTATTACAACTTCGGCATAGCCAAAGTTAGTCTTTTTTTATATTTTCCAAATAATAATTATACAAAAAGTCGAAATTTACCACTTTCCCGGTGGATTTTCTATTTCTTTCACATTTTTCTAATTGACCTATAATGAATATAACAAAAGAAAAATCAACCAGACAGGGTAAACCTTTATCAAGCAACACGCTTAGAAAGAAGGAATTTTTTTGTATTTATTCAGATTTTAAAACAAAAAATCGAAATTTGGATTTTCCAAAAATTCTTTCACATTCTTCTAATTAGCCTTTTTTCTATTTTAGTCACCTCTTTGAACGCCCCTCCCACCTTGTTGACATAAGCGCACCTCTTACACGCTGCACCACAAACCATATTTTCAGAATATACAAATTACTTGGCGCTACGACTTTTGAGTCACGAGATATATTAAAAACAAAGGCGACATTCGAAAAATTCTAAAAATTCTCTTTGTGGCATGTACGAGGGGGGATCCAAAAAAACGGGAATTTCTTCATAACTTCTTTATTTCTTAATATTTTAACACCAAATTTTGATCACCTTCAAAGTATTCGCCATTGACCAAAACGCACTTCTCCAAACGATTCTTCCATTGTTCAAAACAGTTTTTAAATTCACTCATCGGGATGTCCTTTAAGCCTTCCAGCGATTTTTGTTTCACCTCCTCCACAGTGGCAAAACGCTTTCCTTTCAAATTCCTTTTGAGTCTGGGGAACAAAAAGAAGTCACAGGGGGCTAGATCCGGTGAGTATGGGGGTGGACAATCGGTGTCATGGCGTTTTTGCCATGTCATGATGGAAAAACCAGTCGCCTGTGCGCCAAAGATCTGCTCTTTCCTTCCGGATACTCTCCCTCAATTTTTTCAAAACCTCCAAGTAGAACTTCTGGTTGACAGTTTGACCCGGGGGAACGAACTCCGCGTGCACAACACCTCTGCAATCGAAGAAACAAATAAGCATTGTCTTGATGTTTGACTTCACTTGGCGAGCTTTTTTGGGACGAGGAGAGCCAGCTGTCATCCACTGGCTTGATTGCTGCTTTGTTTAGGGGTCGTATCCATAGCACCCCGATTCATCACCAGTAATCACCTTGGAAAAAAAATCAGGGTCCTCCCAACAGGAAACAAAATTTCACAGCCGCGCGTTGTTCTCGACAATCTGCCATTACGTTTTCGCCGAAATGTAAAAAGTTGTTTTACAAAAAAAAATCTCACAGGCGAACCGATGCACTCACAGCGACACAACTTTGCACACTGCCGCAGATGGCGTGACACTAACGGATGTGGTCAAAAAATATGTTCCCCCACTCTCACTCCCCACCACAGCGTAATTCCCGCATAAATATGATAATTGAAAAGGACATTTTGTGACAAATAAATAATCGAGAACAACGTCTTTTTCTTGCAAATCAGCTTTTGCTGCGTTCGTGCGGCAAAACACAAAAGTTGAAATGTATGAAATCGTATGGACCGAGTTACATAGCTTGTTCGCGAACGCAACAACGTCAAAAGTTGAACCACATAAAGTATATATATTTGTGATCAGCTCGATGAGACGAGTTGATTTAGCCATGTCCGTCGGTGCGACTTTTCCCAATCCTAGTCCTTCAGTTTTTGAGTTAGAGAGCTCAAATTTTGTACATAGGTTTCTTTTTACCAATCGGCGATCAAGTTTGAGAATCAGCCGAATCGGACCACTAGGGGGGGTACCTCCCATACAAACCCCCTTCAAAATTAATGTTCTTAGTAGAAAAAGTTTTTTGGCTTTTAACGTATCAAACTGAAAATTGGACACTATAAGTTTCTGGTCCATATCCACCAACCATATAATCATGATCCTAGGGTTACCAGGAGGGGTACCTCCCATACAAACTCCCTTTTACATTAAAGTTATTAGAAAAAGTTTTTTTTTTTTTGAATTATTGAACTGAACATTTGGACACTATAAGTTTCTGGTCCATATCCACAAACTATGAAAATTTCAACCCCCTCAGACTACAAGGAGGGGTACCCCCCATCCAAATGAAAGTTCTTATTAGAAAAACTCTTTTGTTTTTTGTACTATGTACTCCGTAGCCACCAACCTTATAAATTTCAAGACCCTCGGACCACTAGCTGGGACGTGAAGAGTATTACAACTTCGGCATAGCCAAAGTTAGTCTTTTTAGGGTTCCGTACCCGTAGGGAGCTAACGGGACCCTATTACCAAGCTTACGATGTCCGTCCGCCCGTCTCCTGCTCTATCTCATGAATAGGTAGAGTGTTGAAATTTTCACAATGTGTAATTCACTTGGGTGTAGAACGAAAAATTACACATTTTTAGAAGCATTCTTCTTTAGTTAACCTTTTGTTTAACAATTTTTTTTTTTAGTATACTTTTAAGCTGTAATCGTAGTATACTTTTAGGCTGTTAAATGTACACATAATTTAATATTTTAAGCAAAAAATCTTGTACGATGGTACAGAACCCTCCGTGTGCGAGTCCGACTCACACTTGGCTGATTTTTTATATTTTTCTCAACGGTTTCCCCAAAAAAATTACCATTGTTTTACTTTCGTTTCATATACCTTCAATGTAAACAAAAACAGTTTTTTCCTCTATTGAAAAATTGAAAATTTTGAGTTGTGACACTATAGTTAAACATGTGCGGTATGTATATAGAACTAAGATTATAATTACAAGTTATAATTTAGTTATTAATATGAGCAATAGCGATAAGGCCTTCAGCTCAGGGGAAGAGAGATAGGAAGGATTGGAGGAAATTAGAAAAGTTTAGGACCAGACTTGAGCGGGAATCGAACCTGCGTTATATCAATCTCGGATAAGCTTTCAATGCAATCGCATATGTTAATATTGAGTTAAAAATCTCATTAGTTCTGCGCACACAGCAAATTGTTTTTATTGTGTCGTTGCTTAAGCACAGTATCCATCCTATTGCTGGTAAATACAAAAACAAAGGCATCGTTGGTGCTAAAAATTAACAATATGGCAAAAGTAACAAAAATTAAGATATATACCGATGGCAAAAAAGCAATCGGAAGAATTGTCGCCCGCATTAGAGCCAAAAAAACCGGTATACATTTTAGCTGGCACGTCCAGCAGCTGCAATCGTTTTGAAGCGGTGATGGCGAAATGATGAGTAAAAATGATGAATCACTTGACGAATCTACCTTGCTGAAACGAGCACCACCAATATTCAATAAGAGCATAATTTTCCACAGCTATCATCTGAAGCAGAAAAGAGCTTACAAAATTGTTATTTAAAACATACATCACGCCTATCGACGCTATAAAAGAATTTAAGAAATTTGGTCATATCTTAAGAAACATAACTAATGTTAAATGTATAAATAAACCGCCACTAATTATGTTCTTCGTTGACTTGGAACCCAGCAGTAACAGTAAGAGCGATTATGAAGTTTCAGTCCTCAAAATGCTGTCATCAAGATCTAACCCCCTCGTAAAACAGACGATTTGGTGCTATCGATGTCAGCAATTTGGCCACACGAAGGCATATTGTAAAAAACCGTACATCTGTGTGAAATGTGGACTGAGACATCTCACAACTGAATGTCAAAAAAATCCAGAGGCTCCGTCAAGATACACTCAATGCCTCCAGAATCACACCGTCAACTACAAGGGGATGCAGAGTGTAACAGGAACTTGTGAGAACGAAAAATGTGAACGTATATCACTTAGGCCTGCCCCACGTGCGGAATAGTCCAATCTCCCTTTCACATATTATGTAAATAATCAAAATAGCTCTCCAACACTAAATCAGACTCAAACGTACGCAAATGCTGTTAGCAATCAGTCACCGTTGGTGTTTATTTAATATCAAAATGATATCCACAACAGTTTGGAAGGAGGCCTAAATATTGATGGGACAAACATGAGAATGTTAATTTAAGCGGATGACATAGTACTACTAGCTGATGTCGTGAATGTACTGCAACTAATGATATAAAAGTTAGAGGAATATTGTTTAAATTGGAGTATGAAAGTAAACCTAACGAAGTCAGAAATAATGGTGGTCAGAAAGGCAGGTCGACTTTCGGCCCAGGAAATGTGGACAAACAAGAACGAGTGAAGCTAACATCAGAGTACTGTTAATCTTGGTGTTATTCTTACACCAAAAATGTCTTCGCCAAACACATCACCAACCAAATTGACCAAGCATTAACTCGACATGGCGTAGTTTGTTAGGCAAAAACGAAATCACACTGGCATCAAAATAGACTAGCACTGTGTGGGCATACGGAATTCACATCAAACATTGAAATCCTGCAAAGATTACAATCTAAATTTATTGCAGATTATAGCTATTAAATCATTCAAAAAAATTAGAGATTCCTACGAAAATTACAATAATGTATCCCAAGATATCGAAAATTTGAGAAACAAGATCGAGAAATTGGTTGAGGGCATTAAAATCACTTTATTATTTGAGGTTGGTTTTTATAGGGACTACTTATTTACAGTAATTGTGGAACTCTGGTGTCTGAACCAAATTTCAGTTGTATAACTTAGAAACTGACTGAAAAAATTATATTACCTATTGACATTAATTAGTGTGAAAGGAAACAGTTTAAACAAAAGCTCACCATGACATGAATAGAACCGAAGCAAACACGACAAGGCCGCAATTCAATATTGTTCGGTTTTGCATTGATATGCTCCTTTTGTTCCTGCTGATGATATAATTTATTGAATTTTCTTTCTACTTTACTTTTATTATTATATAAATATAATTTTTGTTTAATTACATTTTCTTAAATGTTTGTTATGTATACCTTCGCGTCTTATTTTGATGTCTTTTTACACTTTAATTATTATTATATTATGTATTGTATAGTCATCCACAACAAGTAAGATTTATCTTGTGAAAAATTTCTTCTTTTTTATTGTCTTCAACAGTAACAAATACAATTTGAATCCAACAAAATATTGAAAATAGTAAAGTTTAGGTAGCTACAAAATTATCATATTTTCTTTAAGTTTACAATGGTGTGTGGGCCCATACCAACATATTTATACCAACTTCTTTCCCACTAAAATTAATGTTTGTTTTTACATGGATTTAAAGTGAATTTGTTACTGTTGAAAAGACAATAAAAATTCGTTAATGAGAAATATTCAAGACTTTCCAAATCTTAATTGCTGTACCTTTACATTTGTGGCCGACTGTATATGTATGCATATTATTATTCCATTTATTTGTTTTTTATAGCTTATTTTCGGCTAGTAAAAATATATCTTTTAATTTAATACCAAGTTTTAATAAAGTTAAATATACAATACATATATCCTGTTTGTTCAAAAAAAATACAAAATTAATTAGAAACATTCAATTGTATCCACACTCACTAGTGCTGGACGACACATCGATAAACTTATTTCAAACATTGATGTTTTTATTCCGATGTTCGATATTTTTGTTTTGTTCATTTTGATACATTATCAATTATAACTAGACCCTGTAAAAATAATTTTTATTGTTGTTTTTGGCCCATTTCAAAAAAAACAATAATTTTTGGCAGTTTTTGTGATTCTCTATGAAGATTTAACATTTTTTCGTTATTCGAAAATGTATGAAGAACTCATCTACGTATTGCCAAAAACTATGAAATTATATAGACTGGACAAATCGGTCGATCACAAAGAGAGAGCTCTTCTTATTTTAAATTTTTGCATACCCAACAACAAATTGTGTGTAATGTTGTTGGTATGTACCCCGAGATTACACACATATGTTTGTTGAAGTCACATACTTGTCGTTAACAGTTTACTGAAGTTTGGGATTTGCCGTTTCCGCCTGATATCATCGAAATTCGCTGGAATACGTGGTTGAATGCTGCATTTTATTATGCAAAAAACTTTCCATCTATGAAAAACTTTGTGGTTGCTCTGGAAAGTGACACAAAGGCCGTTAATGTCAGTCAAAAGCAAATTATCGGAAACTGAACTAGCTAAGCTAAATGAAGTTTTATCGAAAAATTCGGATGTATAATGTAATGTAACATAATGAATGATTCATACGTGTGTATGCTTATCGTGAATAAATACAGACACAACTGTTTCATGAGGTATGACTCACCGTGTGTATACCCTACTAATAGCGTTTCCACGTGAGTAAAATTCTGAGTTCTGCAAAACTCAAGCAGAGCAAAGAGTTCTGACGACAACAACAATAGGGGAAAATGAATGAAATTTGTTGTTGTTGTAGTATTGAAAATTCTGTGTTCTGCTTGAAGACCAACCTGATCTGACTTTTAATGCTGGTTACTCTGCGGCAGTGCTGCCAAGTTTTTGGTCATGTCCGCCTTTTTTTATTTAAAATTTTTTTTTTATATTAATATTAATAAAATAAGTAGCAGGAGTGAAAAAGGAAGCTGGAAGAATTATTTGCATACACTGCAAATTGTTCTTAATCATGTATTTTTCACACAATTACCATTTTAATTTCTCACAATTAGCCACAAAGTTCTATTTGTATGTATAACCAAAACAAAAAACAGCTGTTCAGAACTAGAGATGAAACAGATATCTGGTTATAAACAAACTACGTTTAAGCTTTAGATGTACTTTATTTAATCCATATAACAAATAAAATTATTATTTTTCATTACACAATAAATAACAATTAATACTCGTACTGCACTAAGGGAAAATTATGATGAATACCAATTCTCTGCATTAAGAGGCAACAAACGGTTTCACTAGTCTTCGTATACAAGACCTGTTTCCGAAAAAAGTCTTTTGCTGTATACGCTGTTGCAGGGCGCTGAAAAATAAATTCTAGGAAACTTTGATAAGTTTGGGTATAAGGATCACTATTGTGACCAATGCGCACTGACTTCAAATAAAAGCAATCTCCAAAGCAATCGTGTTCTTTTCTTGATTGTAAGACTGAAAACAGTCAACATTCGATACCTCATGAAAGTAGTCCTACAACGTGTCGTGATCTTCGTGAGATATTGCCGACTCTGTCTCTTGCGGTCAAATGACTTTAAAATGAAACAATTCAAAATTTAGTAAAATCAATTCCTGTGCTATTGCAAAAGATCATCAACGTCAAAGGAGGGTTCATTTTAATTATGCTGCTATTCTCAGTTATTATCATAAGTTTTTACTTTTCTCCATTTTTTTCTGAAAAACTGTGTTCTCAAAATACTCTTGTCTACCATTGTATGTTTTAAATAGTTTTTTCATTCACTTTGTAACAGCAGACGTGATCGGACGTTTGAGTTTAAATAATTTTCTAAGTGTGTAAAACCTTACAAACAACAATTAAAAAGCGAACAACTAAAGTGAAGAAAATGGTAAAAATCCGCCAATTAAGACAACGAGAAACGCCTATTTCTGGTTCGTCTCTACGGACCGCAACAACAAAAATGAAGTCTTTTCTCAAAGCACAGGGTCGCCTGAGCGTATAGTAAGATCTTGCTCTCCTGCTGTGTGCCCTAATAACGCAAGCACTAAACATTCATCACCGTGGAGCGCCCAGTGCCCATCCCCGCAAGTTACCTTTTGCACAATCCCAGCAACAATTGCATCATCAACTTCAACAAACACAACACAAATCATATCTTATTCAACAAAAGCAAATACATCATCAATATCAACAACAGTATATTCAGCAACAGCATCGATCCCATCATCGCATACAGTTACCACTACAACAACTAATACTCAAGCATTTACTCGCAGCAACAACAACGCGTGCTATCAGGCACCGATCACGTCATCGGTTGGTTCAACAGTTACACGTACAGCAAAAACACCCACTAGTACAGTACAAAGTGCTAGCAATACGAGAAACCGCAAAACGCAATCACCTGAAAAACTAACAGATCAAATACAAAACAATAATAAAAAGCAAAGTACAGAAAACGTTGCAGACTAAAATACATGAACACTGGTCAAGCTCAAATAAGGTGTCACTATTAAATAAAAGTGCAACTGTTTCTAATGTTGACAGCTGCTACACAAATTATTATCGTCCGTTCACTACTATCATGGACAGTGAAACCACTGTAGGTGATCCAATACCAGATCAAGTAGATGATGACTCGGTAACTCCAGTCCCACCTAATGCAAAAATACCACCTATCACGATGCTAAAGAAAAGCGCTATATACATATGTATATACATGATATGCTTTATCGACAAGAAGCTTATCTTCAAAGAGCACATAGGTAAAACCATCGATAAGATCAATAAAACCGTTTCCATCCTTTATCTCTGTATTAACCGCAGAACCCAGCTATCAATCCAAAATAAATTAATCATATTTAAAATGATTCGTGCACCGATAATGTTGTATGGATCAGAAATTTTGGGACCCTGCGCGCAAACGCATAGACATAAACTACAGGTTGCATAAAACAAAATATTAAAAATGATTCTCAATCTTCCATTTTTCTTTTCAACTACTTTTCAACTACCCGACTGCATGTTGCAGCCGATGTTAGGTCCATACATGATCAAATCTCTCGGGCAATAAATAAATTCATACTTAAGAAATCGTATATTTCACATATTGGGAGTTGACTGGTACTTTATATTAAGTCTCAGTCGAGCCGAAGTAAGTGCCAATATTGTAGTTGTAGCTCTAGGTTTAAGTAACTTATAAAGGTTTTGTGTGTGCCATTTTTCCTTAATGATCCCTTTTTAACCTATTTAGGCATTATATTATAATATAATTATAAATTTTTCAGCTGTAAAGATAGTTTATAATTTCTATAACTCTATATAATCCATAAATATAGCTCTAGCATTAAGCGATGATTGTTATTTTTTGGGCAATAAAACAAACATAATAAAAAATAGTTTTTTATAAGACAATAAAGCACTAACTTGCCTCATGGAAATGAAAAGTTCCGAATTTGCCCCCAAAGAATGTTCGCTTGCAAGACGCAACAATTGACTATTTTCGGACAAGGCTGGCCGGATATCCGGTATCCGGCAAAACAAAAAAGACAATGTAAACACTAAACCAGAAAATTATTAATTACAATTGAATCATATTGTTTTGCCAAGAAATTGACAAAATCAAACAAATCCCAAATCAAGTGCTATTACAATCAGATCATCGTCTGCAAAATCCATGACAACTTCTCACTACGAAAAATCGAAATAAATGAATGTTTCACACTTGTGTCAAAGGTATATATGGATATGGTATATATGGATATACCATAGACATGACAATTAGAACTTCGAAATTGTGTTTTGCTCTAAAAATTTAACTTCGAAATTGTCTTTCGCTTTTAAAATTGCTGATTCGTTCTCAAAATTGATATTTCGCTTTCAATATTGCTGAGTATTTTAACGTTTCAACCACAATCGCTCACAAATATGTCTGTGTATGACAACATTCTAATAACAATTTCATGGGATCTTGTTGTTCGAAACCCGTACAAACTTTTCGAAACTGCAAGAAAAAGAAAAATGAGAACGCTAAGGTCTAGAATTGTCTAGTCTAAATAGTTAATGGTGTTTGAAAATGTAAGTTCATGACGTATCCTCGGTGTAAAGCTCATTTGTTTACTTACATGATTGAAAACGTCCAACTGGAGCGAGTCTCTATTTTTAATGACATCGGTGTCCTGTTTGATCCCAAGCTGTGTTTTAACCAACATATCTCTTCTATCGTAAATTAGGTGAAGGGTGTTTTTGGTTTCATTTAAGGTTGGTCTATTGAATTTAATGACCCTTATACCACAAAGATTCTTTTTATATATCTTGTGCGTCCACTCCTCAAGTATTGCTCTTGGATTTGGTCACCGCAATATATTAATAATCAAGATCGAATTCCTGCTGTTTGCCCTTCGTGGCCTAAACTGGAATCCTAATTCCCGTTTGCCATCTTACTCTGATAGGCTACTTCTTATCAGTTTTCCATCTTTGGTGCATCGTAGGATAGCTCTTGGGATTAGCTTTCTTCATAAGCTCGTAATTGGAAAAATTGAGTCTACTGAGCTATTAACTCAGTTAAACATTTGTGTCCCTAGTCGTCCAACCAGAAATTTTGTCCCCTAAGCCTTGAATAGATGCATTACTAACTATGCCGTACACGATCTTTCCGAGTTTTATGCACGTCACATTATAAATGCTATCACGTTCTCTCGCCTGAGATATCGCACTTGTCGATTAATACCATCGTCCTTCTGCCTACAGAACACATGACAACACACTGCAGGCTAGAAAACTCCAATGAACTGGATGTCGCTGATTGGGGTCATCTATACCGTCTGCATTACTGTAGTTTATATACCTCTGACCACACATGGCTGTGAGTAGGGCTATAGCTCGCTACTGTTCCAAATAAATTTTCCCCATCGGGTCAGAGGCTGGTATTTCATATTTCGTATCGAGCTTATCGTTGATTTTTCTTTGAAGCCTCTTGCTGCTATTTACACTCAGCCACAGATGCCAAGCAAATATTGTATTTTGACACTGCTTCCCTTTCACATTCCTCACTCTACAAAAACCAATCGATAAAACAAATTTTCTTTCTCAACAAACAAAAATCGTGTATAGTACCCTGCTTTAACACTTTCAAACATTCCGATTTTCACAAATGATATTATTAAAAATTCTTATTGAACTTATCATACATGCTCTGTATTTTTAAAACATCACAGCTCTATTACCAACAAAGTTAGTTAATTTTAACATATCAATTAATTGAATTAAAGACGAATTGGAATCTTCGAAAATGTTGAAATTTATATGCATCCAGGTTGGCATATTCAGCATTGGTTGGTTTTGCTTATTTCGTCTATTTAACTTCAATGGAAAAGTGATTTGGGTAATTTATGCTTTCAAACCACAAAAATGTTGAATTCTTTAAATGCAGTTTAGTGAGAAAAACAATAAACTTGGTACTATTTTTCTTTAATATATAATAATTGATATAATATAAGAGAGAATTTAACCAAATCGCCAGTAAAAAATTAGGCGGTTACAAAAACGTCAAAAGCGGTTTCCACCACACCGTGAAATGGAATTGTGTTAGAATTGAGACGAAAGCGGTTTCCAGTACACACCGGATAAATTCATTTTTCTCTATTTTCATATTGCCAACTTAACAAAATCATTAAACTTAACAGGCACTTCAACTTCATTTAAATATATTGCGTTGTTCGGAAAGTAATTTCGTTTTTTTTTATAATTCCATAAAATAAAAATGAACTATATGATTTTCTTATAGTTGATTTTTATTTTATGGAATTATAAAAAGATAGGCAAGTCTGCCATCAAACTTAATATAAATACTGCAAAGAAATTGCAATTTACCAATTAATTTTTTTGTCATTCATCAAGTAATTCTTTTGGTTTACAAACAGCTGTTTTTTGGTTCACAAACCAGTTTTTTCCATTTACCAATACTGTTTTCTGTTGAAGTCGAAGTTGTTCAACTTTTGACGTTGTTGCGTTCGCGAACAAGATATGTAACTCGGTCCATACGATTTCATACATTTCAAATTTTGTGTTTTGCCGCACGAACGCAACAAAAGCTGATTTGCAAGAAAAAGACGTTGTTCTCGATTATTTATTTGTCACAAAATGTCCTTTTCAATTATCATATTTATGCGGGAATTACGCTGTGGTGGTGAGTGAGAGTGGGGGAACATATTTTTTGACCACATGTCCGTTAGTGTCACGTCATCTGCGGCATTGTGCAAAGTTGTGTCGCTGTGAGTGCATCGGTTCGCCTGTGAGATGTTTTTTTGTAAAACAACTTTTTACATTTCGGCGAAAACGTAATGGCAGATTGTCGAGAACAACGCGCGACTGTGAAATTTTGTTTCCTGTTGGGAGGACTCTGATTTTTTTCCAAGGTGATTACTGGTGATGAATCGTGGTGCTATGGATACGACCCCTAAACAAAGCAGCAATCAAGCCAGTGGAAGACAGCTGGCTCTCCTCGTCCCAAAAAAGCTCGCCAAGTGAAGTCAAACATCAAGACAATGCTCATTTGTTTCTTCGATTGCAGAGGTGTTGTGCACGCGGAGTTCGTTCCCCCGGGTCAAACTGTCAACCAGAAGTTCTACTTGGAGGTTTTGAAAAGATTGAGGGAGAGTATCCGGAAGGAAAGAGCAGATCTTTGGCGCACAGGCGACTGGTTTTTCCATCATGACATGGCAAAAACGCCATGACACCGATTGTCCACCCCACATACTCACCGGATCTAGCCCCCCGTGACTTCTTTTTGTTCCCCAGACTCAAAAGGAATTTGAAAGGAAAGCGTTTTGCCACTGTGGAGGAGGTGAAACAAAAATCGCTGGAAGGCTTAAAGGACATCCCGATGAGTGAATTTAAAAACTGTTTTGAACAATGGAAGAATCGTTTGGAGAAGTGCGTTTTGGTCAATGGCGAATACTTTGAAGGTGATCAAAATTTGGTGTTAAAATATTAAGAAATAAAGAAGTTATGAAGAAATTCCCGTTTTTTTGGATCCCCCCTCGTACATGCCACAAAGAGAATTTTTAGAAATTTTCGAATGTCGCCTTTGTTTTTAATATATCTCGTGACTCAAAAGTCGTAGCGCCAAGTAATTTGTATATTCTGAAAATATGGTTTGTGGTGCAGCGTGTAAGAGGTGCGCTTATGTCAACAAGGTGGGAGGGGCGTTCAAAGAGGTGACTAAAATAGAAAAAAGGCTAATTAGAAGAATGTGAAAGAATTTTTGGAAAATCCAAATTTCGATTTTTTGTTTTAAAATCTGAATAAATACAAAAAAATTCCTTCTTTCTAAGCGTGTTGCTTGATAAAGGTTTACCCTGTCTGGTTGATTTTTCTTTTGTTATATTCATTATAGGTCAATTAGAAGAATGTGAAAGAAATAGAAAATCCACCGGGAAAGTGATAAATTTCGACTTTTTGTATAATTATTATTTGGAAAATATAAAAAAAGACTAACTTTGGCTATGCCGAAGTTGTAATACTTTTCACGTCCCAGCTAGTGGTCCGAGGCTCTTGAAATTTTTATGGTTTGTGGATATGGGTCAGAGACTTATAGTGTCCAAATAATAGTTCAATAAGACAAAAAACAAAAAAAAAATCTTATAAGAACTTTAATTTAAAAGGGGGCTTGTATGGTTCTGGTAATCCTAGGATCATGAAATTTACATGGTTGGTAGATATGGACCAGAAACTTATAGTGCTCAAATTACAGTTCTATACGTCAAACAAAAAAAACTTTTTCTAATAAGAACATTAATTTAAAAGGTGGTTTGTATGGGAGGTACCCCCCCTAGTGGTCCGATTCGGCTGATTCTCAAACTTGATCGGCGTTTGGTAAAAAGAAACCTATGTACAAAATTTGAGCTCTCTAACTCAAAAACTGAAGGACTAGGATTGTGAAAAGACGCACCGACGGACATGGCTAAATCAACTCGTCTCATCGAGCTGATCACAAATATATATACTTTATGTGGTCTGCGATGTCTCCTTCTGTGTGTTACAAACTTCTTGACAAACTTATAATACTATTCACTAACGTGAAGAGTATTAAAATAAAAGTAATGTGCCTCACTTAGATAAGCACACTATGAAAGTGAAAGCGCTGAACAAAATGGTAGGAATGAAGTTTTAAAATAATTACCAGAGTTGTGTTTTATAATGTTATTCATTTATTTCATTATTTTGTGATACAAACGTTATAAGAGGCATATAGTGGCTTTACAGTGGCTCGCATCACGAAAATTCGGCTTTTTGGTTTACAGTGCTATTTAAGAATCACGAACAGCTGTTGTTTGTTTTGATTATACATATAAATGGAACGTTGTGGCTAATTGTCATAATTAAAATGGACATTTTGGGAAATATATGATTGAGAACAATTTGGAGTGTATGCAAATAATTCTTGCAGCTTCCTTTTTCTTTACTGCTACTTATTTTATTAATATTTAAAGAAAAAATTACAATCTAATATTTTCTTCAACTTGTTTTGTACAATGATCAGAAGAAGAAGACACATGACAATCACAAAAAACGACGAAATTATGAAAATGTTGCCAACCTACATGGAAGAATTGCCCACACCATACAAAAAAACCGAATCTTAGCATATCTATTTGAGATTAGCATCTTTCAATCGAATCACTCTACAACAACAACCCTTCAATATTTTCATTTTCTCTGTTGTCAAATGGAACTCGAATCATGGTCACATCTTCATAGATTCGAATTTTAGCTCACTGTAAAGCCCCTATTATTGTAACTGAAATGAGATACAAAAGAATATAATAGTAGTGCTTTGTGAATGAAGGCAATAATTTTTTCAATTGCCTGATTCGGGGATATATATAGGGCCACCACTACCACCGGTTGACCGTGATCTGTCCTACATTGACAATGGCATACTTCTCCTACTCCATCTAGAAGTACTGCACATGACAGCAGACGGTTGACGTTTACTTCCACCGAAGGTGTTAACATGTGAGCTGTATCCTTTCTATTATGACAGATAGCAACACCACCAGATCTAACATTTTGCCGTTGAATTTAACAATACAGTTAAAATTCGGTATGGAAATATCTTCGTTTTCAATCACCCACCACCGTAATAATTAGAACGTTTGAGTGTTTCGCAACTTCATCGATGATATCCGCACAATGAGCACGTAAACTTTGTATATTTAAAGTATAAATTGACAAACTCGATGTCTTCGTAATGAAATCCACCAATTCCGATTCTAATGTAATGGATGGATTCAGAGAAAGTCGGTCGAATTCTAGTCTCAATGGCCTTATAAATGCTGGTTCTTTTCTGCCATGATAGAATGTAGAATTCTTATATTTAGTTACAATATACAATTTCTTAATGGTAGTCACTCTGGATAAAGCAACGTACAATAATTGTACGGAGTGGGTTTTTTCGTATTCAAATACGATTTCTTCGAATTACCACCTTGCGATTTATGAACAACTAGATATTAGAGGAAAATTACTCCTTTTAGCTATTATCGTTTTGTTGTTATTTAATTGTCATAGTCTTTGGTTGTTGTTGTTATACTGTGCTCAAAATCAAACAGCAGCAACAACAACAACAGTTCTTGGTATATCTTTCGACAGCTTGCTCACGTTTTCCACACACACAAACAACACCTGCAATCGTGTGATAAAGAGAAATAAAGTGCTTAAGGCCTTAGCAGGAATTTCCTGGGGAAAGGAGATTTTAAATACCACCTATAAGGCAATTGGACGATCTGTCCTCAATTATGCCGCTCCTGTATGGTCTCCTTACCTTAGTGATACTCAATGGGGACACCTGCAAGTAAGTCAAAATAACGCCCTTAGAACAGTAACCGGTTGCTTCCAGATGGCCAGTATTGACCATCTCCACCAGGAAGCAAAAGCTTTATCGGTTCGTCAACATAATGAGCTGCTTTCTACGCAGTTTTGTTTGGCAACACATATGAGTGCACACCCCAACTATAGAACTCTTATGGGCGTTATTCCCCACATTCGTAATGATATCAGAATATATGAGGAAGATATTGCTTCCTTTGTAGGCGATACTCTTGACAGTGGTCACTATAAGTCTGGTCGTGATGAATTACATCGGAGGGCAGTTTACCTTTTCAACTTTCCCATAAAACCGACCCAATTGACTCCTATTGACTTATGGCTTCGACCGATAGAGATAGCTTCCTTCTAGGGCTTGATGTATGTTAAGAACTTTACACATTTTTATCCAATTTTTATTAAGCTAACGTAATTTTAAATTTTTTATTCTTTTATTTTTCAATTTTTTCTACTTTGTTCCCGCAAACAAATTTTCGTTTCCTTCGCCCTCTCCCTTTCCTTATTAATTGCATACATACCTCTACTTGCAGCTCCCTTGCTGTTACAACAACCGCAGCAACAAGGCATCAACGACACAAGCACGCTTCGTAGTGTGTAGCTGCACCAATGGTCTTTTGTTGTTGTTGTTATATTGTGTACAAAACTAAACAGTAGCAACAACAACAACAGCAACAAAGCATCAACGACACAAGCAACAGAGTAAAGTAAAGCATCTCTCTCTCTTTTACTCATGCAGAAACACTTATTTCTACGCTATAGACGCACAAGCAAATTGTTTATCTCCTCTACGTCTCTAAAGCATCTTCATCTTGATTTCCGTAACGCTTTTTTTGGACTTCCACCGCGCTAAATAATTTTCACTGCAAAAAGACTTATTAAGAAAATATGTACAAACCCCACAAAATATACAATTTATTACTTATTTGTATTATTGCGCATAACTTGGATTGATCGTGTTTTCGGGTTAGTTGGTGGTTCACAAATTTTAAAAGTTTTAATGTTTCTAATTATTGTTGCGAAACCAAACTGTTATTAATCAGTGCGTCAGTACCGTTTTGTGTTTCTTTCTGTTGTATTGTTTTTGCTTTGGGTTTGTTTGATTTTTGTACGCTCTCTACTATCACTTGCAGTGTGTATTTTTAGTTTTACATTGCACCTGCTTTACAGGGTGTCCAAATTGTGCTATCTGCATATTTGATAACTTAATAAATTTTTGATTAATTTTTTTTTGTTTCTTTTTTGAATTAAATTAATTTTTATTGTTTATTTTTCTTTGTAAATTTTAAATAAAAATACATGTAAGGAAGTGAGCAGCAGTGAGAGAGAACAGCAGTGAGAGAGAGCAGCAGTAAGAGAGAACAGCAGTGAGAGTGAACAGCTGTGAAAAGGATAAATACAAGAGAGATGGCAGTCGCTGAAGAGCAGACATTGAAGTCGGTCGTATATTTGTGGAAGTGAAGTTGCTGTTGTTTTATAATCTATTTAACCATTTTCTGTGACTTACCATTTTAAATAAACATAATTTATATTTGGGGGCTCAACCTAAGCAAAAAAAAAAAAAATATATTTATAAAAACTTGGAAAAGTTGTGTTCGCGTGAAAGACAGTGATTCGGAAAAGTTGTTAAAGTGCGGTATGTACATAGGTGGCCTTCTGTGTAGTGAGTGGCCATGATATGTAATATTGGAAGTTGAAGAGTCCGAATTCTGTTTA
>JAWNKV010000321.1:0-209144 GCA_035041805.1 Amiota mariae
AGGGTTCCGTACCCATAGTTCCCTATTACTAAGCTGACAATGTCCGTCCGTCCGTCTACTGCTCTATCTCATGAACCGTAATAGGTAGAGAGTTGAAATTTTCACAAAGTGTGTAATTCACTTGTGTGTAGAACGACAAATACTAAAAATATACATTTTTAAAAGCATTGTTCTTTAATTTAACCTTTTGTTCAAACATTTTTTGTTTTTTGTAGTATACTTTTAAGGTGTTAAACAAACACATATTTTAATATTTTTAGCAAAAAATCTTGTACGATGGTACGGAACCCTCCGTGTGCGAGTCCGACTCACACTTGGCTGATTTTTTTTTTTTTAAATTAATGTTTTTATTAGAAAAAGTTTTTTGTTTTTTGACGTATCGAACTGAAAAATTGACACTATAAGTTTCTGGTCCATATCCATCAACCATATAAATTTCATGATCCAGGAGGGGTACCTCCCATACAAACTCCCTTTTTTTAAATTAAAGTTCTTATTGGAAAAAGTTTTTTTACTTATTGAACTGAAATTTGGACGCTATAAGTCAAATATCCACAAACCATGAAAATGGAGACCCTCGGACTACTAAGAGGGCTACCCCCCATACAAACCAGGATCCAAATGAAAGTTCTTATTAGAAAAACTTTTTTGTTTTTTGTACTATCGACTTAAAATTTGGGCACTATAAGTATCTGACTCATAGCCACCAACCTTATAAATTTCAAGTTAATAATAATACTGTTTACGGTGCATAAATTCTAAAAGTTTTAATATTTTCTTATTGAGGTATTTTCATTATATTTTCGAGTGATTAGTGCATTTTTGTTTTTGCATGTTTCATAATTTTTACCTTTGTTATTGTACATAACATTTCAAAGTTATTATATGTGAGCATTTGTGTTTCTTTCTGTAGCATTTGTTTTTGCTTTGGGTTTTTTTTTTTTGTTTTTTGTGCGCTATCACTTTTTAATTTTATTTTTTTTTTCGTGAATATGATTTGTTGTAATCCTTCATGAAAAAAAAGAATACTTTCGATGTTGATTCTCAACGCGCAGTATTTTGTTGGCTGTGCGACAATTTTTCACACTTGAACGGCCGTGACCTTGATAAGATCATCAGCAGATCTAAAATAGTTTGTGGCAGTTTGACGTGGTCTTGCCCATCCTGTTTTAAGCGTCAGGTTGATTTTTCGTCAATGTATCGTAGTATACGTGACGATTTTATCAAATTGAATAGTGCTGTAAAGCAACTTTCGTTTGATTTTGATTCGAGCACTGATTTACTCACTAAATATCAGTTCGATTCACCTCCTCCCCTTCTCTTATTGTTACCTTCTCCTATGGGCAACCACGCTTCCCCCCAACTACCTTCCACAATACCTCTTGTTCCTACCACAATTCCCCCTCCAGCCGATCCTACCTAAACTCCTGTGCTGCCTGTAATACAGGTAATTCCACCCTTATCTGCAGTATCTTCCTCCAAACGATCCAAACCCGTTTCTTCTCTACCTTCGTCGAACACCATTGTGAACAAAAACGGGAATGTTGCTATCAATGCCTCTAAGCGGTCAAGACCTGATGCTCTCCGTCCGTCTAGCTCAATTGTGTATAGCCCGAGGAATGCTGCCGTCAATGGTGGTATACCCCCTACCTCAATTGTACCTTTACCCGACGAATCTAACCAGGTCGCTCATTCATCAATATCACCTGCGGCAACCTTAGAACCTTTACCAATATCGTCATCTTTGAATGTGGATTCACCACCTATCTTGTCGGTAATGGCCCCTCGGAAACATATTTTCCTATCAAGACTTTCTTATGCTACTACCTGTGATGGCATTAATAGGTGTATTGCTTCTAAGACTAATGTGAAGGTTAGTGTGCAAAATTCAATTTTTCACAACCTAGGGATATTTCGTCGTTCAAGATTAGTGTGCCTTCCGAATCATTCGATGAAGTTTGTAATGCGCAATTCTGGCCTCCAAATATGGTTGTTGATGAATTTAAACATAAGAGTAGGAATAGAATTAGTACTGTTAGGCTTCTAGTACTTACTAGTTCACCTTCGGCTCCAAGCTCGGCTCCAAAAAACTAGCTTCCTGCCTTCGGCATATCTCTATAATATATCAAAATGTTAGAGGTTTATTGTCCAAGCTTAACAATTTGTATAGGGATAGTTTCTCCTTTGAATCTGTTATAGCGTTTTCCGAGACATGGCTTCACTCTGGTATTCTTATTAATGAAATTTTCTGTTCAAATTTCATCACATATATAAAAGATCGCTCTATTCGACGCGGAGGTGGTGTCCTCATTGCTGTTGTCTCTCACCTAAGATCAGAATTCGTTGATCTAAACTGTTCAGCCAATATTGAGTTTATTTGCGTGAGGTTATTTTTGCCTCATGAATCTGTTTATATATCGTGTTCTTATATTCCGCCTAATTCCAATTCGGAAACTTATATGTGTCATGCTAGAGCCATTAACTCTGTCAATAACATTCTTCGGTACCGTGACTCTTTTATCGGGCTAGGTAATTTGAATCACTTGAGCTTGTGATTAGTAATTATTCTGCTGGTACTTCTGTGCCAAGATTCCTTTAAGTATTAAGTATTCCTGAGGATACTTACCATCCAACATTGGAAATATCCAATTCTGTAACCCGTCCTGTTTCAGACTCCACATCTTCTTCTATGCGTCGATTTTGTTTTCGCAAAGTGAACTTTGCCCAACTAAATGAAGTCTTTCTCGGAATAGATTGGTCTTTTTTGTACAATTGCAGTGATATGACTACTGCTATTAATTTTTTCTATGAAGTGATATACAATATATTTGATGCCTATGTTCCCTATAACGCGGTTTCGAAAGTGTCATATAAACCACCTTGGTTTACAAGTAGACTTTCTAACCTGAAGAACATTAAGTCGAGGCTATATATAAAATTTAAGAGTTCTGGCTCTTCTATTGGTTTTGCTAACTTTTGTGTGGCCCGGGCTAATTTTCTTTCATTAAATAACCTTTGTTATAATAACTATCTCACACGTTGTAGACAGCAATTTTCACGTGACCCTAAGCAGTTCTATAACTTTGTGAACTCAAAGCGCAAATCTTCTTTATTTCCCTCATCATTGTATCTAGTTAATGAACATGGCCACACTGATTTGGGTATTGCAGATCTGTTTGCAAAATTATGTCCATCCACTTATTCCTCAGAACTGTATATTCAAAACCGTTATCCCATTTCCCATTGTAACATCATTGTTTCTCCTGTAATTAGGGAGGAATGTCTTCTTACAAATTTAAAATCGTTGAAATCCACTTACTCACCCGGCCCAGACAAAATACCTAGTTGTCTGCTTAAGCACTGTGCGGAGTCTCTGTGTAAACCACTTTTGAAACTTTTCAATTTATCACTTCAGAACGCATCTTTCCCTCCTATCTGGAAGGAATCCTTTATTATTCCCCTACACAAAAAGGGTAACAAGGGTGGCCTATCCAATTACAGGGGTATTGCTAAACTTTCTGCAATCTCAACATTGTTTGAAAAAATGCTCACTTCAACCTTTTATCACTTTTGTAAAACAATTGTTTCTCCGTGTCAACAGGGCTTTATGCAAAAGCGTTCCTCAACTTTACTTTTGTAAATCTTGGTTTTAGGGACAAACGTCAAACTGATGTTATTAACACTGATTTCAGTAAGGCGTTTGATTCTGTTAATCATGATCTGCTTGTACATAATCTTGACCTCTTATGTTTTCCACAACATCTTCTTTGTTGGATTGCATCTTATTTGAGAAATAGGGTTCAATGAGTGTTATTTAAGTCCACTTTTTCTGGTCCAGTCTTTGTCACTTCTGGAGTTCCTCAAGGAAGCCATCTAGGTCCATTATTGTTTAACATTTTTGTAAATAATCTCCCTTTCTCCATCTCACATTCTTGTGTCCTCATGTACGCTGATGATGTAAAATTGTGCCTTTCATTTAATGCTGGTGCCTCCCATCTTAGACTTCAAGAGGATCTTGATTCTTTACATTCTTGGTGTTTTGCTAATTACTTGTATCTAAATATCTCCAAATGTAAATGTGTCCAGTTTGATCCCAAGCTGTGTTTTAACCAACATATCTCTTCTATCGTAAATAAAGCGAAGAGTGTTTTTGGTTTCATTAAACGATGGTCTATTGAATTTAATGACCCTTATATATCTCTTGTGCGTCCACTCCTTGAGTATTGCTCTTGCATTTGGTCACCGCAATATATAAATAATCAAGTTCGAATTAAGTCTGTACAGAAACAATTCCTCCTGTTTGCCCTTCGTGGCCTAAACTGGAATCCTAATTTGCGTTTGCCATCTTACTCTGATAGGCTCCTTCTTATCAGTCTTCCATCTTTGGTGCATCGTAGGATAGCTCTAGAGATTAGTTTTCTTCATAAGCTCATAGTTGGGGATATTGATTCTCTTGAGCTATTAAAACAGATAACCTTTTGTGTCCCTAGTCGTCCTACCAGAAATTTTGTCCCTTTATCATTACATAGATGCAGTACTAACTATACCCTACATGATCCTTTACGAGTTTTATGCACGTCATATAATAAATTCTATCACGTTCTCTCACCCGAGATATCGCCATCATCGATTAATACCATCGTCATACGCTGCCTACGGGACTCCTGATCAAAATGCAGGCTGGATGAACTGGATGTCGCTGATTTGGGTCACCTATACCATCTGCGTTATTGTACTTTTTAGTTTATATGTCTCTGACCACACATGGCTGTGAATACGGGCATAGCTCGCTACTATTTGCAAATAAATTTCCCCCATCGGGTCAGAGGCTGGTATTTCATATTATTCTTATTTATTTTATTTTCATGTTTTTTTTTCCTATTTTTGTTTGTTTTTTTTTTTTTTGTAATTAATTTATTTTAGTTTAAGTTCACTTCAATTTGTATTGTTGTCTTACTTTTAAGTGTTAATTGTTACATTTATTTTTGTTTTTAAGCTGACAGTTGAACATTATGACAAATAGCTACTCTCGCCGCTGCAATTTCAGGTCTTTTACAATTTTTAATTAAATTAAAAATCGGAATATCAATTGATTCTTTGTTTAAAGAAAATTAACAAAACGAAGAAATCCAGATTGTAGAATGAAAAAAATATAACTGAAGCATCACTTTCTTCATTTTCATTATCCATGTCTTTTATGAGTGCGAGTTAGCTCGTTTTCACTCTGCATGAATACGAGACTTCTTCATTGCACATCTCTGGTCTGTTCTATTTCCAAGCAAATACAAAACAAGAAGAAGATGAGCGATTGAGTACAAAACTGAATAACGGTATAGCATGTCGGTAACAAGAATTCAGCCCTCGACCAAAATCGTTCAACGCGTCTAAAGAAGTTTTCACTTCAAAAACACTAATGTAACATTTCACACTAGTGTGTATGAGATTTCACACTATATATATTTGGGTTAAATAAATTATTGCGTCTCCAATAAACGTCTCCATTCTATGCTTCACTAATATGAAAGAGTTGTCACACTAATGTAATGACGATAATGTAAAGTGAGCAAATATTTACTAATATGAACGTAGCATAAGCGTAGATGACATGATGAAACAAATATAGAGGCAAAATTTCGTCTATACAATATTTAAAGCATAGATGGGCAACGAAAATTCACTTCTTCTCACAAAGATGATTGTTGTCTCTATCGCTCTCATGCATAACGTTGTTGTTCTCACTTGTTTGACCAGTCCGTTCTTATGTTGTTGTTGTTTATGTCTGAACTATTTCCAAACAAGCAAATACACAACGAATGAGCACAAAACGGAATAACGGGATAGCATGTCGGTAACGCGAATTCATAGTTTTACCTACACTCTACCAAATATCTCTCAACGCGTCTAAAGAAGTTTTCACTTAAAAAAAAAAACAAAAAAAATTAAAAAACATTTTTCTTTTTTCGTTTTAGACTTGTGAACCAGAGATTAACGAAACATAATGGAAAACTATTCTTTTGCAATATATGTTTAGCATATACACACGATGAAAGGAGGAATGAACGACACAAGATTGAATGTGGAAAAATGGTGACAACTTTACCAGATGAAGATAAGTCTGGTTTAGAATTTAAGAATTATCAACGCAAATTAGATGTTCCTTTTACTATTTATGCTGATTTTGAGTGTGTTCTTAGCCCCAGAGAGTTCCAAATAAGTGAAAAAACTACAATCGTTCGAGAGCATATACCCATAGCCTTTTCATACTATACAAAATGTGCTCATGATTCAGCTCTTGATAAATTTGTGCTTAAAACAGGTGAAGATGTAGGTCTACATTTTTTATTAACTCTCTTTGAGGATATTTCACAAATATATACCCATTACGTGAATAGAATTGTTCCAATGATCATCAATATGGAAGAAGAAAGAGCATTCCTAGAAGCTCATCATTGTTCCATTTGCGGAGAACCATTAGGAAATGATCGAGTGAGAGTGAGTGGACGGTATAGAGGTGCAGCTCATAAAGCTTGCAACTTGAATTTCAAAATTCCACATTTTGTACCAGTATTTTTTCATAACTTTTCACGCTATGACGCACGCCTATTTGTTAGAGAATTAGCAAAAATGCCTGGAGATATAAAAGTTTTACCTCTGAATAAAGAATTGTATATTTCGTTTTCAAAGTACATACCGTTAGGAAAAGAAAAGAATAATTTGGAAGTAAGATTCTTAGACTCGTTTCGTTTTATGGCGACAAGCTTAGAGAGATTAGCTAATAAATTGAGTATTGATAAGTTATGTGCAATCAGCAATTTTTTCCCTCGCGATAATAATTTTGATTTGGTTCGCCGAAAGGGTGTTTTTCCTTATGATTATCTAGACTCAATTGAACGTTTGCAAGACGAAGAACTACCGCCTTGCGAGAAATTCTTTAACTCTCTCACTAATCAAGAATGTAGTTTACATGAGTATCAACATGCTCAAAATGTTTGGAAGGTGTTTGGATGCAGATGTGACTACATGAAGTTATATAGTGATTTAGTGTTTGAATGGCTCAGTGAGACAGAAATGCTCAATTATGAGTTGGAGAAAATTTCTGAAAAATCTGAGATAGGTTATATATTGGAGGTTGATCTCGAATACCCCTCTTCAATACATGATGCGCATAACGATTTACCCTTCGCTTCACAAACAAGGAGTATAGACACATCAACATGTAAGAAACTTGTAACAGATCTCGAGAATAAGAAAAAATATATTATTCACTATCGTGTACTGAAACAATGCAGACAAAATGATTTAGAATTAAAAAAGTACATAGAATCTTACGTTTCAAATAATCGCAATGGCTTAAAAGTTATATTGATCTAAATACCAAGCATCGAACACAAGCAAAGAACGCATTAGAAAAAGATTTTTTTAAATTCTTAAATAATGCAGTCTATGGTAAAACTATGGAGAATGTTGACAAGAGAAAAGTCATAAAATTAGTCACTTCTTGGGAAACAAAAAATAGAAACAAATTGGGTGCGCAAGCACTTATTGCAATTTCTGAAGACGTGTATGCTATTTAAATGAAACGTTACGGACATATTATAATAAGCCTATATATTTAAGCTTTTCAGTCTTAGAGTCATCCAAATGGAAGATGTACAAAGTCGTATGAGACCAAAATTCAATGAAAATTTGAGTTTAAATTATATGGATACAGATTCTTTTATTTATTCAATTAAAACAGAAGATTTTTATTAAGATGTTTAGAATGATATAAAGTTGAATTTTGACACCTCAGAAATATCTGATGATTTAGCACAACTATACAATATAGAAAAATGCAATAAAAAGGTTTTGGGTATGAAGGACGAGAATAATGGAAAAATTATGAGAGAATTTGAAGGTCTTCGCAAACAGCTGGTCACAGTAATCATAACAATGAAATTGTCTCCATCATTGAAGAATTGAGAGAGGCGAAAATAATTTATTGAATTATATATATATATAAGTTATCGTAAGTATGATTAAATTTTACCGCTCAGCAGCGTACAAGTCGACCTTGATTTGACATTTACGTCTGCTCAGTTAGGAAAAGTAAACGTTATAAACAGTTGCGCAGCTTTGGCAAAGTAAGCGTCGACCTTGCTTTGACATTTACGATTGCTTCGCTGACAGGCTCCTTGTTTTGTGAAGCTTAAGATGACAGTCAGTTGTAGTGATCAGATGATCACTCACTGAGTGCGGAAGCAGAAATAGTAATAAAGCACGGGCTTTAGTTTTGATGACTCATGCGTGCACAACTGCCGCAAGAGCCAATAATAATTAATTTTAATAATAAATAGACTTAAAAGTGTAAAATACAACAAAAATATGCTCTTCTTAATTAATCCAATAAAAAACGGTTCTTCTTAATTTATATACATATAAGACATGATATATCTGTTGATATATACAGTTCTAAAATGTCTGTCGATAAATTTGGACATCATTCACAGCTTAGTAAAGGAGGCAAAGAAAAATTTAAAAAATCAGCCAAGTGTGAGTCGGCCTCGCACACGGAGGGTTCCATACCATCGTACAAGATTTTTTGCTTAAAATATTAAAATATGTGTATGTTTAACACCTTAAAAGTATACAACAATTAACAGCTTAAAAGTATACTAAAAAAAAAAAAAAATTGTTGAACAAAAGGTTAAATTATAGAAGAATGCTTCTAAAAATGTGTATTTGTAGTATTTGTCGTTTTACACACAAGTGAATTACACACATGAGATAGAGCAGGAGACGGACTGACGGACGGACAGCGTAAGCTTAGTGATAGGGTCCCATTAGCTCCCTATGGGTACGGAACCCTAAAAAACTCTGTCTGATATTGTTCTTGGTGTGGAGAGAAACATTAGTTTTTCTAACAAACGACTTACAAATATAGCTGATCCATCAGATAATTATGCTGCTGTTAATAAAAACTTTATTGACAATGAATTGGAAAAAATAAACGTACAACTGCAAATATTTGTTAAAAACAAAATAAATGATCTTAATAAGCTATTTAGAAATATGGAAGAGCATAGCATAGCACTTTCGTTATCAAGCTTTAGCAAAACATTAATGTACAAGGTAAACGTATTAAAAATGTAGATGAACCGATTAATGAAAATGAATGAAAATGTCAACAGAGGATCCCTGAGGAAACAGATCCTCATCACAGAACAAGACTTAATCACTCAACTTACTATTATGGATAAAGACTCAAAGAGACTAGTAGAAAGCCATTTATCAAAGCAGATCGATAATTTAGAGATAAGGATCAATAAATTAGAGATCAGCTTAGGAGAATACATTGATGAGAAATTGGGGGAGATAAACGATTATATGTTCAAATATTTTTCGACACCCAAAAAACACACTATTGAGACAACAGTCATTAAACAACCAGTAATTAAAGGATTAATTGAGGAAAAATATGAGTAAGAAAAAATTGGTAAATGAGTTGCATACACTAGCACGTAAAAACTTTGCTAGACGACGAGTTGTTATAAAAGGAATCGATGATTGACAAGCTGATTTGGTAGAAATGGGTAAATATGCTAAATTAAATAAGAGTTATTGATTTCTATTAATGGTCATCGATACATTCTCTAAATTTGCTTGGGATGTAGCGGTCAAAAAAAAAAATTAAAGGATATAGCAAAAGCAATGCGAAGAATATTTAAATTGGGTCGAATACCCAAGAACATGCAAACCGATGATGGAAAAGAATTCTTGAATAGTGAGCTCAAAAGTCTCATGGATAAATACAAAATCAATCACTATTCAACCTATAGCGGATGAAAGGCATCGATCGTGGAACGAATCAATCGAACCCTTAAGGCCATGATGTGAAAAGAGTTCAGCTACAACGGTACATTTAGTTGGATCAAGATAAATAAACATTTAATTGATGAATACAATAGAGAGAAACATAGAACTATTAAAATGCCTCCCATAAAAGTCTCTTTAGCGAATGAAAAAGATTTGTTAAGTACAGTCTACAATCGTTTAAAGATATTGAAAGGAATTAAACTCAAATTGGGTGACAATGTGCATATCAACAAATACAAACATCTCTTTGAAAAGATGGTACACCCCCAATTGGACAACGGAAATTTTCAAAATCAAACATGTGCATAATACCAATCCTACAACATATCTATTAGAGGAATATACCGGTACGGATGTGAAAGGTGGATTCTATGAAGAAGAATTGAAAAAAATACGATGTCCTCATATATATCTAGTGGAAAAGATTTAGGGTCTTTGTTAAATGGATATGTTTTTCGAATGAGCACAACTCATGGATAAATAAAAATGAAGTATTGTAAAAAGAAGAAGAAGAATTTAAAAAAATCAGCTAAGTATGAGTCGAACTCGCACACGAAGGGTTCCGTACCATTGTACAAGATTTGTTGCTTAAAATATTAAAATATGTGCATATTTAACAGCCTAAAAGTATACTACAATTAACAGCTTAAAAGTATACAAACAACAAAAAATTGTTAAACAAAAGATTAAATTAAAGAACAATGCTTCTAAAAATATGTAATTGTCGTTCTACACACAAGTGAATTACACACTTCTGTGAAAATTTCAACTCTCTACCTATTACGGTTCATGAGATAGAGCAGGAGACGGACGTACGGACAGCGTAAGCTTAGTAATAGGGTCCCGTTAGCTCTCTATGGGTACGGAATCCTAAAAAATGAATAGTAAAAACATGGTTTACTTTGTTTTATTTCAATAGGTTAAATGTGGACTATGATAACAATTTATTTCAGATTGGAAAATATGTAATTGAGATACCAGTAGGCTCATATGAGCTTTATGACATTACTGATTTTATTTTGGAACAATTAATAACATAACTTGGAAAGACCGATCTTTTGGAAATTAATGGCAAGACTTTGCCGATATTTTTCAATAAAGATCGTTCTATCGAACAACTAATTGGATTCAAAAAAAGAGAACTAAGAAAAAACATTCGTCATATCTCGGATCTGCCTGTCAATATTCTAAGAATAAACACAATTCGTTTGGAATGTAATATCATTGGTGGTTCATATTTTAATAATGCACAAGCAGATATATTACATGAGTTTGGGATCAATGTATCTGCCTGGCTAGAAAATGGATGAGATCCCCCACACTCTCATCTATTTACCATTGAATACGATTGAGATAAGTTCTCTTACGGTGCGAATAACTGTCCAATATGGAATTTAGTAAACCTGCGTTGTGAATAGATTACACGTCACTCAAATTTGATACCACGACTATGATAATTTACAATATAAATACACATAGGAGAGCAACTAATTTAAATACTCCGACTATTGCAGTGAAAGAGGGTGAACAAAGCAAAGGTAGCGGAAGGAGAGCTATGTATAAGCGAAATCTTACATCGGAAAATAAATTATTTTTAATATCTTTAGCGATTCAAGTTGCGATATAGTGTATATAACAGTTAATCGGAAATGAGTAATATACTTAATGTTCAAGAGAAGCCTTATTCAGATGAGAGCATAAGAAAAAAAGAGTATCATGGCTACTCCCCATATTTACAATACTATAACCCTATTGATGAAGTGCGAATAACAATACAAAATCAAGATCTTTATGTGCTACCACGTGAGAGTTTTCTCAACATTGAAGGGTTAGTTACTTTATCTAGTAAAACAATTACTGATCAAAGCGAACTCAAAAATAATTGTATGGCATACCTGTTTGATGAGATTCGTTATGAGTTGAATGGAATTGAAATCGATCGAACGCGAGAGGAGGGTGTAACCACATCATTGAGAAATTATGTTTCTTTAAACAATTTTGGGGGTCAAATGCTCGAAAGTGCCGGATGGTTCAATAAAGGAACTAGAGAATTAGGCGCCAAAGGTTTCTCTAATTTCTCTTTACCTCTCAAAAGATTGCTTGGTTTTTGCTGAGTAATTTAACAACATCTTACTAAAAGTAAACATGAGTTAGTACTACTTATGGCTAAATCTATGGAAGACGCATTTGTTTCTAAAAAAGATGCATTGTCATATAGTCTTACTATGAACAATATCGCATGGAAAATACCATATATTACTCTCATCGATGAGGCTAAGTTACAAATGCATAGTATTGTTAAAAGTGGAAACCCACTGCCAATTGCATTTCTTAGCTGGGATTGTTATATGAATCCATCGGTTGTCAATGGTAGCAATCATGTGTGAAGTGTTAAATTGGCTTCTAATAGAGAGCGTCCTCGGTTCAAAATTATAGCATTTGAAAATAAAGGCAAATTTTTTCAAAGTGGTTTATTACACATGAAAGTTCACTTGAATTCTGATGTGTATCTCTATGATGATTTACACTTAAAATCGGATCGAGACCATTTTGCCACCCTATATGATATATATGCAAAATTTCAAGAAGGCTACTTTTTTAAAGAAGCTCAACCACACCTCACACCAACCCAATTTAAGGAGAAGGCACCTGTTGTTGTCATCGATCTTTCCCATCAAAATGTTGTGGTTAAAACAGGCCTGATAGACATTCGCGCATCTATTGAGTTATCGGCTAACGCTCCCGCTGGTACCAAAGCTTATTGCCTCAAAATTCATGATCGACTAATAGAATACAGTCCCTTGAACGGATTAGTTCGTCGCATAATTTAAATTTTGAAGAGTTAAAAAATGATTTAAAAAATGGATTAAGGAGCTCTGGAAGATATTGTTATTCGTATAAATATATTTATTGATGAATTTGATGGAACAATTTTACCTGATGACATTGTATTCTTAGAAGAATCAAAAGAATATTGTCAATACTTTTGGCATAATCTATTTTAACAGCAACAACAACAAGAAGAAGATGCAAATTTTGCTATAGAAGACTTGGATTCATGTTCCGGTTGTTCAATTCCAACATCATTATCAAAAGATACATGTGTCACATGATTCTGTTATTACTGCAAAACCTGAATAGCGAAAGTTATTATTATTTTATTTAACCCATGAATCCATATTTTAGTACGCATACAGTTTAAAAATTTATGGAGTTCTTGCTATGATAATAACTTTACTACTAAGAAAAAACAGATGATAAATTACAATGGTTTTACAAAAATATTTTATGATTATAAGGAAAATGGGAGAAAAATCTTATATTTGATAATTTTTTATAAAAAATAACTTAACAACTAAGACTAGAAACTAAGGATCGATACTTAAGACTTGTACGGTTCAACACTGCAAAAGTGTATCATTTGATTTCTTATATTAAAATTATTTTTAGATTGAGAGATTTTAGCATCAATCTGCCTTTACATGAAGAAGATAGGTAGGGTAGAAAAAGGGTAAGTTAAAAATCAGTTTCAATAATTTATTTTGAGTTCTTTTTAATTTGCGGCGGTGGGTAGCTGCACAATCAGCCCAAACTTCCGAACCATATAGCATAATTGGAATAAATATCATTCTTACTAACAAAAGTTTATTTTTTTTGGAGAGAAGTGTTTATGAAAGGATATAATATTCTAAATGTTCGGTTGACTTTATCTATTGTTTTGCTAATATGCAAGCTGTATGTTAAGGCTGTTATCTATATATAATCCGAGATATTTGATACTATTTGCCCATACTATAGATTGGGTACCAACCTGCAAGTTCGAGTTTGGCAAATAGCAGGATTTTCTTCTTCGGGTGAAGTAAATTGCGTTTGTTTTGTGCGCATTAAGTTTTATCTTCCACTTATGAAAGTATGTTGCGAAAATATGTAAAGATTCTTCGAGGATCATTTTGACCTCGGAATAGTCTGCCAGAACCATAAAAGGCTGTGTCATCAGCAAATATTAAAGTATCGCAGTGATCAAAGGTGGGGACATCATAGGTATAAATATTATAGAGAATAGGACCTAAAACTGATCCTTGAGGAACACCAGCGGTTATCAACTTTTTATTTGATTTGACTCCATTCAAAGTCACGCAAAAATATCTGTCAGATAAAAAGCTGCGTATGGTGTAGACAAGCTACCTGGGTACACCAATGTTAATAAGTTTGTGAATAAGCTCTTTGTGCCAAATAGTGTCAAATTCCGCTTGCACATCTAAGGTAACCATACCGACAGAGTTTTTCAAGTGTAGTTTATTGTTAACAAATAGTTTAAGCTTGTTGAGAGGGTGCACGCAGCTGTAGTTAGCTCAAAAGCCATATTGAACTGATGGAAGAACATTATTTCCATCGATGTACGAATTTAATCTTGATTTTAAAATTCGCTCAAAGATTTTAGAGAAGCCACACAAGAGGCTGATTGGTCGAAAGTTTTCTGGACAGTCAGCAGGTTTTCCAGGCTTGGGGATCGCTACAATATTTGCTTCTTTCCATTTGAGTGGTAAATAGCCTGTGGATAAGCATTTATTGAAAATAATTTCCAAAAATTGAAGTGCATGTTTAGGTAAATGCTTTAGGCAAATGTTTGGTATGTTATCTGGACCTGGACACTTGTTAGTTTTAAGGGATTGAACCACTTGTTTGATATTAGCAACTGTGACAGGCAGCTCTACTGATGCTATATAATTATCAAGCATATTGTAAGAGCTATTTACTAGCTCAGTGGTATCTGCATCTGAGAGCAATTCAGTTAAATGATGCTTTTCTTCGAAAACATTACTTAAAACATTGACTTTTTCTTCCCTAGTATTGAAAACTTGGTTATTGTAGCGAAAACTAGGAATAAATTATTTTTTGTTCTTAAGTATTTTGGTTTTTTTCCAAAACGACTTACTGTTTGAATCTAAATGGGAGAGTTTATTATTCCAATTTGCATTATTTAATTAAAACAATTGCCTTTTTATAAGGCGATTGAAATGATTTAATCGGGCTTTAAAAAGAGGTTGCCTAGTTCTGATCTAATGCCTCTGCGTAATGTTCCTTATTTTTATAAGCTCTAGTATGTTACTAGGAATTTTTAGGCGAAGTTGAAGATTTTTAACTTTTTTGGGTATGGCTTGATCGATTGCACCATTTACGCAACATGTCGAAACATCAATCATGGCATCTAGTTCGTTAACAGTGGATGTGGTATTATAATTGAATTCTGCTATGTTTTGGAAGCGCTGGTTGAGGAAACACTTATAAGTCTCCCAGTTAGCTTTAGAATACTGTAGAGTTTGCTTACATGAAGTGTTTATGGTGGAACTGATGTTACTTATAATAGGTAAATAATCGGATGAAAGGTCATTATGAACTATTGGTTCGGAGAGCAGATGAGGAGCGCTTGTTATAAAAAGATCAAGGGTAGAAGGTTTAACTTTGTAGCATGATGAAATATAAGTGGGATCCATAGGGAGTATTATACAAAATTTACTTTGCAGCTCTCTATTTAAAGTGTTGCCCCACAAATTAGCTCTAATGCAATTCCATTGTCGGCTACGGCAGTTTAGGTCACCACCAACTAAATAACTACCTAAGATGCGGTGCAACTTTAATAAATGTGATCTAAACAATTCTTTTTTGTGCTTAGTGTCATTTAGGCAACAAGAATTCGTTAAACATTTAGCGGAAGAGCCGGGGAAATAAACAGCAAAAATTTTAAGAGACTGATCTACATTTATCTTGATCTGAATACCGACGTTTTCAATTAAATGAGTACTAATTTCTGTGATCTGTTTGTGTTTAATTTACTTCTAATTATGATAGCTACTCCACCCCCCCTAGAGTTACACCGGTCTTTCCTACAAATGGAAAAGCCAGGAAGAGCGAATCTGGTATTTTGGGGATAGCCATGTCTCGCATAAGAGGCAGATATCTACTTGATTTGCTATTAAGAAATGCAAAAGTTCTAAACTTTTGTTTAGTACGGCACGCGAATTCCATGCCATGATATTGTAATGATCTCTTAAACTATTTGTCAGAGTAAACATATTTAATAGCTAACTGAGTAATAGTATTGAACTGCTCTCTTTTGTTTGTGTAGCAGCTTAGCTTCTCTAGTAATTCAAGAGTGAGTTGATTTCGTCTATCGAAAACAGTTCAGGTGATGTTGACTGCGTCGTACGGTAGTTGTTGTTGCCGATAAGAGCATGCTTATAACTTCGAAAGTTGTTGTTTATTTGCGAGTTTGACGAAGCATTATTTACCTGCGGTCCGTTTACAGCAATCATCGACTGCTTATGCTGCTAGTTGACAACGGGAGAGGAATTGCTGTGAATGCCGTTGGTTCTTTTACTGATGTCATTGATATTATCATTGTTTTGGATGCTACGTTTGCCTTTTTGATTTCTCCTTTTTAGCATCGATAGGTAAGAAGCACGACAGGGGCGTGCTGAATCAGTGGAGGGGTGATCACCTTTACAGTTGGCACAGCAAAAAGAGTCCTTACTTGTGCATAGCGAAGACTTGTGCTGACCAGCACATTAAGAGCATGATGTTTTGACACTGCAATTGCTAGATCCATGTCCAAAGAGCTGACAGTTATAGCATTGCGTGATTTGATTTTGGATTTCGATTTAAACTCCCAGCGAACTTTCGTATTGTTGATGCAAGAGTGTTGTTTTCTTAAGTCAAAACATGATTAAACAATGCTATAAGCTCAGAGATAGAATGTTGAGCAAGTTTTAATATGAAGGAGAAAGAGAAAACATTTAAAAGGGAGAGATAAAACATAATGATGATGATTAGAGTTTGATACGGGGGAAAAATTGTGCTTAAAAGAGACTCAGCTTTTGAGTTTGAATTCAGTTTTTTGACAACTTAATAAACAATATGGATCAAGTGAGCACACCACCAGATTTTGTTATAAGTGAGGATGTAGCTGCCTCTCTAAATAATCAGGATATGGCTGCCTGTCTAAACGATTTCAGGAGCAAGGATAGAAAACCCATCCTTAACTCAACTGGGATGAAAAGCGATTATCCGTATCCTATCTACAATATTGCCAGGTCAATAACAAAAATCGGTGATACGATTGTACTGGAGCTACCGGAACACTTGCTATACCTTCCTAAAAGGTATAGTTCGCTTAAGAACTAATTAATTGAAACAATCAAAAAATGAGGCTTCTACATCATTAAAAGGGTTAGAGAGTCCACTAGTATTTATGTCATCGTAGTTTAATACATTACAATAGATATTTAGAAAGCATCATCATCATCATTTCACTTGTCAAAGGTTTTAATTCAGTACCAATTCCGCTCTCATTTGATGATTTAAGTAGCAGCAACAAAAATGTTGAATTTATGCTTAATTTGCCCACCAATGAAACAATTAAAATCAATCTCGATTTCACATTATTGAGGCCGAGTCCTATTCTGGATAATTCTCCTTTTGACAATAAGACAACATCAACAACAACGCCAACAACACTACAAGATTCATTTTCACGACCATTTACAGTGAAAGAGGCTATTAAGGCTTTCAGGAAAAACCTTATTAGAAAAGAACGTGATATTGCTGGAATTATCGAGAGTGAAAATCCATTTTATAGACATTTTAACCTTCAATAAGATGCACATATAACACCAATTATACAACTCGTTCCCTCAAAATAAGTTATTTTGAATATCAGGAATACCTTGCAGAAAGGTTACTTGCAAATGGAGAAGTTGAGACAAATAAAACGGTTGACGATGAGTTATCTTCATCAGATGCTGAAATAATTAATTTTAAAAATGTTAAGCATACCAAAACAATGGATAGAGAATGAGCTTTTAATTAAAAATAAAAAAATAAAAAAAAATCAGTTTTTCTTTTTACTAAGTCTCCGAATTGGGATTTCTTTTTATACTTTTTCAAGAAATATATCAAAACCACATATTCTAGATGCCATAAGAATTTCATACAATTAAAAAAAAACATAAGAATTAAACTGCGGTCACATAACTTTCATTTGTTTCTTAATGTTATAAGAAATATAAAAAACCCATTCAAAAACTAATGATTAGACCAAGCATAATTTCAAGTTCAGTGTTAGTAATTTTCATACAATATATGTAAAAACGAATTAAATGTATTTATAAAAAGATTGATTTCAAGTTCAATGTCAATAATTTTCATACAATATTAAAACCAATTTAAACTATTTATAAAAACGACCAATCAAAAATACACATCTTCATAAAATTAAAAAAAAAGTGAATAAATTGTTTTGCATAACAACACACTTTTTTCCTTTCACATATTTCTAAATGTCATAAGAATTTCATAAAATTAAAAACAAAACCATTAAAAAACAATGTTATATGAAATATAAAAAAACCATTACAAACTAATGATAAGACCAAACAAGAATTTTTCCATACAATATAAAAACGAATTAAAACTATTAATAAAACGACCAATCAAAAATAGGCATGACGATCCAATACACATCACACACACACATCACTTACCTTTTTCAACACATGACACCACTTTTCTTTGCTCATGTCTTCGCGCTCAAAAAATAATCAATGATACTGTTTTATGGCCTTATCAGACCAAGAAAAAATTGCTTTTTCTGAAAGCAGCTTCAAATTTCTACAACAACAACAGGCAAATTTCCAAATTTCAGGGTTGCTTTGGTTTAGCTTTTGTTCAGCTTCCAAAGAAGAAGTTGAAGCTAAGCAGGACTGGGAAAATACTGTCAGTGTGGCCAAGTTTTTGGTAATTTCCGTCTTTTTTTGGTCATTATCGACATTAAACACCTGATCATTGCAGAAAACAATTTAAAGAACATTTTAAATTGTATTTTTTTTTTCAAATATTAATAAAATAAGTTACAGGAATGAAAAAGGCTACTGCAAGAATTATTTGCATACACTGCGCATTGTTCTTGTTTTTTTCACAAAATGTTCATTTTAATTATCACAATTAGACACAACAAAAAACAGCTGTTCATAAAAAGCGAATGCGATGTGTGAATGGCAGCTTCAAAATTGTTCGTGTTTGTTTGGTGTGTCTTGGGCATTAGAATGTCCATCGTTTCTTTGAACACAAGCCATTTACCCTTTTCACCACATTCATTTGGTCATGTCGATACAAAGACACAAGCCATTCATCATTTTCACCACGTTTCTTTGGTCATGTCTTCAATAATTAGACACTGATTTCGAACTCTCATTTGACGACTACTGACCGCAGCCGCCAACATTGCAACGGAGAGAGTCAAGTGGAAACAACGATTCGATCAAAAACACACCAACCCAACTTTGTATGCCGTAGGTGATCTCGTTGTAACCGAAAATGAACCACCAGCTACAGGCGAATCACGAAAATTAAAACCACTCTTCCGCGGTCCGTACCAAATAATGGAGGTGCTGGGAAATGATCGCTACGTCATCGAAGACCACAGCTCGTAAATACTGTTCAGTGTATGCATTGGACAAGATCAAACCGTGGTGTTCCATATTCCAGACCTTGATGCGAACTCCGACAACGAGGACAACCAAATCGAGGACTATTCGAGGGCAGGATTGGCCGAGCTGTCGCGTGACTATTTCATTAAAACGATCTCTCTCGATATACAAATAATCTTTAAGTCAACTGAAGCTTATAATAATGTAAGTCATGAGCTCAAAAACAGAATTGTGAATATTATTCGTATGACACAAAATTCACTAAGCCATATAAAGCGGTACTGTCTGGCTTAGATAAGCGAACCAACAATGAAGTGGAACAATTACTAATTCACTTAGGCTTAAAAAGCACAGATGTTAAAACCATCGAAAATACGATAAACTCAGGTCTAGGAATATTATAGTGTGGTATATTTCGAGAATAGAACCATTACATTACAGCAACTGAAACAAAATTATTCGTTTATAAATCACACGAAAGTAAGATGGGAGTATAAATCTAAATCCTTAAATAAGGTAACCCAATGATATAATTGCCAACTCATCAGCCACGGTTCAAAAAGCTGTAATGTAAACATCTCTTGTGCCAGTTGTGTAGGTCAACACCAAACAACAGCCTGTGTATCGCCTACTCGGACAGACTGTGCTAACTGCAAAGGTGAACATCGATCTAATGCCCTGTCGTGCTTCGTACCTTTCTCTTCTTTGCAGACTAATGTTCAAAAATAACTATATCATCCAACATACAGGAAATAAATACCACTAGCAGTAACAAAAAAACAAGGTATAACAACGATAACTACAGTTCTCACTTTCTTTACTTAATGAGTAATGCAGCTCACAACAACTTACAATCACCACATGTCATCCTTCTGCTGTTTACACGAGATACAACATACCATCCAATTCTAACAATGCTTCAAAAGTGCTTGATTACAGAAGTGCTGTAATTAATTCTACAATGCCATCATCAGCGGTTTCCATTGTATTATAGCAAGCTTACTGTAACATATAACGTTTAGTTCATCAAAATCGACTTATAAAATCGTTCAAAATTGGTGGATCAAAATTTGCATATAAAGCTTAGAGACATATTTTCAAATCAATCAAGTAATCTTTGTCAAACACCGATTTTTCAATTCTGAGTCACAACAAAATAAAATTAATATCATTTCTTTTTTATATGTAGATAATTACAGTAAATAGCGATTAGGCTAAAAAAATAGAAAAAACAAACTAAATTTCACATGTAGATTGGGCACAGCAAAGCGGGGCTGGGCACAGCTAGTAATAACTTAAGCCATCTCAATATTATGGCATGGAATTCACGTGCCGTCCGTTGTAAAAAAACTGAACTAGAAAACTTTTTTTCTTTAATTAGCGAAACTTGATAAACACAAAAGGTCGATTTGCAATCTCAGATTATATTATTTATAGAAATAACCGTACTTCAAATAGGGGAGGCGGTGTTGCTATAGTTTATAAGTAACAATTTGAAGGTCCGAATGCTAATACACACCTGATTGAGAACATTGGAATAGAAGTTAGTATATACTTGCATTTTACTATTAAATTGTTTTCAATTTACTTTCCTGGGTCACCGGCAAAATGCACTCTGTCGAGTGACAAGAACCACCAGAAAAGCTGCTTCAAGACAGATTTTTCATATATTAGGGGGTGACTTGAACTGTAGGAACAGATTGTGAAATTGCATTAAGGCAAATTGTTGGGGAAATATTCTTCATGAATTAACCTACATTGGGAAATTTTCAATATTGCACCCAAAATATCCAACGTATATTCCAGCCAGCTACAAAGCAAAACCCTCAACATTAGACCTATTCATCTCAAATTCTCCTAACATGATAACTGAACCAAAATATGAATGATCTAACATCGGATCATCTTCCTGTAATTGCTAAGGTAATCTCCAAGCCAAAAATGGTTGAAAATACTCAAAGGCTAATTGTAAACTTTAAAGCAAATTTTGAACAGGAATTTTACTGACATGCAGCGTCACCATACTGCGCCCCTACAATTGAGTTGATTGATACAATGATTGACTAACTTACAACAGAAGTAGCCTCTGCATTTGAAATTGCAGTGCCTAGGAAGCCATTTAAAAAAGTCTGCAAGAAATTGCTTAATAACAAAGAGCTAATCAAAAAGAGAAATGTAGTGGTGTCGTAGTTTGGGATTACAAGCTTATGGCACCAAGGCGGCGTTGGCAGCCAGAATAAATTCTGAGCCGCCAAGGGACAGAAGAATTTTCCCTGCTGCGGAGACCAATGGTGATCAAGAATGTGGGGATAGTCACAGACGACGGTCAAATCGGCGATAATGTCAAAGTGACCGACGAAGAATATGACGTAAACGGTGCCAAGGGTAGCGGTGGTTATGTAGAGCCGTCATTGGCTCATGGATCAACAACAATAACGTAAAGACAACGGCGACAGCATGTCCAAACAAAGCAAAGACAACGACGACGACGGTAGCAGCCAGAGATGTGCAGCGAGTGCTACGTTTTCATGAAGAGCTCTTAAATAAACGGGCTCTCATAAGATAAATGGACAACGAAAATGAAGAAAGTGATGTTTCAGTCTTATTAGGGTTCCGTACCCATAGGAAGCTAACGGGACCCTATTACTAAGCTTAAGCTGTCCGTCCGTGCGTCCGTCTCCTGCTCTATCCCATGAATCGTAATAGGTAGAGAGTTGAAATTTTCACAGAGTGTGTAATTCACTTGTGTGTGAACGACAAATACTAAAAATACACATTTTTAGAAGCATTGTTCTTTAATTTAATATTTTGTTTAACAATTTTTCTTTGTAGTATACTTTTAAGCTGTTAATTGTAGTATACTTTTAGGCTATTAAATATGCACATAATTTAATATTTTAAGCAAAAAATCTTGTACGATGGTACGGAACGCTCCGTGTGCGAGTCCGACTCACACTTGACTGATTTTTTTATTTCATATCTCAGTCTGGTTTTCTTCGTTTGGTTAGTTTTCTTCATTTTAGCTCGTTTGGTTCCTTTGTGTTTCCATTGCTTATTTGCATTGTTTTGCCTTGTTTGTTATGTCTTGATAAATTCATATTGAAAATGTCTTTTGCATGCATTTGTATGTCCGTCTGCTAGTGTGCTGCAGTCGACTATTGATTTCTACCTGCACCCCCTCCATCCCTCTCTCTACCTTTTCGTTTGCAATCTACTATAGTTTCATTTCTTGCTTTTTTGGTTGGATGGTTTGGTAGCGTACATGCTATATTTTGTTGTGTCTGTGTGTATGCAATGTATACGTATACGTCCATCTGCCTGTACGCTGCACTGGACTATTGCTTGCTACCTATATTGCTTTACTGAACTCTCATTATGCAATAGAAAGACAAACGAACCAAGCTGTAATGCAATAAATGATTTTCCGATACCAAACAAAGTTCAAGACGTTCAGAGTTTTCTCGGTATGTGTTCATATTTCCGCAGGTTTATCCAAGACTTTTACATAATAGCTAAACCTTTACATGACCTCACAAAAAAGAATAAGAAGTTCGAATTTGCAGAACTAGAAATAAATACGTTCAATATTTTAAAAGTAAAACTGTTAGAATCTTCGTTTTTGGACATATATGATCCGAGAGATGAAACAGAACTGCATTGTGATGCGAGTTCTTTGGGTTTTTGGGATTTTGTTACAAAGAAAAAATGTTTTTGTTTTTCAAAAGGTAGAATCTAAATACCACAGCTTTGAGCTAGAAACGCTAGCGATTATTTATGCCCTGAAGAGGTTTCGAGTCTATTGATGATGAGATTGAAATTCTCTTACCCTAACCCTAGGGAAAAAGGAGCTTACCGACCTATTCACAAAATTATCACACAATTGGACAACAACGAACATTATGTTGTGGTCGCTGTTAAGCCATTTTCCATATGAAAAAAAAACTATTATTATCAAAGCTTTTGAAATCGACTTTCATTCAGCCAAGATAGTCGGTAGAGCATGACTTTCGATAATTGGACAAAAATGTTAAATATTTGTGTGCACTGTTATCGCTCTGTAAAATGGATAACCTTTGTTGATTTCTCGCGGAAATACAATGAAAATTATGGAAAAATGAAATGTGTTAAAACCATTGAATTGCATACATTCGCAAATCCATATAAGATAAAATCAGGCTTGTCAACTTGGGGGAAAAAGTCAAATTCAGAAAAAAAATTTGAAATAGTCAGAATTACTCGGAGAACTCCTAAAAAACACCTGTTTTCATTTTTGTATAAGATTCTTTTTTTATAAAATATTTAATATTTCCAACATATTTTAATTTTCTTCTAAGTTGGCAAGCCTGCATAAACTAAAGTTTACTGATTGGTAACATACACTTTACAGACTGATGTTAAAAACAGCTTTTTTTAACAGAAAAGCTTTCAACGACCTTTTTTGACCAATTGTGTGATAATTTTGAGAATAGGTTGGTTAATCCAAGAATTGTACGATGGGCTCTTGAAATCCAAAATTATGAATACAGTTTAGAACACAGATCTGGTAAAAGAATGCAAAATGTAGATGCACTGAGCAGATGTAATATACTATGTTGAAACTAATTCCTTCGCAGATAACTTATTTATTTGTCAAGGCAGAGATGAAAAGCTCAATAAAATAAAATATATGCTATTATATAATAGCAAAGATAGAACACAGCCAATACGAAATGCGTGATGGAATACTTTACAGGAAAGTAGGAGATAATAATAAAAGCTTTTGGTTTCCTAAGGTGTACCAAAAGGTAACAAACTCTTTCAAGTCATTCATGTATAATAGATCACTTTGGCCCGATAAATTCCAAAGACACACTAGTTATAGTAGATACTTGCACGAAGTTCGTAAGGTTGTACCCTACTAAAATAACAAATTATAAGGATGCCATAAATGCGTTGAAAGACTATTTCCGAGCATAGAGTAGACCGAGTTACATAGTATCAGATAGAGAGAGTTGTTTTACATCTGCAGAATTCGAAGAATTTCTGAACAACAATAATGTTACCCATATAAAAGTTGCAACGGGTTCTCCACAGGGAAATGTTCAAGTAGAACGGATAAAACAGAGATCTTGGACCAATGATAAGTAAGTAAATTAATGTAGAGGGAAACGAATAATGGTGTAAAGTATTAGAAGAAGTAGAGTACGTAATAAACGACACAACACATAGGAGTATTAATTGACATCCTAATGTTATGTTGTTTGGCATGAGACAAAAAGGAAAGATGATAGATAGTAAAGAACAAAACTCAGAAAATAAAAGTTTAGAGGACGTCAGCAGTAAAGTTGTTTTTTTTCACTCAGTTGTTTTTTTTTTAATCAGTTGTTCATTTTTACTCTCTTGTTCTCTTTTCCTCAGTTGTTTTCTTTTACTCAGTTGTTTATTTTTACTCGCTTGTTCTCTTTTACTCAGTTGTTCATGTCGATTAGATGCCCTCTCTTCTTAGTATGTTGGTCCTTTTTCATGATACAAAAATTTTGAAGAAGAAGCGAGTGAGTATTTTTTTGAGAGAGAACCACATAACTGTAAGCTACTGTCACTACCTTATTTTATTGTATCATGGTTCACTTTATTCTAAGCACATATATTTTAGCGCCAATCTAATTCATAAATACAAATTGTAATATGTCGCTGATTAGAAAATATAGCGAAATTTGGTCGCATTTGACTGATTTAGGGAGCCAGCAAGCAAAATACAAATATTGTAATACTATTTTAAGCTGTAAGTCGCAAAGCACCCTGAGCCGGCACTTAAAAAGTAAACACCCATCGGCTATGGAGCCCGTTGTTCGAAGCGAGGTTGTTCAAAATGTACAAGTTGGGCAGCAAAAAATGACAGCATTTGTATAAGTTATCGTGTGATTAGTTTTACCGTTCGACCTTGATTCGACTTTGATGTATGATCAGTTACGAACGGTAAGAACTGACCAATCACAGAGCATGAACAAAGTATGCGTCGATTACTTTTGCTTTGCTTGCTTAGAAACGACACTTCTAAAAAAAGTAAAAAAGTTGATTAAAAATTTAAAGACACAAAATTCGAAAAATCGTGAACAAGAACGACAAGTATAGAAACCAAGCGCGGTGATAAATTTTTTTTATTAAAAGATTTAGAAAACACAAAAATTAAGAATTTAAAAAAGTTCGTGAGTTAAAAACAAAAACTTAAGCGCGGTGGTAAAAGAACATTTAGGGAAAAATTAAAAAAAAAAGACAAGATCGTGAATAGGAAAAAAACACAACCACAAAAATCTGTAAAAATACAGTAAAGGAAAGGAAAAACAAAAACATAACAGTTATTAAAAATTTAAAAGAACAAATTCAACAAAGTCGCAAAAGGCTTAAGAACCGGTAAAAATATAATAGAAGAAAAGAAGAATTTGAAAAAAAAACCGTTGAAAGAAACTGTGAAACTGTAAAACTTATAAAAGAAGGAAATTCATGGATCAACAACAATAACGTAAAGACAACGGCGACAGCATGTCCAAACAAAGCAAAGACAACGACGACGACGGTAGCAGCCAGAGATGTGCAGCGAGTGCTACGTTTTCATGAAGAGCTCTTAAATAAACGGGCTCTCATAAGATAAATGGACAACGAAAATGAAGAAAGTGATGTTTCAGTCTTATTAGGGTTCCGTACCCATAGGAAGCTAACGGGACCCTATTACTAAGCTTAAGCTGTCCGTCCGTGCGTCCGTCTCCTGCTCTATCCCATGAATCGTAATAGGTAGAGAGTTGAAATTTTCACAGAGTGTGTAATTCACTTGTGTGTGAACGACAAATACTAAAAATACACATTTTTAGAAGCATTGTTCTTTAATTTAATATTTTGTTTAACAATTTTTCTTTGTAGTATACTTTTAAGCTGTTAATTGTAGTATACTTTTAGGCTATTAAATATGCACATAATTTAATATTTTAAGCAAAAAATCTTGTACGATGGTACGGAACGCTCCGTGTGCGAGTCCGACTCACACTTGACTGATTTTTTTATTTCATATCTCAGTCTGGTTTTCTTCGTTTGGTTAGTTTTCTTCATTTTAGCTCGTTTGGTTCCTTTGTGTTTCCATTGCTTATTTGCATTGTTTTGCCTTGTTTGTTATGTCTTGATAAATTCATATTGAAAATGTCTTTTGCATGCATTTGTATGTCCGTCTGCTAGTGTGCTGCAGTCGACTATTGATTTCTACCTGCACCCCCTCCATCCCTCTCTCTACCTTTTCGTTTGCAATCTACTATAGTTTCATTTCTTGCTTTTTTGGTTGGATGGTTTGGTAGCGTACATGCTATATTTTGTTGTGTCTGTGTGTATGCAATGTATACGTATACGTCCATCTGCCTGTACGCTGCACTGGACTATTGCTTGCTACCTATATTGCTTTACTGAACTCTCATTATGCAATAGAAAGACAAACGAACCAAGCTGTAATGCAATAAATGATTTTCCGATACCAAACAAAGTTCAAGACGTTCAGAGTTTTCTCGGTATGTGTTCATATTTCCGCAGGTTTATCCAAGACTTTTACATAATAGCTAAACCTTTACATGACCTCACAAAAAAGAATAAGAAGTTCGAATTTGCAGAACTAGAAATAAATACGTTCAATATTTTAAAAGTAAAACTGTTAGAATCTTCGTTTTTGGACATATATGATCCGAGAGATGAAACAGAACTGCATTGTGATGCGAGTTCTTTGGGTTTTTGGGATTTTGTTACAAAGAAAAAATGTTTTTGTTTTTCAAAAGGTAGAATCTAAATACCACAGCTTTGAGCTAGAAACGCTAGCGATTATTTATGCCCTGAAGAGGTTTCGAGTCTATTGATGATGAGATTGAAATTCTCTTACCCTAACCCTAGGGAAAAAGGAGCTTACCGACCTATTCACAAAATTATCACACAATTGGACAACAACGAACATTATGTTGTGGTCGCTGTTAAGCCATTTTCCATATGAAAAAAAAACTATTATTATCAAAGCTTTTGAAATCGACTTTCATTCAGCCAAGATAGTCGGTAGAGCATGACTTTCGATAATTGGACAAAAATGTTAAATATTTGTGTGCACTGTTATCGCTCTGTAAAATGGATAACCTTTGTTGATTTCTCGCGGAAATACAATGAAAATTATGGAAAAATGAAATGTGTTAAAACCATTGAATTGCATACATTCGCAAATCCATATAAGATAAAATCAGGCTTGTCAACTTGGGGGAAAAAGTCAAATTCAGAAAAAAAATTTGAAATAGTCAGAATTACTCGGAGAACTCCTAAAAAACACCTGTTTTCATTTTTGTATAAGATTCTTTTTTTATAAAATATTTAATATTTCCAACATATTTTAATTTTCTTCTAAGTTGGCAAGCCTGCATAAACTAAAGTTTACTGATTGGTAACATACACTTTACAGACTGATGTTAAAAACAGCTTTTTTTAACAGAAAAGCTTTCAACGACCTTTTTTGACCAATTGTGTGATAATTTTGAGAATAGGTTGGTTAATCCAAGAATTGTACGATGGGCTCTTGAAATCCAAAATTATGAATACAGTTTAGAACACAGATCTGGTAAAAGAATGCAAAATGTAGATGCACTGAGCAGATGTAATATACTATGTTGAAACTAATTCCTTCGCAGATAACTTATTTATTTGTCAAGGCAGAGATGAAAAGCTCAATAAAATAAAATATATGCTATTATATAATAGCAAAGATAGAACACAGCCAATACGAAATGCGTGATGGAATACTTTACAGGAAAGTAGGAGATAATAATAAAAGCTTTTGGTTTCCTAAGGTGTACCAAAAGGTAACAAACTCTTTCAAGTCATTCATGTATAATAGATCACTTTGGCCCGATAAATTCCAAAGACACACTAGTTATAGTAGATACTTGCACGAAGTTCGTAAGGTTGTACCCTACTAAAATAACAAATTATAAGGATGCCATAAATGCGTTGAAAGACTATTTCCGAGCATAGAGTAGACCGAGTTACATAGTATCAGATAGAGAGAGTTGTTTTACATCTGCAGAATTCGAAGAATTTCTGAACAACAATAATGTTACCCATATAAAAGTTGCAACGGGTTCTCCACAGGGAAATGTTCAAGTAGAACGGATAAAACAGAGATCTTGGACCAATGATAAGTAAGTAAATTAATGTAGAGGGAAACGAATAATGGTGTAAAGTATTAGAAGAAGTAGAGTACGTAATAAACGACACAACACATAGGAGTATTAATTGACATCCTAATGTTATGTTGTTTGGCATGAGACAAAAAGGAAAGATGATAGATAGTAAAGAACAAAACTCAGAAAATAAAAGTTTAGAGGACGTCAGCAGTAAAGTTGTTTTTTTTCACTCAGTTGTTTTTTTTTTAATCAGTTGTTCATTTTTACTCTCTTGTTCTCTTTTCCTCAGTTGTTTTCTTTTACTCAGTTGTTCATTTTTACTCGCTTGTTCTCTTTTACTCAGTTGTTCATGTCGATTAGATGCCCTCTCTTCTTAGTATGTTGGTCCTTTTTCATGATACAAAAATTTTGAAGAAGAAGCGAGTGAGTATTTTTTTGAGAGAGAACCACATAACTGTAAGCTACTGTCACTACCTTATTTTATTGTATCATGGTTCACTTTATTCTAAGCACATATATTTTAGCGCCAATCTAATTCATAAATACAAATTGTAATATGTCGCTGATTAGAAAATATAGCGAAATTTGGTCGCATTTGACTGATTTAGGGAGCCAGCAAGCAAAATACAAATATTGTAATACTATTTTAAGCTGTAAGTCGCAAAGCACCCTGAGCCGGCACTTAAAAAGTAAACACCCATCGGCTATGGAGCCCGTTGTTCGAAGCGAGGTTGTTCAAAATGTACAAGTTGGGCAGCAAAAAATGACAGCATTTGTATAAGTTATCGTGTGATTAGTTTTACCGTTCGACCTTGATTCGACTTTGATGTATGATCAGTTACGAACGGTAAGAACTGACCAATCACAGAGCATGAACAAAGTATGCGTCGATTACTTTTGCTTTGCTTGCTTAGAAACGACACTTCTAAAAAAAGTAAAAAAGTTGATTAAAAATTTAAAGACACAAAATTCGAAAAATCGTGAACAAGAACGACAAGTATAGAAACCAAGCGCGGTGATAAATTTTTTTTATTAAAAGATTTAGAAAACACAAAAATTAAGAATTTAAAAAAGTTCGTGAGTTAAAAACAAAAACTTAAGCGCGGTGGTAAAAGAACATTTAGGGAAAAATTAAAAAAAAAAGACAAGATCGTGAATAGGAAAAAAACACAACCACAAAAATCTGTAAAAATACAGTAAAGGAAAGGAAAAACAAAAACATAACAGTTATTAAAAATTTAAAAGAACAAATTCAACAAAGTCGCAAAAGGCTTAAGAACCGGTAAAAATATAATAGAAGAAAAGAAGAATTTGAAAAAAAAACCGTTGAAAGAAACTGTGAAACTGTAAAACTTATAAAAGAAGGAAATTCATGTGAAGTCAGAATAAAGTAAAAAATTATTAAGAGAGAAGTGAACAGAAGTAACAAAATTAAGAGAGGTGAGAACAAATTATTAAAGTAATCTACTAAGAGAGGAAGAGAAAAGTTATGTGAAGTTAAAATATAAAAAATTTTCGAACGAAATACAGAAGAAGACAAACTAAGGAGAAGTGCGAAGACAAGCAAAATTAATAAAACAAAAGAGAGAAGAAAATATAAAATTAAAGGAAGAAGTGAACAAGTATTGAAAGCAATTAAAGAGTGCAAAGACAACTTATAAAATTTTTTATTAAATCAAACAAATTAATGCAACTAATAATTAATTTAAATAGTAACAATAAAGAACATTTAGAACACAACAACATCAAAAGAAAAACGATAACAAAAAAAAAAACAAAACAACAAAAAACAATCAAAGAATATTAGTGCTAATAATTATACCAATAATCATAATCATTATAATAAATTATTAAAGTTACAATAAATAAAATAAATTAAATTAAATATTACTAAAATTATAAATTGGCAATATTGGTGACGTTAGCAGCAGCAGCAACAGCAATAGTGGCAGTAGCAGAGCAAAACATCATTTAGAAGCGGCGTATGGATGCAACGGTGGACAAAGCGTATGATATGTTTCCAAATTCATAAAGTAATATTTAGATGATTGGAGAATAATTTTTATAAAACTAATATTTTTGTAGTTAAAGTACAAAGTTTAACGTACCATATTATATTGTTTTTACTATTGATCTTTATAGGTATTGATAGATAAGATATTATTGGTTTTTATAGAAGGATATAAAATTATTGTTATTATTGATTTGATATATTTGATTTCTGTTGTCAGGATATAAAATATTATATAATATTATTATTATTACTATTGATCTATATAACCCTATATGATATTGTATTATACACTTATATTATATTATTTTTTTGATTTGATATATTTGATTTCTGTTGTCAGGATATAAAATATTATATAATATTATTATTATTACTATTGATTTATATAAAACTATATGATATTGTATCATCCACTTATATTATATTATTTTTTTTCATTATAATATTGATTTATATAGTCCATATAATTGATACTGTGACCACTTGAAAGAATTTCGTAGAGGACTTATGAGTAATCCAAATCTTGAATCAGCCGTCTTAGATACGGGTATAAGTGATCTGATACCAAAACCTGAGAACTTTAAAGTACAAGAGGTTAGGCAGAACACGGACATGAGCGATTCGGTGTCTGCGGTTGTACAGGCTGCGGTGACTGCTGCTTTAGAGCAGCAAAGGACGGAATTTGAAAAGAAATTAGAAAAGATTAGAACAACGGTGGCCAGTCTTTCAGATAGTTCGTCTGTGGTAAAGTATGAAAAGATAAAAATCTTGCCAGGTAGCAGATCATGCGACGAGTCGCTCGATGTATTTAAGTCTCTGCCCGAATTCTCTGGTGAATGAGATATTTAAAAAATATAACGGCAGCTCTAGGCATTACCAGGCCGTTTTTATCATTAGAAATAAGATTCTAGGAAAGGCAAATGAAATTCTTTCTTCTTTCGACACAGTCCTGAATTTCGAGGCTATCATAGCCCGATTGGATTTTTCCTATGCCAATAAACGACCAGTGTATTTGATCGAGCAGGAGCTTTCCACTTTTAGGCAGGGTAGTTTTAGTGTTTCGGAGTTCTTTGACGAAGTAAAGAAGAAACTTACCCTGATAATAAATAAAACAAAAATGTCCTATGAACCAGCTGTTGCCAATGTTATTAGCGAGAAGTACAGGGCTGATTCTTTGAGAATTTTTATTTCAGGACTAAAGAAACCTTTGTGCGACATACTGTTCGCATCAAGGCCAGATGATTTACCAACAGCTCTTGCTTTGGTACAGGAAGTAGACGCAAACCACGAAAGGTATGTGTTTGCAACTAGCTTCGCAAATAGGGCGATGGAGGTAGCAGAAAGAAATTTGCTCATCCATCTTCAACCATATGTTGTTACCCAGAGACCAGGAAATGTGTCTAACCAATCGCCAAGCACTAGGCAACTCCATCAGTATCGTGGCGGAGACCAATCCTGGCGAGCTCCTGGATCCTAATGAGGAGCTTTTGAAACTCTTGGCGGAAGCAGTAAATACTGAGGTTATTAATGCAATTCACTGTGATTTACCAACGTTAGCACAATTCCAGCATAAATTAATTGAGCTTTTGCCAACAGCTAAATAATACACGGAACATTTTGTAACGGATTATTTGACCCAAGTGAGTAAAATGAAATTATCGCAGCAGAACATAATCGAGCACATCGTACGGCTCAGGAGAATACAAAGCAAATATTAGAGGACTATTTTTTCCCAAAGATTAAAAAAAAACGAAACAATGGGTAGCAAATTGTCGAATTTGTAGTCAAGCAAATTACTACCGCCACCCCACGAAGCAGAAAATAGCTGAAACACCAATTCCGACATACTGTGGCGAAATTTTATATATTGACATATTCTCTACAGCCTCGAAATACTTTCTCAATTGTATCGATAAGTTCTCTAAATTTGGCATAGTACAGTTACTAGGGTCTAGAACAATAGTAGACGTAAAACCACAATTACTTCAATTATTGAACATGTTTTCGGAAACAAGGACAGTTTATTGTGACAATGAGAAGTCACTTAACTCTTATAGCATCAAATCAATTCTGAAGAACCATTTTAACATCGAAGTCGTGAATGCTCCACCACTCCATAGTACGTCAAATGGACAAGTGGAACGTATCCATAGCACGTTAGCAGAAATATCAAGGTGTCTCAAGCTCGATAAAAAGCTAGATGATGTGGAAGAATTGATACTACTAGCAACAATTGAATATAATAGCTCAATCCAGACGGTAACAGGGACTAGACCCATTAATATTTTCCATTCGACAGTTGAAGACAAACAGATAACTTTCCGCCTCCAGACTGCACAGGGAAAAGAGATAGCGATCCATAATGAGAATAGGCAGGATAGGAAATTCAGAGCAGGAGAGAGGGTATCGGTAAAAACAAACAAACGTCTCGGAACTAAATTGACGCCACTTTGAAGAAATTGTCCAAGAGGATATAGGCTCAACAGTATTAATAAGAGGAAGAAGGGTTCATAAGGACAATTTGAGGGCATCAAGGCCCTCAGTACCAGGCCCAACAATAGTCGTGTCTCAATACGCAGGGGAATCGCCCAGACCTCCAGAGTATAACAAAGAGTAGTAAGCTAAGAACAGTTCAACGACTGAAGTTCTCAGAATGGCAGAATCATCTTAAGTCAATAAAAACTTTCTCTACGAGGTTCTTGTGGTTAGGAATGATGTCGTAAATTTATTAATTATATGGGCACAGCTTGCATTATTAATTACTAAGTTCAATTCAATATAATAAACTCTATTTAAGTAACATTAAGTTAGTCAGTAGTGGAATGATGATACACCCAGCAAGTTTGAGGACCGAGGACGCCCCTCACTAAGAAGGGGAGGAGTTATCGTGTGATCAGTTTTACCATTCGACCTTGATTCGACTTTGATGTATGATCAGTTACGAACGGTAAGAACTGACCAATCACAGAGCATGAACAAATATAATAATAAAATAAAATTAAATGTAAAAAAAGGAATGAAAATTTGTGAATAAATAGTTGATTTAAATTAAATTGAAACGAAATAAACTAATTTATACAAGCCAGTCGCAGCAAGCAAAAGCCAGCAAGTTGATCGAAAACTAGTTCGATTGATCGCCAAAGGTCACTATGCGTTGAGGTTGATGGAAAAGCCGGACTTCAAAAAGTTTGTTGTAGATATCTCGCATACGACCGGTTATAAGATGCCAACTAGAAAAACAATAACCAATATTGTTGCCAAAAATACGTGATGAGCAATTGGGCAAAATAAAAGAAAATCTGAGTGCTGCGGCTGCTGTGTGATTAACAACAAACGGTTGGACCTCTATAACCAATAGAAAAATAGTCAACTGTGCTGACTTATGTGCTTGCTTATGAGGCGTTTGAAGAGAAGCGCACAGCCGCTAACCTCTGTGAATTTTTAAAAAAAGTTGTTGCTGATTGGAAGATTGAGAAAAAGGTCAAGGCATTAGCATCAGATAATGCCTACAACATTGTTGGTGCTATTAAGATGGGAAATTGGATTCGCATTCCTTGCTTTGCTCATACGCTCAACATAATTGTCCAAAAGGCATTGTCAAAAATCGAGAGTGTGCGAACATAAGCCAAAGGAATAGTTGAATTTTTTAATCACTGCACAAAAGATCTCAAAAAGCTGAAGGATGCGCAGGTCCGCTTAAATCTGCCAGATTTGAAGCTAAAACAGGATGTGGTCACACGATGGAACTCCACGCACAAACGGCTTGTGTTATTAAAAGAAGCGGTAATGGCAGCCGTATCGATTCTACGGCCGGATTTAGTGCTATCTACGCCAGAATGGGACGTAATCAAAGGCGTGTTGCCAATATTGCAGCCTTTTTTGCAAATAACAAACGAAATCTCAGCAGAGAAAAACGTAACACTCTCAAAAATAATCGGCTTCGCAGGCATTTTGAAAAAAAAATAATGGCAAACAGGAGCTCCAGTTTGAATGATCCCTTAAATGCAGTTGTCGATGTTATCGTTTTGGAGATGGACATTCGTTTTAAAGACTACGAAGAAGCGGTAATGGCAGCCGTATCGATTCTACGGCCGGATTTAGTGCTATCTACGCCAGAATGGGACGTAATCGAAGGCGTATTGCCAATATTGCAGCCTTTTTTGCAAATAACAAACGAAATCTCAGCAGAGAAAAACGTAACACTCTCAAAAATAATCGGCTTCGCAGGCATTTTGAAAAAAATAATGGCAAACAGGAGCTCCAGTTTGAATGATCCCTTAAATGCAGTTGTCGATGTTATCGTCTTGGAGATGGACATTCGTTTTAAAGACTACGAAACAAACGTTTTGTTTGCAGGAAGCACAATCCTAGACCCAAGATTTAGGGGTCGTGTGTTTAAATCTGAGGACGCATTTAAAAAATCAGCAGCCGAAATTAAAAGAAAGGTATTGTCCATACGGCCAGCATCGCTTTGCCTGAAACTGAGTCTGTATGTCTATCTGCAGTATCCAATGATGACAATTACATTTGGAAGGACTTTGACACTGCTATTAATCAAGTCAGCAATCCCACCAACAGCTGCAGTCATTAGGGAAATGGATAAATACCTGTCAGAAGAATACATTAGCTGCAAAGATGATCCGCTAATATGGTGGGAGCAGCGCAAAACACAATATCCCCACTTATATACACATATGCAAAACCGCCTTTGTGTAGTGGCCACATCGGTGCCATGCGAGCGCATATTTTCAAGTGCAGGGGAAACTGTACGCAAAAGGCAAACCCTTTTAAAACCAAAAAAGTGGAAACCTTATGTTTTTGCATAATAATATGCGAGCATTAATTATCAAGTACGTATATATTAAATAATATCCTTAGAGCGTAAATAATAAAAGTTGTTCTATTTCAGCGCCAATGTAAAATAAAAGGAAACACAACATTTTACCAAAGAATTCCCAATAAAGTAGGGCAGACAAATTTATTTTGTTTTATTTTATTATTGTTATTATTAATGTTGAAATATAAATACATATAGTACTTTATTTGAATTAAAATGTAACTGCCCTATTATTTCGTGAGTAGCTGTGTTATTCATAAGCAAATTAAAAGTTTTCGTAAATGAGCAATTTTTTTCTGAATTTGATTTTTCCCCCAAGTTGACAAGCCTGATTTTATCTTATATGTATTTGCAAATGTATCAATTCATCTATCAGTTGATGGCACAATATTTTTGAAAATCGATAATTTTTCACAAAACTATTGTCCGACATTGAAAATGGATCACTATGATCTCGCAATGATTTTAACACATTTCTTTTTCCATAATTTTCTTCACCTTCAAAAATTTCTGCCAGCAAACAACAAAACACAAAATTATAACAGAGCACACACATATTTCACAATTTGATATTAGTTTTTAACTAGTTGCGTGTTGTTTTTGCTATTGCAAGTCTTCCTTTACTTTTATCATCTTTTTCTCTTTGGATCTTTAAAGTACCGTTCATTAAGCAATTTAAAAAAAAAGTAAGGCAAAACCGATTACCGTTATATTTTATTTTTATTTTCTTATCAACTTTCATGAAATAGGTGTTTTTTTTTTTGTTTTCAAACTAAAATATAATAAATAATAAACACTTTTTCATTATGAAACTAAATTATTATGAATTTGTTGATATTTCTTTATATAAACAGCATTGGTAGTAGTGCAATAACGTAAACAAACTCTATGTAATGGTAAGAAAGAAAGAACTGTATTTACAAAAAAACCAAGGGCAGATTCGGAATCAGCGACCTCGAATTAGTAAATATCTACTAAAATAGTGCTTGTGACAAACAAAAAGTGTTATTTTATCGTTGAAGTCTTTGTGTACTTCCAGCTAAATGCATTTTTAACAAAAGCAGCCTCATTTTTCGGCACAGGAACAGCCCTGTGTATGGATTTCCTTAAGCGGGTGTTCCCGGTAAGTATATTTGCACAAAGAATTTTATTGTGCATTTCATTACATTGACAATATACTTGTTACAGTTGCTGTGTGGCAAGCTCGCTGAAAAAGCCTTCGGGACCGGTACGCAAGGGAGTCCCAAAAAGCACAGCTGCCATCGGGAAGTGCTGTTGTTCAAGGGAACCGTTGGGAGTTTTTCGAATTGATGGAATTGCTTCATAAGGAAGTGCACCCAAGGAAGTATGCATGCATGTAGTATATGTAAATATGTTCTTGGGGAGCCTGACTAGTGATGAGGACGATGTGTTGGTTGAAATAGTGGAATATTCATCGAACCAAATATTGGTAAGGTAAGGATGTGTTCTCTTCGATTGTAGTGGTAAGGAAGACTTACCAATTTTTTTGGATGACATAAAGTTATACTAAGAGAAGAAATACTTATCAGACCCTGATCAATTTGAGGAACACCAACGTTTGAAAGGTTGCCAAACTCTACAGTTGATGACCTGAAAATTTCTATTATTTGTCAAATACAAGTTCCATAGTATTTTATTTTTTAAGAACTAATTTTATTGAATTATTAAACAGTCAAAACCAAATTGTAAAAAATACAAAATATTTGTAAATGTTGCCTTTTCGTTGATGTGCTGACAATTCATGCTCTGTAAATGGGAAATGGATTATTTCAGTCCTGTTTAAAATCGTACTGTTCATAAACTGTTTTTCAATAAGTACAATAAGTATTCCTTTAAGATATCTTTTAAATGGAAGGTACTTCTCGTCAAGTTGTTTGAGGAGAATCTTGCAATATTGCTTAATGGATTCGGCTCTCTTCTCTACAGCCTTTCCTGAATCTGTTTATTTCATTTATTTCTTGATCCGCATAGCCCGGCGGCCAATAAGTTCCATCACACTGTTTTAAGAAGTTGTGAAGTACGACCGGTGCGCACACTTTTTTATCGGTTGTTTCCGAAGCCATGTTCATGGGGCCACGTAATAACCTCCATCTGCTTTTGAGAATACCGAATGCGTTTTCTATGGATATGACGTGCTCCAGACAACCTTGCATTGTAAATGTCTTTTTTGCAGTTAGCAGCCTCCCACGATATGGCCTCATTAGATATGGTTTATGTGGGAAAGCCGCATCACCTACCAACTAATGTGGAAAGGAAATGTCGCTACTTGAGAATGTGAAATATTGGGAAAAATCTAGTTTACTAGAATCCAGCAGCTTTCCAAGTTCCGATTGACTTAAAATACCTCCGTCACTCAGGCTTCCTTATGCCCCAATATCAACAGCTGTGTGTGTGTAATTGGAGTCGCACACGGCCAGTAGCACAATGTTTTTATTAAAATAACGAACAATTTTGTAAAACAGAAGTAGCATTGCTTTTTAATAAGAATGATTTTCCAATAAAAGGCTTTAATATCATAATAAAATAATTGAAAATTAGGACCCTGACTTTGCTGGACATGTCAATGAAACATGTTTTCCAGCTATGGCACCAACACAATTTGGCAAAATCCAAGACCTGTCAAAATCAGTTTCAATCCATTGCCAATCGCAGCTGTTTGGCAATGATAAATAGCTGGGACTTAACGTTTCACAAATGACAATGAAAGTTTCAACAACTATCTTTCGCACACCTTCAACTGAAAGTTTGATACTGAGTGAAAGGTACTGTCTCTACGTCTCATGAGCTACGTAACTGAAAAGAAATATATGAGGAAGATGCGGCAATCTGGTGAGATAGCTCTTGATGAATATTTTTGGAGCATATTCCTCAACAACTTCAGTAGGCGGTCAAAAATCACATTCCCATCGCATCCGTGTTGCAACGAGGAATTGCTTTGGATCTTTGTCTTTTGAAAGTGGTGACAAAGGAGCCACTTACGTCTCTCTGTAAGTACAGATCGGCCATCCATATGCGCTTTTTTTCATGTATTCATCACGTGCACTTTTTACTTCTACAATGATGCCAACTATTTCCACTATTTTCAAAACCTCTATTAACGTCTTAATAGCATTCATATTTAATTTGATGGCTGACTTTCCTATCTAATTAAAAAGTTATTCCAATTCAATTTATTGCATAATAATAAAAAACATACCTCCTATTTTTAATAATTCAAGTTTTAATGCTTTTTCCTTCAATAATTATTTTCTCTAATTTTCAAATTCACAGCTGTTTTTTGTTTACTGAAGTCAATAACGCTGAAGTCGTTTGTGTAGTTCGACGTCGTTTGTGTACTTTGAAGCTGTAATGGTGCGTTTGTCGACATTGCAGCTTATCGTTGAAGTCGTTTGTGTAGTTCCAGCTCTAGCTTTCGCGACGAAACTATGTTTTCGCTTCATACGATTCCATACATTTCAACTTTTGTGATTCGCTGCAGGAAAGCAAGAAAAGTAGATTTTACCCTGCTAACGTCGTTTAAGTGGTTGCGCTTTTATGCAGTTAAACCCAAAAATATTATCTTGCAAATCGACTTCTCTATGAGTACATTCGCGTACAATGGAACTCGAGCTTTTTTCTCGTATAAATTTACTCCCTCAATTTTAACTTCATAAGTATATCAGTGTGCTAAAACGTTGAAAAACACGAATTTAGTGTTGAATATAACGTGAAAATTAGTGTTATGAAATCAATTGTTTGCGCTTTGATCAGCTGTGTTGGTGTCGATGAATTTTTCTTGAAAATAAAATTAATAAAATAAAACTAAAAATAAAAATGCGGTGTGCAGTGAAAACTTGTAATAAGAAAAGGACATTAATAAATAAAAACCAAAATTATCTACAAATGCACATTGATGCCGCAAAAGATATTGAATATCATCCCAATATAAAAAAACTGTCCTTCAGAGCACGTATGTTTTTCACTATAAGGAGACTTCATGAAATAGTGAATACCTAACGAAAAACATAGAAAAATGTGAATACAAAAATCAGCCAAGTTTGAGTCGAACTCGCACACGGAGGGTTCCGTACCATCGCACAAGATTTAACACAATGTATGCAAATTTGACCTCTGTCTGAAGTTATGTAAAATTAATTTGCTTTTGTTTTTGTCGCAAAAGTGAAATATTAAACCGCCTAAAAGTATAGTACAAAAAAAAGTATAGTACATACTGAAGCACACGTTTCTTGTATGGGGACCCCACTATTTGTTTAACTTTATTTAATTTTTATTTGTCGCTCTACACACGGCGATAGCTTAGCAATAGGGTCCCGTTAGCACCCTTTGGGTACGGATTTAAATCCAGTCACTAAGCAAAATTCACATAAGGTATTTTGAATCCCTAGTTCAACACCGCTTTAGATGGGCGGTAAGAGGTCGAATTGATCTGAAATTTTTAATATTTCGTTTTAATGTCATAAATAGCAAATTTACCAATTACATCATTATTAGACTTAATGCCAAAAAAATGGCATTTCCGACCAATGTGCATTCCCGTGCAAAGCCGATTGTGATAAAATTATGCCGGGACGTAGCAAAGCACGCCGGTACAGCTAGTTTACAATGTAAACACTTTGCCATCAACATCAATATATATATATATATATTTTTATAATTTTTAAAAATCCTTAATCCTCCTGAGTCACCCCGCGCTGCTGATATGTGCAACCGAAACAGCTGATGTGAAGAAAAATAGAACACCAATGGAGTGATTGAATGATATATTTTTTTCTAAAAAACCGCTAATTTGAAACGAAAATTTAATCATGGTTGGTTGCAGCACTACGCATCTTGGCTATTGAAGAGTGTTTTTTTAGAGGTTCACAACTTTGAGTTGGCAACACTGCTTTATTTGACAACCGATTTAACAGCTGATAATTGCTTTTTTTTCATCCGATACCTTCCGGTTAGTTGAAATGGATTACTAACTGGGAGGACAACTAGTTTTCATTATTAAAAACGTAATAATGAAGTTTAATAATCCCGTAATTTCTCGTAGACCAGAGCCACCAAGACCGTGTGATTTACCGACCTATTCTCGTTGTTTTTGCGTTGACACCCATATAAAGAAAGCTTTTGTAATTTTTGCGATTCTCGCACAAGTTGAAAGCTGCACTGTTAAAAAAGTTGTTTTTAGCACCGGTCTGTAAAGTGTATGTTACCAGTCTGTAAACTTTAGTTTATGCAGGCTTGCCAACTTAGCAGAAAATGAAAATATATTGAATTTATGAAATATTTTATAGAAAAAAATCTTATATAAAAATGAAAGCAGATGTTTTTTAGGGGTTCTCCGAGTAATTCTGACTACTTAAAATTTTTTTTTTCTAAATTTAATTTTTTTCCCCAAGTTGACAAGCCTGATTTTATCTTATATGTATTTGCGAATGTATGCAATTGATGGCAAAATATTTTTGATAATCGATAATTTTTCTTAAAAATATTGTCCAGTATTAAAAATGGATCACTATGATCACGCAATGATTTTAACACATTTTCTTTTTGCATAGTTTTCATTATATTCCAAAATTTCCGCGAGAAATCAACAAATCGAAAGATTATCTATTCTACAGAGCGATAACAGTGCACACAAAGTTAAATTTTTTTTCACAAACAAATTAACACCTCCTCAGCAAATGATGATAAATTGTTTGCGTATGAGCTTTCCTTGTCACCGCAAAAAACCAATAACAGCGAGTTATTTGTTTGTTAGGCGTTAACAGACATACAATTTTTTTGTAATCGCCTTGAGAATAGGTTGTTTAACCCCATCGGATTATTGTCTTTGGGGTTATGTAAGGCCGCTTGCCTACCCCGATAAACCAGAGACAATTGAACACCTGGAAATCAATATTCGAAGAGTTATTGGTGAAATACGGCCGCAATTGCTGCGATAAGTCTGTGAAAATTAGACTACAAGATTGCGCCTTGTACGTGCCAGACGTGGCGGCCACATGGCCGAAATCATATTTAAACATTAATATTATAAAATTATCTATCCAATAAAGCCAGTTTAACTGATATTATAAATATTTTTCTTTGTTTTATTTTAATTTAAAATTGTGAACCTCTAAAAAAACACACTTTACTTATGTACTTCTCGAAAAAGTATGATTATTATTAGTAATCGTTTGGAGTTGGTGCATGACAAAGTAGTACCTTCCTTCTCACGTATGCATTTTACTAATACTATGAGAATTGATTAATATGTAGTACATATTGAGAGTACATACAGAAGTTCTCAATACGATTATAATGATTGCACATGTTTAACTCATTCATTCATTATTCATTCTGTGTGTGACTTTTTGTAAGTAGTTAACTTATAAGGTAAACATTTTTTAAATAAGTGTGTGCCAGAAAATTATTAAGGATTACTTTTAAAGTATATTCCAGTATAATAGCGTGGTTACACTGCTTCAAATTAGGTGTTTGAAACCTAGGTGTTTATTTTATGCAGTCAGATATTTTTTGTTTTAGCAATACCTAAAAATAGAACGTTGTAGCTAGTTGTGAGCGAGTACTGACATCCTGAATGATTAAGAAAAATTCGCAGTGTATTCAAATAATTCTTGCAACTTCCTACTTAATTCCTGCTACTTTTTTTTATTAAAATGTAAAAATAAAATTACAATTTAAAATTTACTTCGAACTGTTTTGCCCAATGATCAGCTGTTTTATGTTTACCGCGCAACGAAAACAGACAAAAATGTTCTAAAAAAGGCAGGAATTTCCCAACACTGCTGCGGGGCGATCAGTCGACAGTTGTTTAAAATGTAGTTTTTTTTCAACAGTTTAGTTTTCCCTGTGGTTGTTGTAAAAAAAAACAGTTTTTTAAGCTGTTTCAGACAAATAACAGTTTATTCATCAGTCTAACTACGCTATTAAATAAACAAAAGGCAGACGAATACGTGGCGAGGTGGCAAACTTGGCAAAATGGCAAATTCGCAAATAAAGTGGCAGTTGCTCCAAAAAAAAAATTGAAAAACCTTCAAAAAGTGAGGGCTGCTAACATTGTAAATTTATTATGAATTGGCAAGTTTGCCCAAAAGTGAAATGTTTTACCAATTTAATTGATTTACAACAAATAGAAGTACATATATTAAATAATTTATTTCAATTTACGTAGTTATATCAATATATTCACTTTTTTTACTTTTTTCGGAATTTTCAATTGGTTATTTACATTCAAGTGGCAGTTGCGTTTGCGAGAACAGCTGATTTGCCAAGTGCCAACACAATTGGTCGTTCACGGAATTCACATTTTCAAATTTTCCAATATCCAGACCTAAATTATGTGCTAAATAATTTTCAAACTTAATCGCTTATTAGTACGTTCAGACAGCGAGTTTTGTTGCGAGTTTTGGTTAGCCGTTCGCCGTCGTCATTTGCCGAACACCGAGTTTTGCTCTGTCTCAACACACTATAAGCCAACCATAAAGGTGGAGATACACAAACGACGTTTTCTTGCAAATCAGCTTTTGCTCCGTTTGTGCGTCAAAAAAAAAATGGAAATGTATGAAATCGTATGGACCAAGTTATATAGCTTGCTCGCGAATGCAGCAACTCAAAAAGTTAAACAACTTCAACTTCAACAGAAAACAGTATCGGTGAATGGAAAAAGAACTGGTTTGTGAACCAGAAAACAGCTGTTTGTGAACCAAAGGAACTGCTTGATCGCGTGGTGAATGAGATAAACTTTTTTTGGTAAATGGCAATTTATTTGCATTATTTATGTTAAATTTGATGGCAGACTTCTCTATCTATTTAAAAAGTTATTCCAATTCAATTTATTACATGATAATAACAATACATACTTCTTTTTTAGGGTTCCGTACCCATAGGGAGCTAACGGGACCCTATTACTAAGCTTACAATGTCCGTCCGCCCGTCCGTCTCCTGCTCTTTCTCATGAACCGTAATAGGTAGGGAGTTGAAATTTTCACAAAGTGTGTAGTTCACTTGTGTGTAGAACGACAAATACTAATAATATACATTTTTAGAAGCATTGTTCTTTAATTTAACTTTTTGTTTAACAATTTTTTGTTTTTTGTAGTATACTTTGAGCTGTTAATTGTATTATACTTTTAGGCTATTAAATATAAACATAATTTTATATTTTAAGCAAAAAATCTTATACGATGGTACGAAGCCCTCCGTGTGCGAGTCCGACTCACACTTGGCTGGTTTTTTTAATAATTCAACTTTCAGTTTACAGTTTTCTTCAATAATTACTTTCTTAAATTTTCAAATTCACAGCTGTTTTTTGTTTACTGAGGTAAATATAGTTGAAGTCGTTTGTGTACCTCGACGTCGTTTATGTAGTTTGAAGCTGCATGCTGCGTTTGTCGACAATGCAGTGTATCTCCACCTTAAAACTGGACCTACATACCACGCTTTGGGCGCTTTGGATTTAGACGACTTTAAATGGCTTTCTACGCTTTCCAGACTTCAAACAATGGAGATCACTTCGCTAACTTCCTTATAATGTGTTCAGACAGAGCAACACTCGGTGTTTTGGGCAACTCGCACACAACTCTAATTCAAATCTACAACAAGCACAGGAAAAAAAAAACAAAATTGTTGTTGTTGTAGTATTGAGAACACGCGAGTTCTGCGTGAACTTGGCCATAACCCAGTTGTAAGGGTGGTCACTATGCGGCAGTGCTGCCAAGTTTTTTGTCATGTCCGCCTGTTTTGTCATTCTCGACATTAAACAGCTGATTATGTACAAAGCAATCTGAAGAAAATTTTAATTTTTTTTATTATTAATAAAATAAGTAGCAGGAATGAAAAAGGAACTGTAATAATCATTTGCATACAATGCAAATTGTTTTCAATCATGTATTTCTCACACAATTTCCATTTTATTTCTCACAATTAGACACAACGTTCCTTTTGTATGTACAACCAAAACAATAAACAGCTGTTCCGAAAATACAAAATGCAAAGTGAACTCTTTTTGTGAATGCTGCATCGAATACTCAGTGTGAAATGGCTTTTAAGGTGGAGATACACAAACGACGTTTTCTTGCAAATGAGCGTTCGTGCGTCAAAAAAAAAATGGAAATGTATGAAACCGATTATGGACCCAGTTACATAGCTTGCTAGTTAACGCAGCAACGTCAAAAGTTGAACAACTTCAACTTCAACAGAAAACAGTATTGGTGAATGGAAAAAGAACCGGTTTGTGAACCAAAAAACAGCTGTTTGTGAACCAAAGGAACTGCTTGATCGCGTGATGAATTTGTGGTGACCGTGGTGAATTGGTAAATGGCAATTTCTTTGCAAAAAGTTATCCCAATTAAATTTATTACATGATAATAAAAATACATACTTCCTTTTTTTAATAATTCAACTTTTAATACAGTTTTATTCAACAACTACTTTCTTAAATTTTCAAATTCACAGCTGTTTTTTGTTTACTGAAGTCAATAACGTTGAAGTCGTTTCTGTACCTCGACGTCGTATGTGTAGTTTGAAGCTACATGCTGCGTTTGTCGACAATGCAGCTTATCGTTGAAGTCGTTTGTGTATCTCCACCTTTATACCCTTTACACTGCATATATGCCAGCGTCAATTAGAGAAGAAATCACAATTGCCACCTATGCAGATGACACAGCCATATTATAGTGGCTTTACAGTGAGCTAAGACTTGAATCTATGAAGATGCGACTATGATTCGAATTCCATTTGACAACAACAACAGGGAAAATGGCAAATTTGAGGGGTTGTTGTTGTAGAGTGATTCGATTGAAAGATGCTAATCTCAAATAGATATGCTAAGATTCGGTTTTTTTTTGTATGGTCAGTCTTAACAGGGCTGGTCAATTTTTCCATGTACGTTGGCAGCATTTTCATAATTTCGTCGTTTTTGTGAGTGTCATGTGTGTATTCAACATTGTTAAGTGACCACGTTTTTTCATTGAAAAAAAAAAATAGAAACCGAATCAATTTTGCGAACAAACATTTAATGCGGAAAAATTGGAAAAACGTTTTGTGGTCAGATGAAATAAAAGTTAAATTGTTTGGATCTGATGGGAAAACGCTCCAAAAATACTGCACACGATCCAAAACACACAAGAAATGCCGTTAAAGTGGGAGTTTATGCAAGATAATAACCCCAAACACTCCTCGCAACTTACAAAAACAATGGATTACGGGCAGCAAAGTTTCTTTGATGGAATGGCCTTCACATTCACCGGACCTTAATTCCATAGAACATGTATGGGGGATATTAAAAAAAAGAATTGGTGTGTTTAAGGCCAAAAACAAGGATGATTTATGGAAAACTGTGCAAGCAGACTGGTACGCCGTTGATTCTACAATTTGTGGTAAACTGGTGGATTCCATGGGTCGTAGATGCGCAGAAGTATTAAAAAATCTTGGTGGCACAACAAAATATTAAAATGAACGATATTCTATTCTTATAATTCGAAAACAATAATGTCTTCCTTAGTGTTAACTCCTTTGTTACTATTTTTTTTCCAAGACCACTAAATGAAATTCATTTTTTTGTGGTGGATTCCATGGGTCGTAGATGCGCAGAAGTATTAAAAAATCTTGGTGGCACAACAAAATATTAAAATGAACGATATTCTATTCTTATAATTCGAAAACAATAATGTCTTCCTTAGTGTTAACTCTTTTGTTACTATTTTTTTTTCCAAGACCACTAAATGAAATTCAGTTTTTTGTTCAATGAATTTTCGGAAATGCAACTTTTTCTGCTGTTATTTAAAACATACTTTAATATACATTAAATAAAAATTATAATATTTAAACATAATAAATTTCAAGGAAGAAAATTTGAATGTTACAAATAAAACCAGTCGTTTCTATTATTTTTTCCATGACCATATATATCACGTTTGTCATTAAGAATGTTATGTGTAACAATTTAATTCTCTAGATTAGCAGAGTAGATTATTGTTAAATGGTATAGTGAGAAAAAAAAAATTAAAAATATTAATAAAATAAGTAGCAGGAATGAAGTAGGAAACTGCAAGAATTATTTGCATACAATGCAAATTGTTCTCAATCATGTATTTTTCGCACAATTTCCATTTTAATTTCTCACAACTGGCCACAACGTCTTTACCCAAACAAAAAACAGCTGTTCTCAGAACTCGCAAAAGATGACTATGAACGGTTTGCCGAAACTCGCAACAGAACTCGCACTGTAAACGTACTTTTAAAAGAACTCATTCCATGGACCTGACTGATTGTAGTTAAACTGAATTTTTTCGTATCTGTGATTTTTTCTTAACGTTAAGATATAATTATATATATAATTTAGATTAATTTGTTAAAGTTTTCTTACCGGACTAAATACAAATAGCAGCATGTACAAAAAATTCGCGTGTACCATCGTACACGTGATAGAAGTGAAACTTTTTAAAAACAGACAGAGAGAGATCATCACAAAAAAAATACAACTTTATATTTAATATTCTTTGTGAGTACTCAGTTAATAATAAAAAAGACCAAAAATTTTTGTTGTTGTGTTAAACAATATGTTTATGTTTGCCGTCTGTCCCCTCTTGCACAAAAATAAGATCAACTGCGAGCTTCTGTGTATTTCTCGTTCTCTTTTTTTCGTACATTCGCTTGTTTTTATACAACACACAAGCTGGTTGCTTGCATTGTTATAAACATTTTTATAACACATAAGCTGCATGTTGTTGTTGTGTAATTGTAATCTATTTATTGAGACTTTTCCGGTAGAAAATTTACTTATTTTTATTATTTGTTGGGGATATGGCAATAGAAATACACATTCTGTGAAAATTTGAAGTGTCTACCTAGTGCATCTCATGAGATACAGAATCCGAAAAACATTAAAATTTGTAATTTTTCACTCAAAATTTTACATTAAATTTTTGCCCAACGCCACTAAATAAGTTTCACTTCAACAATAAAAAAAATAATTTTATTCATACATATTTTTAAAATAAATATCAAAATTAAAAATTTCTTCAAATTGTTTTGTGCAATGATCTGCTGTTTAATGTGGAGAATTACCAAAAAAAAAAGCCGAACATGACCAAAAACTTAGCAGCACTACTCAAAGCTTTCCAGCCCTGGCTGCTAAACTTTTTGCTTTCACTTTTGCAGCAGAAGAAATGTTGCTTCAAAGTACCCAAAGCAACGCTGAAAATCGGTTATTTGCGTGTTGTTGTTGTAAAAAGTTAACTTTTTGACAATAATAATAAAAATAAAGTAAAGTTAAAAAAATAAAGGGGTCCCATACAAAAAACTTGTAACATTTATTCCAGTGGAGCGTCCGTCCGCCACAGAGCTCTATCTCATGAACCGTAAAAGTTAGACAGTTAAAATCTTCACAGAGTGTGTATTTCTATTGTCGCTATAACGACAAATTTTTGGAAAATCCTTTGGAAAAGTCGGAAAATTTCAATAAAGGACTAATTACAATTATAATAGCTTATGTTTCAAGCTATGCCTTGTAACTTGAAGCAGTTTGTTATTATTTCTGTATATGGTGTTCTCTATTATTTAAATACATATTTTATTTTAGCTTCAAAAAAACTTGGACGATGGTACGGAACCCTTCATGTGCGAGTCGGGCTCACACTTGTCTTGATTTTTTTTCTTATTAGAAACAACTGTTGTGTGGCTGTGTGTGTAGTTTATAAATAATTTGAATAAAGTAATTTTATTTGTATATATTTTCTTTCTATTTTCGCTTACAAAGTACTTAAGTATATTTGTTATTGTTATAGTGTTGTGCTATTGTTAATATGACAAAAAGAAAACAAAAACCGGTCTCTTCTTCTTTATTATATACAACGAACACTCAAATTAAAAAAAAATGTACTAATTCACTGTGAATGCCAGCCAACAAATTTCTAAATTTCGTTTTTTCTTTGCTTATGTCGTCGTATCATTAGTCTGTGGCTGCTGATGAAAAAGTCGAAAAGTGTCGGGGAAAGAAGCAGAAACTCTCAAAGCAAATAAATATTTATGTTACAGTTAATAAACAGTTCTAAGCTAAAATTTTGTGATATTTAAAAACAAAGATTTCAAAAGCAAAGAATAAGACAGACACTATAAACGTAAGCAATTTTTGGTATTTATTAAAAATTAATTATTCGTGTGTGTTGTCATTACGGACGCAAAGACGCAATAATTATTTTTTTGTGTGCAATCAGGCAAAGACAATGTACCTATATATAGTTTTTGCAATGAGGAGAATAGGTCGGACTGTTTCTCTCTGTGTTTGTATGAAAAGGTAAAGAAACAAAAAAAAAAAAAAAAAAAAATCGTGCAATAGTGCATTAAAATAAGAAAAAAAAAAATGCCGCTGCCGGCAGAGCAGCTTTAATACATAGTACAAAGCAGCAAAACAAGCTGTAGTTAAAAGAAAAACAGTTAGAAAGAAATTCATTACGAGATTTTGTATGCATTTTAAAAGTGAAAATAAATTAAAGCGTATCTATTTTTTGTTTTAATTTCTTTCTTGCTTTCAATTTTTTTTTTTTTGCTGTAATGACTAGTGTTTTTAAACACATTTTCATATAAAGAAATAATTTTTATTATTTTTTTTTTTAATTTTATATTTTTCTATTGCAAAATTAACCATTATATTCTCTCCATCTCTTTCGCTCGCTCGGTCACGCTCTCTCTTGCACAGTTTCTATATATCTTCTCAATGTGTGTAGAAGGATAAGTGAGCGTGTTTTGTGATTTGCAACGCATTATTACTCATTTTTATACTTTATAAGTCAAAGAGTGAGAGTCGGAGTTGTTTACCAGATTTGTACTGTCTGATTTAGAGATGTTAAGAAACTTTGACAAACCACGTACCGTGTATATCAGTATAACAAAGCATTATCATATTCATCTCATATTATGTGCACAGCATATTCTGTGTGGGTGTGCGCCTCAAAATATGATTGTATGCAATTGCATTTTTTTAAGCTCGAAGACCTACTCACACGAACAGAGAGAGAGAGGAACATAGCTTTTGCTTTTGTTTCAATTTTGTTCTTTTGTCCTTTTTTATGTTTGATAAATGCAACAAGAAAATATCAAAAAATACTAACTTTGGCTATGCCGAAGTTGTAATACTCTTCACGCCCCAGCTAGTGGTCCGCGGTTCTTGAAATTTTCCAAATTTCAGTACAATAAGACAAAAAACAAAAAAGTTTTTCTAATAAGAACATTTATTTAAAAGGGGGTTTGTATGGGAGGTACCCCCCCTAGTGGTCCGATTCGGCTGATTCACGAACTTGATCGGCGTTTGGTAAAAAGAACCTATGTACAAAATTTCAGCTATCTAGCTCAAAAACTGGAAGACTAGGAGTGCGAACAGACGGACCGACGGACATGGCTAAATCAACTCGTCTCATCGAGCTGATCACAAATATATATACTTTATGCGGTCCGCGATGTCTCCTTCTGTGTGTTACAAACTTCATGACAAATTTATAATACTATTCACTAACGTGAAGAGTATAAATATAAAGTTGAAGAAAATAACCTGTAAAAAATCAAGACAAGTGTAAGTCCGACTCGCACATGAAGGGTTCCGTACCATCGTCCAAGTTTTGTTGAAGCTAAAATAAAATATGTATTTAAATAATAGAGAACATCATATACAGAAATAACATAAATACTAACCAACTGGATTACGTTACAAAGCATTGCTTGAAACATAAGCTATTATAATTGTAATTAGTCCTTTATTGAGATTTTCCAACTTTTCGAAAGGATTTTCCAAATATAGCGGCAATAGAAATACACACTCTGTGAAAATTTTAACTGTCTAACTATTACGGTTCATGAGATAGAGCTCTGTGACGGACGAACGCTCCACTGCAACACTGTATAGTCTTCACGCATTGAATAATATGCTAAATTTGTAACACACTGCTCACTTTATTGAACATGTTCACTCGTTCTTTTTTTTAAGTGAGTCAACTCGCTCACTTTGCCCAGTTGTTCACTTGACCATTTATGAATACTTTTCACTTGCTCGTGAACAACACAACTGTTCACAAAAATAACATACAGCATAGTATGGCAGTTACTTTTTAATTGAAATAAACTATGTATTTATAAATGAAATATAAAATTATAAAATAAGTTTTGATTCCCTACTTCATTGGGAATTCTTTGGAAAACTGAAGTTTCGCTAAAGTAAACTAATGTGCTTGAAACAGAAAAAGTACTACTATTCGACATGAACATTGTGCAAAGAGAACAACTGCCCAAAAGAACAAGTGAGTATGGAGAGACACTGAGCAAAAAGTACAAGTGGGTAAGAACAACTAAGCAAAATTAACAAGTGAGCAAAAAGAACAATATGGAAGGAGCATGTTCACTCAGTTAAATGAGCAACCGTTTTTTGGTTGGTGAATATGGGTCAGAATCTTATAGTGTCCAAATTTCAAGTCGATGGTACAAAACACATAAAGTTTTTCCAATAAGAATATACATATACCTAGTGGACCGATTCGGCTGATTCCGACAAATGTACTGCGTATGGTGAAAAGAAAGTTCCGTACAATTTCAGTTTCAGCTCTCTAGCTCAAAACTGAGGGACTAATGTGCTACATACAGACAGACGGACATGGCTAGATCAACTCGTCTCGTCGCGCTGATTAAGAATATATATACTTTATGGGGTGTTCGATGTCTCCTGTGTGTTACAAACTTATAATACTATTCACTGCGTAAAGAGTATAATTATAATTTATAGAGTCCAATTTTGGATAAGCCATTTAAATTACCATCTCTTGTAGTAATCGGGAAACTAAATAAACCGTGACTAGTTCGCATAGCGATCGAAAGTTTTGATAGTCAGTTAGGCTAGACTTAACAAAGTGTAGTCGTCGTTTACTTATGTGTCAAGTTCTGTGTAGTCACAAAAGTTACATAGACTTGGAGATAAAAAAACAAAAAAATTTATAAAGAATTTTTATTTTTACTTAAATCTGCTGTCGATAGATAATTGTGGTTACCTTTCTTCGTTTCTTCCATTGCCGGATTCGCCTGCCTGTTCGACTGACGACTAACTTGTATTAGCTAAGGACTAGCACAGATAGCAGAAGCATTATCATCATGGATCATTTTGATTTAGATGATGATGATATAATACCAGCGAAACTAATACCAACCGACATAGTGTCGCCGCTTAAGGAATGGCGTCTAAAATACCAAGCTGGTACATTGGTACGCAATGATTTCATTGATTTCTTCAAAAAGGAGTCGCGCAAATATTTTGCATTTCAAACTGAATTTGATGCGGGTGAGTGATGTTTATAAAAAAAACTGGCTTTTAATAATAATTTTTTTGGGTTTTTCCCTATGTGTCATGTATTGTGTATCACTTTATTGGAATAACCTTTTACATTTGACGTAATTTGAATAATAAATATTTACTTTTTGTTCCCTTGTTTATTTTTATCATACTACCAGCGGCTCTTCAACAGTGATCATTGGACCGCTGGTAGTCCGAGAATCAAATAAGACATTACCTTTTTAAAATTTGAACTCATCAATATATCAATTATATCAATGGTGCGTTTTTTCCATAGAAAAAAGAATTCACCGTCAGTTTTTAGACTTAATAAATTTGTTTCTTGTAATATATATTTTCCTTGAGAATTATTAATTTATTTTGATATTGTAAAAATAGGGGAGTCCCGTGAACTACCTAAGTTTAATTTTTTTTTTATGTATTCTGTTAGAACTTATTATATTTGTTAATTTGTTACCTGCATCACTATCAAGCAAAAAGCTTTAAGATATTCATTTAGTTATGCAAATGTAGGCATCGGCGATAAATATTTGCACAGTTAATTGTTTTAATTTGTATCGTTGCCAACCATGGTGTAAGAAATAATATAGAGGTGACTCCAATTTTTTACAGTTATGTGTCGCTCTCTCAAAAAAGTCCTTACCATTTAAATTTTACGGTTGGTTTTTTACCGTTTAAATTTTACTCTGTACAACACTATCATCATATATTGTTTATATATGTGATATGCAAATTTAACTGCTGAAATTTGTATAAAAAATAGAAAAGTTGCTGTTTTGTTTATTAATTTGTTATTTTATAAATTTTTTTGTATGGCTTGCTTTGGGTATTCACCATTTGACGATTAAGTCTCAATGCATTTTCATGTTATGTTCAACACTAAATGCGTGTTTTCAGCGTTTTAGTACACCGATATCCTTATGAAGTAAAACTTGAGAGAGCAATTTTTGAGAGCGTAACAGGCCAAATTGACAAAACCTTGTATTATTGTATTATGGTTGCCAACCAATGATACAGACATTTGAACAAATTGTTGTTATTATAATCATACACAATGCACACACGTCTATTCATATCAATAATTTCACAAGAATTATATAATTTCGTCATCTACACATAAATACTCACACAACTGCAAAAATTAATAAGAAGATATTTGAAGAAAATCAAAATGTTTTTCGTCCAACATTTGTACAAACGCAAAATCAGCGACATCAACGACGCTTGCGCTCTCTCTCTCTCTTCAAAACATTTGTGCATTTATATTTTCTTATAGATTACATTTTTAATTCATTTAAACCTAATAATTTTATAAAGTCACAGTGATTTTGCTTATATACAGATTTCGTTAAAAAAACATCAATTTGTTTTTTCAGTACAAACATTCTAATTCAATATCTTTTCATTCCAACTTTTCTTTTATAAAATGATATTTTATATTTATATGCTTAGTGCGTTTACGATGTATAGGACTCTGCAATTTTTCTGCGCGCTGATGTTGTCGCCAGAAATGGTCATTGGTGCTGCATTTGGTGACCCTATCTCATTCAGCAACCTTCGAATGTAGACTCTATAAAGCAACATACTCTTTTTCAATGCTGCTCAATGCGATCACACTTGGCTTTGATGAACTCCATAAAAACACACTACCTCGCATAAAAAATGCATAGCTACTGTGTGATTTTCTATCTGTGTGGTCGTTAGCCCAATCTGACTCAGCAAAACCTAAGTGTGGCACACTTGCGGAATACGGTTTTTAGATTTTTCGAGCCGGATATATGATATCTTTCATAAGACATGTTTTGCTGCAGTTTCGTGTTCTATGTGCGGATCAGTGTTCCTCTGCGATAGTTTGCTTATGGCATTCAAAATATCGCGCCGACTCACATTAGGTAAATACATAATCGAACCAATTAGTGACTGATACTGTACGATATTTACCTTAATTTACAATTTTCGTCTTTGCATTCCACTTGAAAACCTGGGTCGAGAGGTGTAGCAACTTGACTGACGACATGTTCGCATTCCATATTTGTCCAATAGAGAGTCAATGTAAAAAAGATGTGTCTTTTAATTACACACATGGTGAAAAATATTCGGTAAAGTTATGATTCATATACTTATTTATATATTATTTATTCTTTATACAGTGAATAATATTATAATTAAGAAATCAAATCAATTTGAACACTCGAATAGTGCAGACGTATTTTTGCGCTCAATTACTTGTGTCCATATAATAATTATAAAAAAACAATAAACAAAAAAAAGTCAACATCTAAAGCGCTAAGATGAGCCGAGCTCGTCAACTTAATCAAAAGCCAGCTAATAAGTTGGTTAAAGATGTAAATTTGTCCATAGTCTCAGCTGATCCTACTAAGAAAAGTTGGTCAACTTTGTTATCTACAAAGTCGGCAGTGCGCAGAGCATATTCATATCAAAATAAGCACCGGTCATTCCCTGCCATGGAGCGCCCAGTGCCCATCCCCGCAACCTACACTGTGCCCAGCATCAATTGTTTCAACAACAGCAATAATTTCAACACAAAGCAAATCATTGATTTCAACAACTAAAGCGGCAACAACGGCGCACACAGCAACTGCTTCGATCGCGTCTTCGAATGCAGTTACTAAAACCCAAAGCAATGATCGAAGCAACGACAATGCTTCCAAACATCCATCGAGTGCGTCATTTTGCAGACCTGTGACAGTTAAGTCTACAACAGCAAAACACACGCAAGTACAAAGTTGAACAGTTAAATTCAAACAAAAGACCCCGAAAAACGCAATCACCAGACAAACTAACTGAACAAACACAAAACAACAACAAAAAACAACGAAGCAAACTACAAAGTACATCACAAACAAAATTACAAGATCATTGGTCAAGCATAACAAAGACGCAGTGATTAAACATAAATACTACTACTACTAATACTACCGAAATTAATTGTTAAACAATTTTCGCTCGCTACAAACTATCATGGACTGTGTAGCCCCTGTAAATAATTCAACTAGCGATCAATCTGATGATGACTCGGTGTCGCCAATCACATCAAATGTTAAAATCACACCCATAACTGTACTAAAGAAAAGTGCTAGTTACATACATGTAAAGACGGTGTTCTTTAATTTAATAATGTTTAATTCAAATGTATTCGGTATAATAAAAGTAATAATTAGCAAAAATAATGATAATACTCGTAACAGCTTCTGCGACACAACCCCAACCTGACGGCTTCGACGTTCTTCCACAACTTCAACTTCCTCAACGACCTTGCTCCTTTTATATCCTCCCCGCCTGCCATCGACACAGGGCTGGATTCACCAACCAGGAATACCACATTTTACACTCGGTCATCCTGATATTCATCTGCCTCAGATAAATCAAAGTCTTCATCCAAATCGACACTTCTCCATTGCTTCATGTAAGAGTGCAAGAAACTATTACTGACAATTTTGTTTACCTTGTCTTCTAAATGTGATATAAACTACTTTTGCTTCACGGCATGCATCGTCTTCTGTGTAGCAAAGTGAATAACATCATGTGCACTTTTAATGACTTCAGTTTCCATTCACTTCGGCACTACAAATAAATCATTTCCATTAACAAATCTGTACAACAACTCACCCTTGACTGCATAATTTTCATATGGCCTACTCTGTAGTATTTCCGCATCCTGTTGTTGCGCCTACTTAAACCTTGCAGACATTTCACTTTTCCCAATCATCATAACATTTAACATAACACAATTTTATAATTGTAGTCCTGTAAACACAAAATTCATTGTGTAACGGCTCGTGGCATAACAGCTTTGGTTGTTGTCTGTTTGAACGCTGCACAATCAGTCACCAACTTAAATTCGATGCCCAACAAATAATATCGAAAATTCTCCAACGCAAGATATGCAGCTTTTACCTCAAGAATATAACTATGCTGCACTGACTTTTGCGGCAACATCTTCTTACTCCAGAAAAATATCGGATGCCACTGATGTTCAAATTTCTGCATTAGCACAGCTCCAAATCCTTCTTTCGACTCATCTGTATGCACTTCAGTTTCAGCATCCCTATCATAGATCAAGACAGGTGAACTTGTAACAGCCCTCTTCAATTGATCCAGTCAGAGGATACGCCATTTGGGAATAATTTCTAATAAATTTTCCCCAGAAACGACTGTACTGCTTTCATTTTTTTCGGGTATGGAAAATTCACAACAGCACGAATCTTCTCATCACTTGGCGTCACCTTACCATCTTCAATCGCTTGTCCCAAAAAATCAATTTTTGCTTCCAAAAATACACACTTTTTCCATTTGATCCTCAAAGCATGAGCTGCAGCCACAACAAAAATTTTTCTCAACTTTTCCATCCCTTCTTCCGGCGTAGCACTATTTACAATTATATCATCCTATTACCGCTGTTTCCACATTTCCCAAGCCATACAGCTTGATTTCATCATTCATCAAGTGTATGTGTCCCAATCGGCTTTTATATATCCCTTCTTGCATCAACGCTACATGCGAGCCCGTATCAACCAAACATTTACATCGACACAGGGCTGGATTCACCAACCAGGAATACCATATCTTACATACATGAATTTCTTAAAAAGATTAATATAAACAGTTATTATATTAACCGACCTATTCTCAAGGCTATGACAAAAACAAAATGTATGTCTGTTAACACCAAACATACAAATAACTCGCTGTTAATGTTTTTTTGCGGTGACAAGGAAAGCTCTTACGCAAACAATTTATCATCATTTGCTGAAGAGGTGTTAATTTGTTTGTGAAAAAAAATGTTAATTTATGTGCACTGTTAAATGGGTAATCTTTCGATTTGTTGATTTCTCGCGGAAATTTTGGAATATAATGAAAACTATGCAAAAAGGAAATGTGTTAAAATCATTGCGTGATCATAGAGATCCATTTTCAATGTGCACTCAACAGCTTGCTAGCGCCCCAAGCAATTCGGCTTCACCTTCAGCGCGCACTATGTTTGTACCCTAACAGTTTCATTATATTTTATGACAGCCTGCCTGGGCCCATAACCTGTTAGAATTTATTATACATATCAACGACAGTCCGAAAGCAAAGAGACTGATAGCTTAAAGTTACAATTGTTGGCTTCAAAATAACGACAGCACAGAAATATTTGCTTTACTTACTTTTTTCCAGTAAAATGAAGAAGTAAAATTCCAGCCGCTTACTGAAGCTATAGCAAAAAACAAATGCAAAAAGACATATAAAATTACTTGCTTGAATAGAGCGGAGCCTTTCGTTTTCTACTTAAGGTAGGCATCGACAATACAAATATTTGCACAAATAGTTGTTGTTGTAATTTGTATCGTTTCCAACTAACGATGCAAACATTTGCACAAATACGGTGAAATTCCTCATAACCGAACACTCACCGTCGCAATGTTTTTGTCCAGTTATAAGAGGTGTCCGCTTATGGGAGAGGGGCCACAAAAATTTTATTTAAATTATGAATAACGAATTTATGAAGTCTTTACTTTTAATTACTACTTTGGTTGATAAAATTTTGTAATGGTTGATTGCTTAAATATAGCTTGTCTTGATTTGAAATGTTCATTTTCAAAATGACTCTCGATATTTTTTATGTTCTGAAAAGCTATAAAATAATTTTTGGCAAATTGTTTCAAACGCACATTCGATTCTTCTTCTGAATCACTTGTGACCATAATATCGCTTTGTTCTTCAAATTGAATTTCTACATTGTTGTCTTCAGTGCAGGCATTTGTATCTATTTGAAGAAAACCATAGGAATTATTTGCTAAATAGAGTCCTTCGTGAAATCTAGCATAGGTTGCCAGGGGAATGTCATCTTCGTGATCAATACTGCTTTACGGAAGCAGTTTTATTGTAGCTTCTACCTTAGTCCAAGCTGCTCTGAAGAAATAAACACCTTCAAGCACATTAATAGATTTTGACAGCTCTGATGCTGAACATACGGCATACATGCTAAAAGGGGAATCACCAAATTCGTTTTTATCAATACAATACATATGTCGGAAGATTCACATTTTCGTTTCATACAAGTTAAAAGGGGAATCACCAAATTCGTTTTTAATAACACAAATACGAATGGGATTTTTAAAAATTTTTTGATTATTTTCCGTTTCTGAGATTTTTTCATTAAAATGGTTTGAAATGTAGTGTCTGCGTCCGGTTATTTAACAACAACAAAAATTTCACAAGAATGAGATAATTTCGTCATCCACACATAAATACTCGCACGAACGAAAAACTAAGATGAAGAGATTTGAAGAAAATCAATTTTCGTCCAACATTTGTACAAACGCAAAATCAGAGCCATCGATGGCACAAATGGCTTGCTCTATCTCTTTTCAAAACATTTGTGTAAATATTTGTATTTTCCATGCCTACCTTTACGCAGTCAGCAGCAGCGAAATTTTCAAAAGAAAGGCTCCGCTCCGATCAAGTAAGTAATTTCATATCTCTTTTCTCTTTTGCTTTTAGCTGGTTATTTTAGTAAGTCAGCGACAATTTGTATTATAGTGGCAGGCTCTGCTGCTGTGCTTAACTTAATTGGTGTTTCGTTTACTATTTCTATAAACTTTTTCTCATCTTAAAAATGATTTAAATCCAGTCACTAAGCAAAATTCACCAAAGGTATTTTTTAAACCTCGCTTTATATGAGCGGTAAGAGTGGGCGTGGTCGGATTGACCTGAAATTTTGAATATTTCTTTTTAATGTCATAAATATCAAATTTACCAATTTAGGGCTCTTTAACATCATTATCAGACTATGCCAAACAAATTTGCATTTCCGACCATAGCACTATGTAAGTTCGACGACCTTGTGCAATGCCATAGATGTCAAGAATTAGGGCACACAAAAAAGTACTGCCGCAAGAATTTTAGGTGTATGAAATGTGGAGATGATCGTTCCACTACTAAGTGTGAAAAACCATCAGACTTGCCAACCACTTGAGTACATTGTCAAGGATCACATACTGCTAACTATAAGGTGTGCTGCGTCTATCAAAAGCTAATCAGCTCTAGGCCAAATTTGTATCCAAACAGAGATACGAATTCTAACGGAAACCCTGCATCAAACTCACTTCAATACTCCCCCCCATCAACTTCAAATAACACTAGTCAAGGAATATCCTATGTAGATGCCACCAGGACTCACAGATCCACAGGAAATAGAGCACAAAAAGAACAGCCTCAGTGAACTCTTAAACTCTCATGGAAACTATACACCATCAAATGAAATCTCGGACAATAATCTCGGTGCTAAAATAGACAAACTAACGAGCAAGTTTAATGAACTTATCGCCATGCAAAAAGATTTCATGACCGTACAAAAACAAAGTTTGCAAATCCTTACCACTCTTTCAGCCTCAAAACGTCCATAAACGTAACCATAGGACTATGGAATGCTAATGGCTTGTCTACAAAGCACTCGAGCTTGAAGTTTTTATAAAAACCCACAAAATCTATATATATAAAATAGGACGAGAAAAACTGTTCAACGTCTTTTCACTCCAACCACGTTTGACCAATCAGCATGAAAGTTGGCATGTATATGTATTTTTTCATGAAGAATGTTTATATGCTATCCACTTTGTTGCAACTCGCAAGTTTTTATATATTTGTTTAATAAGTATATATTTTTTTTTGTCTACTGTAAGTTCATTATGCTACAATACAAAAATCTCATTGCTATAGAATTCATGTTTTAATGGCTATGCTAGTAGATATTATGCTACTCAAGGAAACTCACTTTTGTAGGTGCTTTACCTTAAAACAGTTTAGTTACGAACTGTATACTCCTCCATCATTCTTCCGGCCATACCGCGGTACTAGTTAGGTCAAGCATTAAACATCATCCTCTTGACCCGGTCTGCCTGGATCGACTACAAATGGCCTCAATCGAACTACAGAGACAAGAAGGTAACATCATGATATCGGCTGTGTACTGCCCTCTTAGATTTTCCTGGAACAGTGATTTATTCACAGGTATTTTTAACCAACTTGGTCCAAACTTTATAGCTGCTGGTGACTGGAATGCCAAGCATCGTCATTTGGGCAACTTTCGGGCATGCCCTTAAGGAAAAGAACTTATAAAATGTGTTCCAAATAGTAACTGGGATATTCTGGCCAAAGGATTACCGTCTTGCTATCCCTACGACAACACAAGAACACCAAGTGCAGTTGACTTTGCAGTCTCCGGAAGCTTTGCACAGACCCACCTATCGCTCCATGGTAGTTTTGATCTCTGTTTGAATCATCTGCCGCTGATAATTTAACTGGAATATCGAGTTCTTAATTACTCAACGAAGACTATGCTACTTCACCCTGGTGCTGATTTGTCTGATTTCCAAATGTCACTGGAGCAAAAACTTGAACTAAGCATGGATCTCAAGTCAGCTGAAGACATTGATGATGTGGTACAACTACTGACCAAAGAAATTCATGAAATGACACTGCCGTCGACGTCCACGCACTCACCAACCAATCTACGGACGCTGCCAAAACCTTCTCCGCGAGTCACCCAACTTGTAGCAAAAAATCGACGCCTCCGAAGGCAGTTTCAACGTACTCATCAACATGCTGACAAGGCAGCATGTATCAGAGCTGTCCACAGATTGACAAATCTACTCAAATCTGAGCGATCCAAGTTGTTCGAACACATGCTGATGAATGCCGATGCTGACAAAGACTCCAAGGTTAGTCTCTTGAAACTGACACGACAAATCAAACGTCAACCTCCACATAATTTTCCAATCAAAAACGACGGAGGTGAGTAGTGCAGAACCAATATTGACAATGCTTTTGTCCAAAACCTTTAAACAAGATTCACGTCATATAATATTGCTGAATCGACTGATGCTAACACAACAAACGCCTTTCTTGAATCGCCGCTTCATATCTTTCAAACCGAAGTCCTTCAACAAATCAAAGAACTACAGTTTAAAAAAATTCCTGGCTACGACATGATCGACGGTCGAGTTATAAAATCGCTGCCAATAAAGAGGGTCCTGTTACAATTTATAGAGCAATGCTCCGTATCGGCCACTTCCCCACACAACGGAAGCGCGCTTTGATTACAATGATTCCAAAACCTGGCAAGCCAGAAAGTCTAGTTGAATATTACAGACCAATTAGCTGTCAATCCTCTCCAAATTATTCGAAAGAATATTCTTCTGAAAGAATAAATAAACAGTGTTTTTATTCCCAACATTTTTGGCGGCCGTGACAGAAAAAAAACTTTGTACCTCAGAGTAGGTTGACAGTGTAATCCAGAAAATCCTCGCAGCCTTCGAGAACAAAGAGTTCTGCAATGCAGTATTGTAAATGTAAACAACTATGTCCAGCTGCATTCTACGTAATCCTGACATGGTGATAATTAAGGGCGAGACGTCTACTATATGACAAACCATGGCTGTGCCTTAAGGCAGCGTACTCGCACCAGTGCTGTACACAAAATACATAAGTGACATGCCACAATCGAATAACCGAGAGCTACTGATTGCCATATATGCTGATGACACTGCAATTATGGCTTCTTCCAAATGTTCCTCTGAAGCAGTGTTGCCAGATGTTGTTTCGGGAAAAGCGGGACTTTTAAACCTTTTGAGTAAAAAAGCGGAACATAATAAAAAAAATCAGCCAAGTGTGAGTCGGACCCGCACACGGAGGGTTCCGTACCATCGTACAAGATTTTTTGCTTAAAATATAAAATTATGTTTATATTTAATAGCCTAAAAGTATACTACAATTAACAGCTCAAAGTATACTACAAAAAACAATAAATTGTTAAACAAAAGGTTAAATTAAAGAACAATGCTTCTAAAAATGTATATTATTAGTATTTGTCGTTCTACACACAAGTCAATTAGACACTTTGTGAAAATTTCAACTCTCTACCTATTACGGTTCATGAGATAGAGCAGGAGACGGACGGACGGACATTGTAAGCTTAGTAATAGGGTCCCGTTAGTTCCCTATGGGTACGGAACCCTAAAAAGTAAATTGATTAAATTAACTACAGAAAAGGCAATAAATAAATTGTAATTTTTATTAAAATTAAAAAAACAACAAATTTTTTCCTTACCTGTGCCATTTTTTTTACACTTTTCTCACTTTTGGGTTATAATTTCGGCAAAGTTGCCAGACAATTAATTACCACTGTGGCAACGCTAATCTTTTATGCAATTTGCTCGACTCAATCGTCGCACAATTTTACGCAAATGTTAAATTTTTTTTATATGGACTAACTGTCACTTAGTTTATGCAGCGGTTGTTTATGCAGTTTACTCAATCTCGTGAAGACCCCGATTATGTATTTTATTATAACTTATAATATATTTTCTATATTTGAATGGAGGAACATGATTTTGTTCACAATGCTTCTAAAAATGTGTACGAGGGTGGATCAAAATCCTTAGAAAAATTTTTTATTTTTCAACATAATCTTCTTGGAGCTCTATAGACTAGTTAGACGTTTCTCTAATTTTTTTAACCCGTCAGAAAAAGAAGATCCTCAAGGTCCTCAAAATAAGCATTTGTTTAATCGATGACTTCTTCATTTCAAAAAAACGTTGTCCACTGAGCCATTTTTTCAGGTTTGGGAATAGGAAAAAGTCACTGGGAGCTAAATCTGGCGAATACGGTGGGTGGTCGAACAATTCGAACTTTAATTCTTCAATTTTAGCCATTGATCGTAAACATGTGTGAACGCGGGCATTGTCCTGATGAAAGATGATTTTTTTTTCTGTTTAAATGAGGCCGTTTTTTTTCAATTTTTTCTCTTAGCTGGTCCAATAAAGATGCATAATACTCCCCTGTTATTGTTTTTCCTTTTTCCAAATAGTCAACGAAAATAATTCCACGTGCATCCCAAAAAACAGTAGCCGTAACCTTACCAGCTGATTTTACGGTTTTCGCCTTCCTTAGACATGGTTCGCCTCTCAAAATCCACTGTTTTGATTGTTCTTTCGTTTCGGGAGTGTAGTGGTGAATCCATGTTTCATCTACAGTCACAAACCGACGAAAAAACTCATTCGGATTACGTTGCATGAGCGACAACAGAGCTTTAGAGGCAACCACCTTATTGCGTTTATTGTCGACTGTGAGCAAACGCGGCACCCATCTTGCCGAAATCTTTTTCATACACAATTTTTCATTTAAAATAGAAATGACGCTACCTTTTGATATCCCTGTAACCTCAACTATCTCACTCAACTTTAATCTTCGATCACTTTAACACCATATCATGGATTTTATTGATCATTTCTGGCGTAGTCACCTCTACAGGGCGTCCTGAGCGTGGTTCATCCTTTGTTCATGTACGACCACGTTGAAATTCATTTAACCAGTTATAAATAGTTGCAAGTGAAGGAGCAGATGTGCCGTGAACTAAATCCAACTCATTTTTTATTTCCTTTGCTGTAAACAAACAAATTTGTTGTTCTTCAATGCACGAGAAACACACAACTCAACCAATCTGGCTGAAACTTCACAGCATACCTAGACGGTAGTGATGCTGCATGAAAACAGACCGTTGTTCTACACACAAATGAATTACACACTCTGTGAAAATTTTAACTCTCTACCTATAACGGATCATGAGATAGAGCAGGAGACGGACGGACGGAAGGATGGATGGGCGGACGGACGGACATCGTAAGCTTAGTAATAGGGTTAGCTCCCTATGGGTACGGAACCCTAAAAACGTAAATATTCAGTAGTTTTTATTACTTATCCATTTATTTGAGTTTAAAATAAAGTTTCTAATGGTGATAGATAGCCATATAAAATGTTTTTAATGGAAATACGTTACTATACATAGTTATAACAATAACTGTCTGGTTTACCCTGTAAGGTAAATAACTCTTCAGAGGAGTATAATATAAATATGTAATACATAACTTACGAATTACTTATTTATATTTTTCTGAAGATTTCACTTCTTTTAAAGTTTCCTTATTTTCTTTAATGTAGTTGAAGAACTCTGCACAGGATAGCTCCATATTTAATTGGATTAATAATTCTGCTTTCATTAAATTTATGGAGCATCTATTATATGTCTGGCATTCGACCATTTTAAATTCATTTGAGAAAAAAGGCGTTCGAGAAAGCAGTTTGAAGTTGGGACACTTAAAATGAAAAAAACCGGTATAAACATATATTGGTATTTCGGTACCTTGATTACCCTCTCAACAGCAGGACAAAGAGACAAAAATCTTGTATGAACGTTAATAATTTAACCCACTCCATTTCCGTAGTTTCAAATATTTCCATCAACTCCGCACGACGTTTAGCTGAATGTGAGAAATGGCCATATATTTTTAAGATGAAAGCTTCTACGTCGATCTCTAATCTATCACATGCAAATTTACTCATGTTATGCAAGATGTGAACTGAACAGTTAGCTTTTAATATTTTTTCATACTTGTCAACGAGATTCGTGTAAACAGAGTGATTTAAACCAAAGTTTACATTTGCATTGACTGCGCCATATGAAGTTACTTGAGATAATTTTAAGTTATGCTTATTATGTTTCACAAAGTACCTTCGTTATTTGGTCTGCTTGTTTCATCATTACTCTCCACAAAATCTAGTAATTTATTTTGTATGCCTTTGTCAAAACACCTATCGGAAACATTTTCCGATTTCCGTTATTGCTGGCATCCATAGAAATCGAAAAAAATAAATCTTCTTTTAAATATTCTTCTTGATTAGCGGCGATTGAGTGATTGAATCGTGGCTTGACCAAATGTCAAATCGATATAGTTAAAGTCTTTAAATAGGAGATGACAGTAAGTCCAAATATTTCAATTTCTCTTAGTGCGCCGAATAATCCATGAAAAGTGGGACTAAGCCTATCCCGCGCGGGACACTTAATTTTGGGCTAAAAGTCGGGACGCCTGGCAACGCTGCTCTGAAGCCACTGCTATTCTGCAGGAAAATTCAACTACTCTAGAGGACTGGTTCAAACGATGGAACATAACAGTGCATCAACATAAATCTGCTAATGTGACGTTCACCTTAAAGCGAGATTCATTCTCATGTGTTTACCTCAATGGTGGTCCCATTCCTACCAAACAATTATATAGACATGCAGCTAGATAGGAAACTGGCTTGGGCAGAACACAACAAGAAAACGCACTTAAAGTGCGTTGCAAAAATCAACAAACTAAGTAGCATAATAAAAAGCAAAAGCAAACAGAGCTTGAGAAATTAAGTGCTGGTGTACAAAACAGTGATTGCTCCTACATGGTTATATGGCAACTAGTTATGGGGCACAGCGTCAGAAAGCCAGGTAAAACGCATCCAAATAAAGCAAAACAAAACCATGCGATTCATAACAGGTGCGCCTTGGTATGTCCGAAACTCCTAGCAACACTGAGACCTAAACTTCCCGTTTGTGGAAGATTCCATAAACTTCCACAGCAGCAGATACAATGATCGACTATCGCTTCATGCTCATCTCCTAGCAATTGCGCTTGCTTGTAAATGCAACCACTAGAAGAAGACTAAGAGGCTCCACCCACATGAGCTTAAGGATCGGAGAATCTAACTGAAATAAATGTTAATTGTTATATTGGGTCAAATAAAAAGTCTCCGCGGTTTTTTGCCACTAGATGGTGTTGGTGTCCATAGATCTACCAACACGTGTTTGAAATGTGACATTTCAGGCGGTAAAGACAGCTGTGTAATTCGTTGCTCATGTTAAAAGTTATACTGATTTGAGTATGAGTGAAATATATGAAGAAATACGCTATGTGATGCTTTTTTTTTTACTATAAAAAAAGAGAAAAACGGTGCAGAAAAATGTGTGCAGTTTACGGTGAGAACGCTGTGAGTGAATGCCGATTCCATTCCGGAAAATTCGATGTAAAAGATACACCTTGCACTGGTGGGCCTGTCACTGAAAAAGTCGATGAAATTTTGCAACTGATGAAGCAAGACTGGAACCGAAGCTGTCAGGAGATAGCGGAGGCACTAAACATCAACCATATGACAGTTTGCAATCATCTGTTAAGAGCAGGCTACTCAAAGAAGCTCGATGTTTGGGTGCCAAATGAATTGACTCAAAGAAATTTAATTGACCGATTAGCATTCAGTGAAACGCTGCTGAAACGTAACGAAATGGAAACATTTTTGAAGTGAAACATTACTTGCGTTTAAAAATGGATTAAATACGAGAATATCCAAGGCAAGCGATTATGGGCAAAGGACGGTGACCTTCCACAATCGACTTCAAAGACTGGATTGACGGCAAACAAGGTTAAGCTGAGTGTTTGGTGGGATTGGAAGGGAGTTGTCTATTATGAGCTGCTACAATGTGGCGAAACGGTCAATTCGGTCCTCACAAATCGACCGTTTGAATGAAAGCAATCAAGCGACCAGAATTGGTCAACAGAAAGGGAGTTGTCTTCCATCATGCCAATGCTAGGCCACACACATCTTTGATGACCCGGAACAAATTGACGTAACTTGGTTGGGAAGTTTTGATGCATCCACCGTATAGTCCGGATCTTGCACCATCTGACTACCATTTGCTTCAGTCTCTGCAAAACTCGCTTCATGGTAAATAATTGGCCGACCGAAGAGCCGCTGAAAATCACTTGGCCAAGTTTTTCACTGATAAACCACAGAAGTTCTACGCCGATGGAATTATGAAGCTACCCGGAAAAAGTCAGATAATAATGGCCAATATGTACTTGATTGAAATTAATTTTGAATAAAGAAAATTTTTGTTCAAAAATGTACCAAAAAAATCGCGGTGGCTTTTTAAATGACCCATTATTAGTCACTGTTAAATAGTAATAATTGTTGTTACCTACTGTAAGTCAGTGTTAAATATTGTAGTATCGTCTTGTTTTATAATGTTATACTTAATTTGTAAGATATTATCAATGTACGAAATTCGTTTGCCATTGTAGTGCTTGCAAATAGTAATTAAAACCTCTGCGGCTAAAAATGTCTTGGAATTTTAAGTGACAATTAAGGCGTTTAAGGGCTTTGGCTTTCATATCAAGCCAGGTTTCTGGATCAAGCCCAATTTTTGCCAGCAGAAGGTTGAATTGGGCCCAATTATATTCTGCTATGGTAGTCAGTTGCCGATGGAGATGGATTAGCCTTAGGAGTTTAATTTTAGGCAATCGCCAACACTATTTGCAGAACTTCCACTATCTAGTTCCAAGCAGATTGAAAATTGTGGAGTCAACTTTATAAAGGCCCAACTCTAGTCTTAGATGTGAATTTAATGTGGATTTCAGTAAGGACAAAAGTTTTTTAAAGTAGGCGGTTTGAAGAATATCTAGCTGATCGGTGTATCTTAAACCCCAAACTTAAGATGCATATAAGAGAGTCGTGAAAATAACGCTTTCGAATAGTTTAACTTTCCCCTCCCAAGAGTCGGCTTTGCAATTATTTAGAATCGTTAAAGCAGCCCCTAGTGCAATCTTACCTTTTTTGATCACCGTTTCCGAAGCACATTTTCCAAGTGCTGAACTGGAAAAGATTATCTTTTGGTTTTTAAAGCTATTCGAGGAGGCCTTTCAACCTTTCATAAAGTGAATGATTTGAGTTTTTTGGTATTTATTTATTTTATTTCATAATAGTTTTCTACTTTTGTGGAATAAATTAAGAGACGAACAAGGCAACGAATCTGGGGTTCCCCCGTATTTTAGAAAGTTGTTAAATTGGCCGTGTAAATAGTGTATGCCTTCAAGGGGCAGACATTTATAAAATTCGCTGCTTACTTTTTTCCACATTGGGATAAAATGAAACGTAATGAGAATTTATGCGCCAAGATATCAAGAGAGCTTTTTATTTGGTAGTTGAAGTATACCAACTTATAATACAAACTATATTTATCAGATTCTATCACAACCATATTTCCAACATATTTTTTCTTAAGCTTTAAGCACTTGCAAACCACCGATAAAAAAATCACTTTTATCATGACTTATTTTTTTGAAAGTGTTAGGCAGGCTATACTTTTTTTTCTATAACTTGAAAGTTTGTTTTTTGACTTGCCGCATATCTCTGTTGCATAGTTCACCTCCACCTAACGAGAGAAGATTGTTTGCGAAACTCAATACCGAAATGTAAATATGAGGACTCTGGACGTCCCTCTGTAATAGGGGGATGAGTTACGTGATACAAAATTAGTTACGTATTTATTAAAGAATATTAAATTATATTTCATGCTATGTAATACAAAAAAAATCAGCCAAGTGTGAGTCGGACTTGCACACGGAGGGTTTTGTACCATCGTACAAGATTTTTTGCTTAAAATATAAAATTATGTTTATATTTAATAGCCTAAAAGTATACTACAATTAACAGCTCAAAGTATACTACAAAAAACAATAAATTGTTAAACAAAAGGTTAAATTAAAGAACAATGCTTCTAAAAATGTATATTATTAGTATTTGTCGTTCTACACACAAGTCAATTAGACACTTTGTGAAAATTTCAACTCTCTACCTATTACGGTTCATGAGATAGAGCAGGAGACGGACGGACGGACATTGTAAGCTTAGTAATAGGGTCCCGTTAGTTCCCTATGGGTACGGAACCCTAAAAAGTAAATTGATTAAATTAACTACAGAAAAGGCAATAAATAAATTGTTATTTTTATTAAAATTAAAAAAACAACAAATTTTTTCCTTACCTATGCCATTTATTTTTACACTTTTCTCACTTTTGGGTTATAATTTCGGCAAAGTTGCCAGACATTTAATTACCACTGTGGCAACGCTAATCTTTTATGCAATTTGCTCGAATCAATCGTCGCACAATTTTACGCAAATGTTCAATTTTTTTTATATGGACTAACTGTCACTTAGTTTATGCAGCGGTTGTTTATGCAGTTTACTCAATCTCGTGAAGACCCCGATTATGTATTTTATTATAACTTATAATATATTTTCTATATTTGAATGGAGGAACATAATTTTATTCACATTGTCAGGTTTTGATGCGATAACACAACGCTTTTCAGTTATTAAGTTTCTGGCGTTTGAAAATGCCCTTTCTGAGGAAGCGCTTCTAGCAGGAATACACAAAATTTTGCAACTAGTTTGGAACAAGAGAGACAAATTATTTTTGTACGAGTGCCACCATTGAATGCAATCGAAGTCGTCCGTAAAAACAACCTTTGAATTGCAGTATCTTTCAACTTTTTCGTCTACTTTATCGCTTTGGTCATCAGTTGTTATTTCCAATAAATCTGTGTAATCATTTTCGTTTGTACAAGCCATATTTTCTGTTGGTCCATCATCTGTTATTTCTTTATACGTTGCCATTATTTCTCTCTTTTATTATATCTTCTTTTTTAAGTGGCGAGAAATGCAGTAATTTATTTGTGGATGGGAAAAGAAATAGTGCTATTCTATGATATTTAGTAAGATTTTTGGAAACAGTGGATTTTAGAAGTGCATCTAATGTGGATTACGTCTGCGTGGTAATTGTACTGTCGTCTGCATGCGGAACACAATTTTTGTTTAGTTTGTGTATGCAGGGAATTGTTAGTTGTATGGTTGGTGACTTGCTACCTTTTTTTTGAAGCATTTTCAAATGGCGCTAAAACACGAACCATGTTACGTAAAAACGTTATATTTAACGCTTCTATTCTATGAACTTCAATTCTGTCTACTAATGCTTTGGTTAAGTCACACCAATTTTCTTCGACAGATTTCAGCAAATAGAATACTGTGTTCCAGCGCGTGGGGCAGTAACTTTTCAATGATAGCCCAAAGTTGCAGTTCATGCCACATTTTTTTATAAATTTCACTAGTTTGTTGCATTGGCTAACAGTGTCGGCTTATTGTGGAACTGTCTTAATTTTTTTTCTCAACTACGTAATGACGCAATGCACGTTTTTATACTCTCGAAAGGCCGCAATTAACGCAATTGACCCTCTGTCAGTCACAATAACTGGCTGGTCTCCTTCCAGATCGCATCCAAATTGTGCCAAATTTTCCGTCATTTTCTCCACGATTTTAGTACCTTAAAGATAATTATAAATTGTTAGCTGCAATGCATACCAAAAATGAAATAAATGAACGCTTACCAGTGCAGGCGTCTCCAACCATTGATTTTATTGACAATAGTCGGTTTATAAGAACGCCCTCCTTTATGTAGTGCATGATACACGACAAATACGACGTTCTTAAATAATTAATTAATAATTTGCTTTATTTGCCTTTATATATTTACATTTATAATATTTATCAGAGTGTAGACTTACTGTACAGCTGAGATATTATAAATTTGGCTTAATTAATTATTTACATTATTATTGTTACATTTAAATTACCCAGGGAAAGATGGCATTAAAATCTTTGGACCAAAAAAAGAAAACAAAAATAAAACTTAAACTACTTAAATCTAAAGGAATGCTGGTACTTCATGAAAGCTAGTCGAAAACTAGGAGAGAAAGTACCTGCCAACACGTAGCTGTGCAATATTAGTTGTTTTTTGCCTAAATTTACTCGTAGCATGAGAAATGAGCTCATCAATCGTTTCAATATTTGATTTTATATGCAAAAGAATTGTTGCATGGAAGTATGGTATGTCAAATATCATTTTCAAAATTTTGTTTTGGACAGTCTGCAATTTTCTTTTATGAGTCTTTGATGCTAATTGATATGGTTTTAATGTTCGAGGGGGGACACAAAAAAAAAAAAAAAAATGGAATTTTGTCACAACTTTGTTATTTCTTAATATTTTAACACCACATTTTGATCACCTTCAAAGTATTCTCCATTGCCCACAACGCACTTCTCCAAACGATTCTTCCATTGTTCAAAACAGTTTTTAAATTCACTCATCGGGATGTCCTTTAAGCCATCCAGCGATTTTTGTTTCATCTCCTCCACAGTGGCAAAACGCTTTCCTTTCATATTCCTATTGAGTCTGGGGAACGAAAAGAAGTCACAGGGGGCTAGATCCGGTGAGTATGGGGGGCGGACAATCGGTGTCGTGGCGTTTTTGGTCAAAAATTGCTTCACGGAAAGCAGCTTGTTATGCTGCTTTACTAAATTATTGGAAAAAGTTCATAAGATGAGACTTAACTCTCATCTCGAAAAACATTCCATTATACCAGCATCTCAATTTGGCTTCAGGTCGCATTTAAGTTGCATTAACCCTCTTCTTAAATTAAAAAAATTTATAAAACAAAATTTGCAAGACAAAAAATCGGTTAGATTAGATATACAAGCAGCTTTCGATACAGTATGGCATGATGGTTTAATTAATAAATTAATGGTTACGAATACACCTGTCTACTTAACAAAAATCGTACAAAGTTTCGTTACAAACAGACACTTTTTTATTGAATTAAATGGCATTCAATCGGATACTAAAACCATTAGTGCTGGGGTACCCCAAGGATCGGTCTTAGGACCGATATTATATAACCTATATATCTATGATGTACCTGTATATAACAACTGCACTGTTTCTATCTTTGCAGACGAAACTGCGCTTTATTGTGCAAATACAAATTACATAGATATACACAACACCCTCCAAAGCTCGTTGATTGAACTAAATTCATATTATAAAAAATGGAAAATCATGCTAAATGTCAATAAGACTAATGCTATTTTCTTCACTAGGAAAAGGAAAAGTGAATTTTTACCAAATAGTAAACTAAACATCAACAATACTGACATCCCTTGGGTAAATAGCATACGATATCTTGGCCTACATTTAGATACAAAACTTACATTTAATGTTCATATCGGCAAAACTCTGGATAAGGTTAATAAAACTATATGCACACTCTATCCGATTATAAATCATAAATCCAAACTTTCACAGCATAATAAACTCATTATCTTTAAATCAATATTTAATCCCATTTTAATGTATGGTTCACAGGTCTGGTGTGATTGTGCTATAACACATATAAAACAACTTCAAGTTTCACAGAATAAACTGCTTAAATTGTTACTTAATTTACCATACTACTATTCGACTAGTCAATTACATGTAATAGCCAATATACAAAAAATTGAAGAAAAAATCTCTATTTATAACTCAACCTTTGATAATCGCAATTCACTTATATAGGGTCTATACTATGTATATAAGTTCGCGCATAATTGGTACTTATATCTCTAGTCTATCATTAGAACTATCAAGTACCAATTAACTAGTCTAAGTTAGTTAAGTTAGTGTTAAGGTTTTTTCCCATTCCTTAGCATAAAATGTGTATAAAAATATAGCTTATTTATTTAATAAATTGTAACAATTTTTCAGTAGCTAAGTAGATTAAAAATATGAAAACTAAACTCTGTCAATTAGGAAAGATAATTAATTATGTATGCATTATATAAATTATGGGTTAATAAATGAATTGAGTAATGAAAGTAAAACCTTGTACACAGTATGGTTGTAGTATGGGAGCAACTCGAAAAATGGGGTCTTGCGGTGACCACGATTTCTCTGAAGTGAACAAAAAAAAAAAAAAAGATTATCGGGTATGTGATAGAAAACACAGACATTTTTTTTCTTATTGACGACCTGCTTGCATATAAATATTAGCATTTTCAAAGATTCTAATTCGTCTTTAATTGAATTAATTGGTATGTTAAAATAAACTGTATTTGTTCGTAATGAAGCTGTGATGTTTTAATTTTGTGTTAAAAATACGTATAAAGTGATAAGATCAATAAGAATTTTTAAAAATCTCATTGGTGAAAGTTGGCATGTTTGCAATGTGGTACACGAATTTTGTTTGTTGAGAAGGGTAGTTTTTTTTTCGTTTGGTGTTTGTAGAGTGAGGGATGTGAAAGGGAGTGAGCAGAGTCAAAGTATTTGCTTGTCATCTGTGGCTGAGTGTTAATACTAGCAAGAGGATCCAAAGAAAAATAAACGATAAGTGTCGCCACAAATTCGATACGTTTCAGACGGCCCTAGAATGAACAATATTAAATCAGCTGTTCTGTCGGTCATCAATCTTCGAAAAATTAAATCACCGCGTTTTTTTTTTAGCACACTTAGGTTTTTCTTGGGCGAAATTGAAAACGCTCGACATCAAAAACGTCGGTTTTTTCTAGCAACATACCCGATATATACAAAATACCTTTTCAATTCATAATTTGTGACAAACAAAAAAACAACAAAGTTAAGTGATAGAAACATAAATGTAATGTACTTACATACATACAGACAATTTTTCAACCTTTCGTGGAGGTAGCGAAAGAACCCACGTTCAATAGTGAAACTGCTTCTGTTTCACAGACTATGAACAGAGCTAATGTTAAGAAAAAGAATACGTTCACTATTTTTTTTTTTGAAACCGCGAGCATGCTTCGTTTCGCAATATTGAGAGCGAAACAGCAATTTTAAGAGAGAAACACAATTTCGAAGTTGGCATTGTCATGTCTATGGTCTATATATACATATATGAAAACGGAATACTCGCTGCACATTTCTGGTGCGGAAAAAGAAAATAAAATTGTTTTTTGTGTATACATTTCGTTGGGGCAGACGAGTGCGCGGACAAAGGAAAAAAAATTGTGTGTACATGTCGCTGTCTGCACTCATTGCGATATCTAAAAATTCAAAATTCGACGAACTAAATTCGATACGTGTGCAGGCAACACAACGAATTACAACAACAACGATTTGGATAAATATTCGATGCGTGTATTTCCTGCTTAAAGCGACCCCGACACGATCAAGCATGCATGATATGCATTATCATAGTATTAGTGAAATATGTATGTGTGCGTGCCACATACGATAATTTGAAGGAATATCCAAATCTGTTTGGTACTGCGAGCGTCGCTTATCATTTTCTCTTTGACCATGTTCGTTGCTGGCGTCATGTCAAGCAATTTCATTCAAGCTTACACAAGGTATGTATGTATGAAAGAGAGAAATGAAATATTTTCAATGAGCAGACATGAGCGCTAGAGTGATAAATTTGTGAAGCGCCGACGGCTTTTTGAAATTTTTGTGTTTGTGAAGTGCATTGAGTCGTTGTTATTGACGTCTGCACACTTCGGAAGTTAAGAAGAAATGCTGATTGAAACTGCATGCAGTACGCACCTTCAATAACTTCAATCCTCATGTACATAAATGCATGCATGATCGTGTCGGGTTCGTTTAAAGGGGACCAACCGCGTCGTACGACCAACACTGCTTATGGGCTGGCGAAGCGTGTGCGGGGAAGAGAAATGCCGGTTGGATGGTCGGTTGTATGTAAGATCAAAAAATTTTGATTTTTGTCGACTTTGGTTCGACGGTTGATTCTTTGGTTGCATAGTGTGAGGGGAAATTGGTACAATTTCATACGAAATTTCATTCCCTTATTGTCTTTTGACCGTTCAGGTGAGCAAAGCAAGCGGTGTTTCGAAATGAAATTGTATGAAACGGTTGTTACGTGTGCGCAAACGACCAACTTGCTCTACGACACGTTGTACGACGCGGTTGTAAAGTGTTTAGACCCCTTAAGAAACTTTGTTTTTCATTGTTTCCTCTTTTTTGTAAGAAATTTAAATAAATGAGACTGTATGCAATTAATCGATTATGAAATAACAACCAATAAAAATAATACGCACGCTTGTTTTGCAAATAATATACGACGTACTAATGCCAGGAGCTCAACACGAGTTGTCCAGCTCAAGTGTTTACTTCACGCGCATAAATTATTGACGTAACAAATGAATCGGAGCCACAGGGTGGTTCATCACCAACGTCAGTACCCAGCGATCAACAAACAACTAACGAAGCTGCCGTTATCACCCAGATGCAAAGTGATATTCAGCGTATTCAGGAAATTTTGGAACAAGTCCTAGGAGGGCAGCAAAATCGACTTGTGGAAGGACAACCAGTGGCAGCAGTCAATCCCGATCTGTGCTGCTGTGTATCCGTTTACGACGACACCGCAAATAAGACCAACGGTACTGGATAGACAAACCAACGTATCGTTTTCTACACGTAAACCAATGTTATTTGTTTTGGTTATACATACAAATGGAACGTTGTGGCTAATTGTGAGAAATTAAAATGGAAATTGTGTGAAAAATACATCATTAAGAATAATTCCCGGTGTATGCAAATAATTCTTGCAGCTTCCTTTTCCATTCCTGCTATTTATTTTATTTAAATTAAATATAATTGCCATACAAATTAAAATTTACTTCAAATTGTTCTGAACAGTGATCAGCTGTTTAATGTCGGTGCCAAACGAAATCACCTAAAGTTAGCCAAATTGTTAGCAGCGCTGCGCAAGCTGAACGTTCCGTTCCAACAGTTTAACATCCGTTTTAAACTAACTGAGGATAGGCAGTCGTAAAAATAAATGAAATTTTAACTTTAACAATAACCAACTCTAGAGTACTAAATTAGTACACATAAGTTATTCTTAATGACAAATGTAATACATATATACATACATGAAACGTTTATTGACTAAACTAACAAACAACAATAATAACTTTTAAATTTATCGATATTTTGACAATTTATAACAATTGCGTATAAATAATATCTTTTAATTAAGTCTTCTTGGACAGAGTTCTGCTACACACGCTGAGTAATAAACGCACTGAATGGACCCGACCCGCTTCGCTGAGCGTGTTATACGAATTCTTCTCAAAAGAAAAAACAACAATTTCAATTATATCTTATTTATTGTAATGCTCTATGATAGACATTTTAAATTTTTGTTTTCTTTTGTAAAAATGAACAAAGCTTATAGTTTTTCTACAAGTGAATATGCAATTTATAGTTGGCCATGAGAAAACACAGGATGTTCTAAATTAATTCCACACATTCCCAAAGACTGACTTTCCGACTCAATTCTCTCTACGACATGCAATTTAAAGTAAAAAAAAATATTTACACGTTTTCTCAAACATTACCCACAAACAGGAAATGGCCTCCTATTTTTATATATTGGGTATACAAGTAAGTTTTAAAGAATTTTTTCACAATTTTGAAGTTTTATTATGCATTAGGTGGAGAATTCAATGAGAGCGGACGTGTTTATTTTTGTTCTTCTAATAAATTTTTAAATTTATCATTATTTAAATCTTTTTTTTCATCAAATAATTGTAAACTTTAATACTTAAATTGATCGTGTCTTAGTTAGTGGTGCATACATTTTAAAAGTTTTGATATTTCTAATTGTGGTATTTCAATTCGTTTTTGAGTAATCATTGAATTTTGTTTGTTTTTTTTTACATGTTCATAATTTTTAACTTTTTTATTGTATACAACATTTCAAAGATATAATTTTTGAGCATTTTTGTTGCGAAACCAATCTGTTATTAATCAGTGTTTCAGTACCGTTTTGTGTTTCTTTCTGTAGCATTGTTTTCCTTTGGGCTTGTTGCTTTTTGAGCGCTCTCTACTTTTACATGTAGTGGGTACATCTAGTTTCACATTGCACCTGCTTGACAGGGTGTTCAAATTTTTTTTATTATACTCTTCTCGCAGTGAATAGTATTATAAGTTTGTCATGAAGTTTGTAACACACAGAAGGAGACATCGCAGACCACGTAATGTATATATATTTGTGATAATCTCGATGAGACGGGTTGATTTAGCCATGTCCGTCGGTCTGTCTGTCCAGATCTGCTCCCACTCCTAGTCCTTCAGTTTTTGAGCTAGAGAGCTAATATTTTGTACAACGATTTCTTTTTACCAAACGCCGATCAAGTTCGTGAATCAGCCGAATCGGACCACTCCCATACAAACCCCCTTTTAAATTAATGCTCTTATTAGAAAAACTTTTTTGTTTTTTGTCTTATTGTACTGAAATTAGGACACTATAAGTCTCTGACCCATATCCACAAACCATGAAAATTTCAAGTCCCTCGGACTACTAGGAGGGGTACCCCCCATATAAACCGAGATCCAAATGAAAGTTCTTATTAGAAAAACTTTTTTGTGTTAAAATTTCGACACTATAATTGTCTAACCCATAGCCACCAATCTTATAAATTTCAAGACCCTCGGACCATTCGCTGGGGCGTGAAGAGTTCAGCATAGCCAAAATTAGTCTTTTGTTATATTTTTTACTTAAATTAATTTTTGTTTTTTTTATTTTTAAATTTCCTTTTTTTTTCGTGAAAATGATTTGTTGTAATGTTTCATGTAAAAATAAGAAACATTCGATGTTCATTCTCAACGGACAGTACGTTTTTGGCTGTGCGACAATTTTTCTCACTTGAAGTTTGCGATACTGAACCGCCGTGACCATGACAGGACAATCAGTAGATCTAAAACTGATTTTGTCAGTTTGACGTGGTCTTGCACATCCTGTTTTAAACGGCAGGTTGATTTTTGTATCGTAGTATACGCGACAATTTTATCAATAGTTGGAATAGTGCCGTAAAGCAACTTTCGTTTTATATTGATTCGGGCACTGATTTACTCACTAAATATCAGTTGGATTCGCCTGCTCCCTTTCTTTTATTGTCACCTTCTCCTATGGGCAACCATGCTTCCCCCAACTACCTCCCGCAACTCCTCTTGTTCCTGCCACAATTGCCCCTCCAGCAGATCCTACCTCAACTCCTGTGCTCCCTATAATACAGGTAATTCCACCCTTATCTCCAGTAACTTCCTCCAACTTCCGGTCTAGACCCGCTTCTTCAAAAAAATAGAAATGTTGCCATCAATGCCTGCAAGCGGTCAAGAACAGCTTCTCCTCGCCCGTCTAGCTCAATTGTGGATAATTCTGGGAATGGTGCCATCAATGATGGTTTACTCCCTACCACAATTGTACCTTTACCCGACGATATTTTGAATGTGGTTTTCACCATCTATCTTGGCGGTAGTGGCCCCTCGGAAACATATTTTCCTATCTAGACTTTTTTATGACGTGAGTAACAGGTATATTGCTTCCAATTCTAATGTGTAGGCGAGTGTGCAAAAATTAAATTTTTCACAACCAGGGGATATTTCGTCGTTTAAGATTAGCGTGCCTTTCGAATCGTTCGACGGAGTTTGTAATCCGAAATTCTGGTCTCCAAATATAGTTGTTCATGAATTTAAAAATAAGAAAAGGAATAGACCTAGTTATGTTAGGCTTCCACAGCATGCTAGTTCCCTTAAGCCTTGGAAAGATGCATTACTAAATATGCCCTACACCATCCATTCCGAGTTTTATGCACGTCATGTAATAAATTCTATCACGTTTTTTCGCCTGAGATATCGCCCTTGTCGATTAATACCATCGTCCTTCGCTGCCTACGGGACTCATGATCACACTGCAGGCTAGATGAACTGGATGTCGCTGAATTGAGTCATCTGTACCGTCTGCATTATTGTAGTTTACATTTCTCTGACCACACATGGCTGTGAGTAGGGGCACAGCTCGCTACTGTTGCAAATAAATTTTATGGAAAGTATTGCTCATCGCTAGCCATGACTTTTCCCCATATTTCTGGCAATGCATGGATTCTGCGCAAATAAAACTGTCCGTCTTTGGAGGCCAATATTTGATACCTTCAACTGAAGTGAAGTGTATTCCCGTAAAAGCGTCCTGAATCAACTGGAACAAATGGTAGTGTGATAGTGTAAGGTCTTGACTATAAGGCGGGTTAGGAGTTCCCATCTGGTACCATTGCGATAGGTGGTCATACCACGTTTGCGACATGCCGAGAATTGGCATGATAAAAAATTAATGGCTCATGTCTGGCTGCCTATTCCGACCGTTTTTCCGCAATAGCACTCTTCAATCGCATCAGTTGTCTGTAGAAAGCCTCGCCGATCGTCTTTACCACTTTTCTGGAACTCGTAGTGCACGATTCCCTTCTGGTCCCACCAAATGCAGAGCATTACCTTGCTGCCACGGATGTTTGGCTTTGGCGTCAATGGTCCGGGTTCGTCGCGTTTAACATACGCCGTCTTGCGGTTTTTAGTGTCGTAATGAATACATTTTTTATCTCCGGTGACGATGCGATGCAAAAACGAATTACCTTTATACCGTTGAAGGAGCATTTCAGAAGCAGTGACACGCCATTCGATATCTCTTCGCTTGAGTTCGTGAGGCACCCAGCTTCCGACCTTCTCGACCATACCAATGGCTTTTAACCTCAATGACACGGCTTTTTGAGTCACGCCTAACGTTGCAATTTCTTCTTGGGTTTAGCACGGGTCTTCATCCAAAATTTCCTCCAATTCGGCGTCTACAAACGTTGGTGGCCTTTCTTCGAGCTCCTTGCCAGTTGTGTCAAAATCACCACTTTTGAAACGTCAAAACCAGTACTTGCAGGTTGAAATTGATGGAGCATGCTCTCCGTAAGCCTCACACAGCTGGATACTTTCTTAAACACGCCTTTGACAATGTGTTCCGATATGTTTAATGTGCCTTTTATATCGCGCATAAAGTATTGGTTTTCATCCTGAACTGCGTAGTTAGTTTTCATATAAGTCAATAGTTTTAAAAAAGTTTCCAATAAATGTGCGTCTTTGATCAAATTTTTCTTGAAATTTGGCTTACTTTTAATCCTGAACTTGAATAAGCCTTATTTGAGCCCTCTTCCTCTTCCGTTAAACTTATTGATGAGGGCATTTTGCTAAAAAATGTTAAAAACAACGTTTTCTGCTACAAAACTTCAAAATTGAAAATACAAAGATTTGGCGATGTTTGGAAGTAAAATTTTCGAAGTGTCCTATAATTATGATAAGCACCTTAATATGTATTTTTAAATTTTTATAATTAAAATGATCTACGATTAGTTTAACTATTATTTACAATAAAATGTAATAATTTATTATTATGTTATGTAGCTTACGAAAGTGAGACAGTTCGCCTTTATTGAACTGACTTTCCCAAAGGCTTAGTTTCATTTCAAAAACTTTGTTATTTGAATCAGTGTGTTAGTTAAATTGTCTTCCCATTAAAGGCGGGTGTTCGGGCTTATGTTACTGATTTGTTTCAAGAAGTATTTGTATATGTTAAGTTGTTATGTTAAGTACAGTTATGTTAAGTACAGTTCTGTTAAGTTATTAATGCTATGTTATGTAAAAGCTTTAGTTTAAGTAAGGATATGTTAGTTAAATTTTTTAGTCTGCAATAAAAACATAATCAAAATACACGCTTGTGGACTGAACAGGGTGTTAAGATCATTGAGGTGAGCAGTCATATCAGAGAAAAAAGGAAAGTCGCTTAACCACTGAGGATCTTTCAATTCAGGAACCTCCTTGCGATTTTTTGTGAAAATATGGTATGTGTTCTTTCCAGAGGTCGCAAAAAACCGTCAAACTTTTCATTTGGTCTTTTATAAGGTCTTTTGATGAAAAAAAATCTTTTTGATTTATTTTGTTTTTTTTTTTTTTTGGTTCGCTCAATCAAAAAAGACCTTTTTTGTTTTTTTTTCTCTCTCTTGTCGATCACTGACCAATTCAAAGAGAGAAATTATTCAAGTTATTTTGTGTGTATGTATGCATTTGTGTCTGCGTCTGATTGTGCGCTGCAGTACACTATTTCTTGCTATCTGCATTGCTTTGTACCCTATCTCTCTCACTTTCCGACTCACCCAACATTCGTCATACAACAACAAAAAACACCATTTCACTTGCAAGATTTTTTTCGTTTCGGTCATTCAACAACATTTATTTGGTGAGAGATTGAGCTAAAGGTCTTTTTTTACAGTTATTGTGAGACCGACAGTCTCCTGGAAACGGTCGACCGAAACCCGAAAGTAAACAAAAATAAGTGTTACGCTCAGTGAGGAACCGGAAAAATTGAATAAATTCGTTTAGAGATTGAAAATTGAGTATCAACGTTAATATTATTATACATACAGAGGTTTATACGCAAACCGACATTTTAGGAAACCGGTTTTCGTATAGTTTCGTGTTAATTCTTTTCGTTCCCCTTCCTCTGATATATTTTGTACATGTTTATTTAAATACTTCTTTTTTATCCCATCCACTACCTAATTTACATCATCACATTCATATTCTCATAATTCCTTTATACTTTTTTCATTTACAGCTTCAAGCAATCCGATTTGTAAGTAATAATAAAGCTGGCTTAATTAATATTTTAATTTTTCACCTTTTTCAAAAATTCATTTTTATACCATAGGCACTATAGAACATATCGCACATGTTTAACTAAAGTGTCACAAATCAAAACTTTTAATTTTTCAGTAGAGGCAAAAAAATGTTTTTGTTCAAATTGAAGGTACATGAAAAGAAAGAAAAACAATGGTATTATTTTTTTTTTGGGTAAAGCGTAGAGAAAAATATCAAATTTTTAAAGAAGTTGATGATGATCGCTTTTTAACAAAAAATAAACATTTGAAAATTTTTGGGCACTTTTCTTAAATATGTGCGATATATAATATCCCTTATGTATTTATGATTTAAGATCACTTTAACATTAAGTAGATAATTTGTCTTAGTTTTTGGTTTAGCGATTTAACAGAAGTTTTTATTGTAGCTGCTTAATCTAGTAAAAAATATTGAGAAAAATTTTTTATGCAAAACTTCTTTAGCTTTAACAAGACATTTTTAGATGCCATAAAGCTTATATACACTTCTTAAGCTTTTATTAATTTGATTATAAAATACATATACATTTTATTATGAATTAGTAGTACCGGCGAGTGTTGCAGCTTCCCGTCAAAATTTCATCAAAATCGGCTTTCTACTGGAATGATTGAACGATATTTATTTTATTTTGCTGTGACTCGCAATTCAAAAAGAGATTTTTTATATTGATATAATTATCTGAGATGTCTGACAAACACTACTTGATTGATTTAAAAATTGTATGGTATTTCCTACTGGGTCCAAATGTAGTTAATAACCATCCTTTTGACTCCATAAGTACAACAAAAAAAATTTATCCAAATTGGTCCAGCCGTTCCACAGTGGGTCAAATGGCTGCGCGAGCAGCATTTAATTAATTAAACGAAGAAATAAAGAGATATCGCTATAACTTGAAACTTAAGAGTTTTAGGGAAAACTAAATTTTTACCAAAGTTTTACCAAAATCGTGCCATTTTATCTTATGAATCCCAACAAACAGTAAAAGTTGAAGAAAAATGTGCAAAATAATTTTTTTTTTTTAAGTTTTTAATTGTGTTTTACAAATATTTAAAGAAAAAAACAAAGAAATTCACATTCCGAACTGTCAGAATCTGTCGCTGTTTGTAGATTTGTATTTAAAAGGAGACACCATTTTTTTTCTAGCTCAATATTTTGTTTGGACACATGCACAAGCAACTTATAATAGGGAAGATAAATATTAGCATTCAACTCCTTTGGGCCGCTTTGCATTATCTTACTCGTGCAAGCAAAACAGCTGTCAAAAATTAACTAAACAATCAAAATGGCCGACCTTGTCAGCATAAGTGATGGGCATGAGTACCAACATAACGTCACAAAAAAATCGATTATACGTAACCAAATCAAAAATCCCGATACTGTTTGAAGCAAGGATACTGATACTTCGATAGCAAGGATATTAGTATTAGCAGCGTTGTTACTGTTCTTTTTTTTATAATGTTCGATAACTGTGAAAGTAGCGTCGAATTTGAAGATGTTCAAGGTGAAGATGTTGTTGTTGGTAAACGTGCGTTCCCAGATATGCTGGGATGAATAGCTGCTGTTACAACTCGAATTGAAGAAGTACGTTTGCTTTAAATTGTGTGTTGTTGTTGTTACTGGAGAGTAACAAGTGAATTGGAGGAAGCGGTAATTTGTTGTTGTTGTTTGTGTGTTGCATGTGCTTCTTTCAAGCAAGCTACACTTCTTTTTCGTTTTAATTTTTAATACTTTGTTTTTTGTATTTTTTGCAGATTTGTGATGTGGATGCATGTTCCTCACCACAATTTGCGCTTTGCGTGCGAATGCATTTTTAAGTATTATTTGGATAGTTTTGCACCGGATAGGATTTGGAATGTATTCTCTTACCTTCACGGTATGCCAGGATATATTAAGCTTAGAGGGAAGGTTGAAGAGGTTAAATGTTAATAATAACACCAGATGGCTTTGGGGTACCATTGATAAATTTATTGAATTTGAAGATTGATTCTACGTGTTGGGAACTTAATTCGTCTACGATTTCTTCATCGCTAACGTTATTTGAATATGGAGCAAATATAGTGCCCTTGACGGAATTCAATGAATAGATACCAGGTAGCACCTAACCTTTAAATAGTTTGTCATCCACTGCTTGGTTTCTGACTAGCATTAATAGGCTTCCATCCAATACCACATCTTTGCTTAGCAGGTTAATGGCGTTAATGGAGTTGTTTTAACCCGTTTACTGCCGATAGGTGACATATTTTGCTTGACAACTTCAGAAAGGTCAGGAAACTCAGTTTGGAGTTTTTGGGAGCGTCTTTTTATTTTGGATTTAGGTCTTTCACTTAGAGGACAAAACCTTTTGTGCCCAAGATTGGGTGGCCCCGGGGCCATGGTTGAAAAGTTCTCACCAACGATCACCTACAAAGATCATGTGTATGAGAACGAAAAAAGGAAGAAAGAATGAATGGACACAACAAAAAAAAAAACTTTTTTTGATATGAAAAGAATGAGTAATGTGAGGTAACGTGCTTTGACGTCTGATCACGATGAGTATTAGTCGATGACTGTATAAATCATCATGATTTTTTATTTTTCCGTACTTGTCTTCCATAGACTGATTCGATCATGTGTGTATGTATTAGACAGCTGCGTGGTTTCGCTCACAACTGAAGTCCAATAGAATGAACTTGAATTGAATTGAGTGAGAGCGAGACACGAAATGAATGAAGATGAATGTGAGTGTGTTTTGAGTTCGAAAGCCGTCTGCCTTCTGTGAAATGAGTTAGAATGAAATAGCGTACAAAACGAAATAAATACGTCGGCACAGCCGAGACATTCGAATTCGAATCATTCATTCATTTCGTTTGTTTTGAATGAAGCGCCGCAGTCGTACAAGATAATGAGCGCAGCAAAAGACGACGACGAGTCTATAAATGGTTGTGTGTTTTTTTTTTTCTTCATTGCTTTTTGTTGTTTTCTTTCTTCTTTTTTGTTACGCACAGCAAAACAAAAACAACCTTTATTCTTTTGCAAAAAAGTGAATGCATTCGAATTAATTTGAAAACAACCTCTCATTCTAACTCATTCAATTCGTGCCTCTTTGTTTAAATATTGTGCGACTGAATCTGACGTGAGCGCACAAATTCACTCGAATTTATTCGGCATCGCATTCTACAGGGTGGCGCAATAGTACTTGCATATTGCATTTTTTTTTTCGCGACGAAGTTTACAGCGAATTTTGAAGTTGGATCTTAAACTGCATCCTTATAAGGTCCAGTTAACACAGGAATTAAAAAGAGTCCGACTTCGGAGCAAGGTTGGCATTTGCTGAAGAAATGCTTAGTCGATTTTCCACTTTTGACAACATCCTTTTTTCTGACGAGGCTCATTTCCATTTGAATGGGTTCGTAAACCGACAAAATTGTCGTTATTGGAACGACGAGAATCAAACATAAAGTCTACATGAACAATCCGAGGAATATCAGTCAATTAAAGAAAAATATCCGTGGAGAAATAGCAGCAATCATCCCAGATTTATTGACAAGAGTTTTCACAAATTTGCGATCGCGTTTAGAGGAGTGCCGTCTTCGAGAGGGCCGTTATTTAGTTAAAAATAAACTACATTTAAGTACCTAATCATCCTATCTTTTATTTCAACTATTCCTTTTGTATTTATTTTTTTAGCCTATACTTAATAAATGCACGTTCTATTGCGCCGCCCTGTATTTCACTCAATTCATTTTGAACATTGTTAATTCGAACGTAGTTTTTCTGTCTTTATGCAGACCTCTATGCGTATGCGTTTGTGTGTGCACCTGCTTGGGCGCTGCAGTCGACTATTCTTTGCTACCTGCATTGTTTCGCAACACCCTCTCTCTTTCCCTATCATCAACTCACGTCATATAACAACAGAACGAAGTATTATACTCCGAGAGAGATTTTTTTCAGTCATTCGCCCAGCAGACCACATTGAAAATATAAGTTCATTGTTATTTGCGACCTCCGGGTGTAGAGTCAGACGCGTGAGTTCGAATCCTACGGTCGGCGGTTTTTTATACTCTTCACGCAGTGAATAGTATTATAAGTTTGTCATGAAGTTTGTAATATACAGAAGGTGACATCGGAGACCCCATAAAGTATATTTATTCTTGATCAGCGCGACGAGACGGGTTGATCTAGCTACGTCCGTCTGTATGTAAGCAAACTAGTCCCTCAGTTTTTGAGCTAGAGAGCTGAAATTTTGCACGGAGCTTTTTTTTTTACAGTACATTTGTCGGAATCAGAATAAATTTTTTTTTGACTTGATATTTGGACACTGTAAGTGTCTGACCCATTTCGACCAACCTTATAAATTTCAAGACCCTCGGACCACTAGCTTACAACAGAAGGTAGATTTTATCATAAAAATAAAGACAGCCAAGTGTGAGTCCGACTCGCATATGAAGGGTTATAGCGGCAATAGAAATACACACTCTGTGAAAATTTTAACTGTCTTAGTAATAGGATCCGTTTTCACCCTTTGTGTACGGAACCCTAAAAATGTATTCTAACTAAATTATATTAATTTATTATTGGAACGCGGCTTGCGGTAGGAGTAAAATTTTAGAAATCGTCACATAACGAGAAAGCGTTATATACGGGTGTGTGTGTGTGTGCATGCATTATACTACCTAGCAATAGATAAGTCCTAGTCCTACTGCAATTGAGACCGTTCAGTCTTTATATTGTAGTTATTGTAGTCTTTGGCAATACTCTTGTGCATTCTCATTAAAAAAAAAAAAATGAGGAAACAAATATTACAGCAGAAAATGAATTTCGTTCCACCCGGGTGTCCCACGACACCTCTGTGACTTTTTTATATTTTATTCTACCCTGTCTATAGAATAGATCAAGAACATGAGTTCTTTTTAGTCTGCGAATCTCTTCACTATTATCCAGCTGATTTTGAGCTATAGTATTGTTGTGGCTTTCTAGTCTATTCAGGTACCTATTACTGAACTTATTAATTTCCACTTTTAATTTTGTATGGTCTGTGTTGTTGGTAACAAACCATAGTGCATTGCATATCATTCTTAATGTTTTTGATTGATATCTTTATTGTAGTATGTCCATATTAGAATTACTTGCAGTTCCCCATAGTTGTATGTCATATGTCCAAATTGGTTTCATCATCGTTTTGTACAACAATATTTTGTTGTTTTAATTAAGCTTGGACTTTGGATTAAAGATCCAATACAATTTTTTTAGTCTTTAGTTTATATGTTGATTCATTGCTTTTATATGAGGTTTCCAAGTTAATCGACGATCTAAGTAAATTCCAAGATATTTGACAAAACTGCTGACGGTAATGACTGACTAATTTATTAACACTCTCGGACACTCCTGTCTCCTAATTGTAAATGTTAATTGTGGGTTATGTTCCATTTATTTATCCAACTTTGTAGCAAATTCAACTGACTTTGGATGATGTTAGTGGCTTCAACAGCGTTGTCTGCAGAAGTAAGAAAGGCAGTGTCATCGGCATAAGTAGCCACAGTAGAGCTGTCAAACTATCAATAGTCGACACCGTCGATATTTTCGATAGCGATAGTTGAAACAATCGATATATCGTCGATAGTATCGGAATTCACACTGATAAATTAAAGTGTATACTGGCGAGTATCCAAATTTCTTTTATAATATAAATTATTAACAAAATCACAGACGGCCAATTTTATACATAAATTTTATTAATTTATTAACTATTCAACAAGTATATAAAAAATATAATATATTATTCATACATTTCAAATGTAATACGTACATAGATTCAATGTTTTTTATTACATTATTATTATTTGAATTATCTTCATGTGATTTAGAGGCATAAGCAAAGGAGACGTTGCTATTGAACTTGTTTTCATACACTGACGAGATGGTCATTTGTCCGCTATTGGTGGTTTTATTCTGTTGACTAATTCGTGGAAAACTTTACAGCCCTTGAAGCTTGCAGTATGATATTGCAGACAATTGTGGTGGCGAATTAACAGATTTGTTGCATTCAGTAGTAGGAAGCTCAAGGCCACAATTTACACAGCGGAATGGTTTTTTGCAATATGTTTTAGTATGGCCAAATTCCTGGCACCGATAGCACAAAACAATATCGTTTGTTGTTCTTAGAGGTTCTCTACGGCTAGGATTGCATTATTTAAATGCTTAAGGTCGTAGATTTTCTTATTGTTATCTTTCGGCTCTAGATTTACAAAAAACATTGATTGAGGTTTCCTATTGATTCTACCCTTGACGTTTGTGATGTCTCTGACAATATGTCCAATGTTAGCTAACTTTTCTTTGATAACGTCGGTAGGTGTAGAGTAATGAAGATTTTTAATTTCACTCTAAAGGCTCTCTCATCTTTTAACTGGTAAGTATGATCTAAAAAAGATCCCGTAACGTAGTTGTTCTTATTAATTTTGTTTTGTTTTGGTACTTGCTTAGGATTTTGTTGTTACACGACTTTACTCAATAATTCAATTTACTAGTAATCAAAAGCGTCCGCATTTAATGAAAGCGTAATCGCGAATGGCCCTTTCAATTTGAGATTAATTTTGTTTTTTTCTTTCATTAATGCTAGCTTCGCATGCATACATTATTTTTTCAACTCACTCCGTATCTTTTATCGATGATACCCTTCCATTTGGACACCAGAGTTGTCATCAATCGGCTTGCATACAGAGAAGTACTCATTATCAGCCAGAGTTTCAATGCCCTCAAATCGCTCAATAATAAGCTCCTTAAAATGTGACCATGTAATGCAAGGAAAGCAGACAGAGATGCTCTGCTCTCTTATGTCCTGCTGAGTGCAATAACAAGTGCACTTCCTTCTGAAGGAATTCCCACCAAAATTAAATCCGAAGTTGTACACCAAGGTACTGCATCAGCGTTGGGTAAGTCTGGATTAAATTTCGGCAACGAGACCACCTTCACATCCCTTGTCGCTGGATCCCGCACTACTTTCAGAATCTTTGTAAAAGTATTGTGGATCAAATTTTGCATATAAAGCTTAGAGACATATTTCAAAATCAATCAAGTCGTCTTTAACAAACATATGTTTTTGTTAGTTTTTAGAATCAATAATTCTTTGTGGGTATATAAATAATATATACTAAAAACTTAAAAAAAAAATATATATAAAAAAGATAAATATCGGCTATGCCGAAGTTGTAATATTCTTCACGCCCATTCTTGTAGTCTGCGAGTTAGAAGGTTGGTGTCTATGGGTCAGACACTTATAGTGTCGAAATTTTAAGTCGATAATACAAAAAACAAAAAAGTTTTTCTAATAAGAACATGAATTTGAATCCTGGTTTGTATGGGGGGAACCCCTCCTAGTGGTTCGAGGGTCTTGAAATTTTTGTGGTTGGTGAATATGGGTCAAAATCTTATAGTGTCCAAATTTCAAGTCGATGGAAGGAAACACAAAAATGTTGTCTAATAAGAACATGAGTTGTGATTCCGGTTTGTATGGGGGAACCCCCTCTAGTGGTCTGATTCGGCTGATTCCGACAAATGTACTGCGTATGGTAAAAATAAAGCTCCATGCATTTCAGCTCTCTAGCTAAAAAACTGAGGGACTAGTTTGCATACATACAAACGGACATGGCTAGATCAACTCGTCTCGTCGCGCTGGTCAAGAATATTTATAATTTATGGGATTCATGACAAACTTGTAAAACTATTCACTGCGTGAAGAGTATAAAAACGGCAATAACATACTTATGCTTTAATTAACCCAAAGTTTGGGGTTTTTTTTTTTGTGATTTCTTTAACCTCATATTGTCTATTTGTCGTATACTTTTCACACACACTGCGTGCGAGTAGATATTATCACTTTATCATGTTTGTAACGCATAGAACCGCGTGCCGGATCCCCCAGAGTGTAAAAAAATATATGGATGTAACAGTTTGAGTCCGTTTACTTCAAATTTTCTTGGTTTTTTTATTATCATCATTTTTGATACGGGACCCATACAAATAATACAAGATGTAATTTCTGTTCGGGGGCGAGTCCATCATTTTCTGAGCTACGGCGGTGTGAAAAGTATGTAAATTTCGGCCCACCCGAAGTTTAATATTGATCCTTCTTTTTTTTTATTACTATTTCGCATAATTTCATGTCTACGAAATATGTACGGAAAACAGATTATTACGGAGATTTAGAATTAACTGCAACTATTGCCTATGTTGCACATTTTTCACCCGCTTTGGCAATAAACGAAGCAAGAAAGAATGCATTTTTAATTGCACAAATAAAAAGAATTCAAGATTCGAAATATACAGGAATCAAAGGATCCTGTAAGTTCACCAATCATCTTGCGTAATGAATAATGTCAGTCCTTGTATTTACAGTAGTAAGAACGAGGACAAGTCAATATGTTGATAACAAAAAAAAAATAAATAAATTACAGAAAATTTATTTTATATTGTTTTAGGTTTTTCTGTTCCGTATTCAACCTAGATAACATATTAATTTTCAAAACCCTATCACTTATATTTTTTTCAATCAGATAGATAAACAGACGGACGGACATGCCTAGATTGATTCGTCTCTTTACGCTGATCATTTCCATATACATTTAGTGGTTCTTACTCGCTTCAATTTTTTTTTTGCTTAACTCTTGCCCTACAAACAAATTTTCATATTACTATACACTATAAGCCGTTTTGCATTTTTAGTTTGTTTATAACGATATAGAGGTTATACGTCTTTTGATGTGACGATTTTATGCTATCGAAAAATTTATATGAAAAATAATATTAAATACTCCGAAGCACGTTAGCTGTGGAATTTTCCGAATCTGCTTTATACAAAAAAAAAATTGTAGAGTGGTACAAACTCTTCATGGAATGCTTGAGAAGATGTTAATGACGATGCCTTAAAGTTATGCAATACAAAAAAAAAAAAACAGATGAAAAATGCTCCCACACACACGTCATTACTTGCTCGTGATTTTTTGGGCAAAACCAAAACCGTAATCACGCCTCAACCACCGTTTTACCGGGCTTGGTCCCTTTCGATTTTTTTCATGTCCCAAAAATAATAAAAAGGACCTTGAAAGGTTGCCACGTAGTTTAATACACTTAAAGCGTTGATTGATAGCGAACCAGAGCTTGATGATTTGTACAATTTTTTTCATTTCCGATCGTGTTAGAATGATGCTGCATTAAGTACTATTGATTGCCTTGACTTAAGTGGCACGCATGCAATTAATTACACTGATCAACAGCATTTTTGTCACAAGAACTATTTTAGTGTATATTTACTAATTCGAGGTCGCTGATTTCAAATCTTCCTTTGGTATTTTGTATCGCGTCTAGTTTTTGAGATACAGCCACTTATTTCTTACTTACCATTGTTTACGTTATTACACTACTACTAATGCTGTTTATGTTATTGAAAATCTTCAACATTAAACTCATGTAAAGAAATATCAACAAATTTATAATAATTTAGTTTCATAATCAAAAAGTATTGAATATTTATAATATTTCAGTTTTAAAAACAAAAAACACATATTTAATGGAAGTTGATAAATTAAAAATAAAATATAACGGTAAAAGGTCTTGCCTTATTTTTTTCTCAACGGAAAGTTTTAACAATTTTATTGGTGAAAGTTGGTATATCTGGAATATATTAAATAGGGGTGTTTACACGATTTTTGTTTGTTGGGAAGGGAAGTTTTTGAAGTGAAAACTTCTTTAAGCGGGTTGAGCGATATTTGGTAGAGGGTAAAGCTATGAATTTGCGTTACCGACATGCTATCCCGTTATTCCGTTTTGTGCTCATTCGTTGTGTATTTGCTTGTTTCGAAATAATTTAGACATAGACAACAACAATATAAGAACGGTCAAACAAGTGAGAACAACAACGTTGTACATGAGAGCAATAGAGACAACAAACACCTTTGCGAGAGGGAGTGAATTTTCGTTGCCTATCTCTGCTATGAATATTGTATAGACAAAATTTTTCCTTTCTCTTTCTTTCATCATACGTTTTTGCTATGTTCATACTAGTAAATATTTGCTCACTTTACATTATTGTCATTACATTAGTGTAACATCTCTTTCATATTAGTGTAGCATAGAATGGAGACGGTTGTTGACTAGATAGCTGCGTGGCCGCACTCAAACGAACCGGATGGCGTGCTTTAGAGCAGTAGTGAGTAATACTCAAACGCACATGTAACCAATGCAACCAATACTGAATTGTTCTGGTTCGAGGGCAAATTGTATGAGTTGCGCCTGCATTCAACGAATAACTGTTCGAGTTGGTATAGAAAAAAAAAACTACTCAAACAAATTTTGAATTATCCGGTTAATTCATTATACGCGCAGTAGCAGAATTTTATTTTTACCAACAACAAAATGCAACGAAACTGTTCTTGTAATTTTGAGATTGAGAGAGCGAACACAATTTCGTGAGCGGCTAAATCTATAATAATGCCCACCCTTAAAAATGTGTATACGTGAAAAATATTTCTCTTCATCTTTGTCACACTGAGTCACACGAGTTGCGTCGTGCTTGTGCATGTAAATTTGCAAGCTCTACAGAAACATTTATCATGAGTACTGCATTCCCACATAAAGACATACATAAAGGTACATGGAAAAATCCGGGAAGCAACAATGCGAATCAAATTGATCACGTCCTCATATGCAAAAGAAGAAAAAACAACATAACCGATGTACGAAGCCTCAGAGGACCAAACTATGATAGTGACCACTTTTTAGTAAGAGTGAAAATGCGACAAAAGCTGTCTAACATTGCCAAAGTCAAAGGAATGAAAAGGAACAAATGGAACACAGACAGAATGGACGACAAGAATGTAAAAAGAGACTTCCAAAATAAAATTGACGAAAAAATCTCCAACACTGAAATCTCAGAAAGCATAGAAGAGGAATGGACAATTCTAAAACAAGCGATTACAACTGCAGCATCAAATACAGTGGGAAGAGAAGTAAAGAAGAAAAACTCCGAATGGTTCGATGATGACTGAAGAAAGGCAATAGCAGTTAAAAACCAAGCAAGAAAAAGCTGGTTGGAAAAGAAAACTAGAGCAGCGGAAGAAATTTATTTCGAGAAAAGAAGAACTGCTACAAAAATGTGTCAACTCCAATAAAACAAGAAAATTTTACAGTCAAATCAAAACCGAAAAACACGGATTTCAACCTCGCACAAATATCTGCAAATCCAAAAACGGTGAAGTACTCACCGATCAACAAAAGATTGTGGAACGATGGGCTGAGCATTTTAGCGAATTGTTAAATGCCGGGAATATAGAAAGAAATATCGAACAAACCGAACCACCGGCAGAGGATCACAATCTCGCTGAATATTCGCAAGATATACAACCACCGACGATGGATGAAATTCAAAACGCGCTGAAGCATATGAAACACAACAAGTCACCAGGAGAAGACAACATAACTGCTGAACTATTAAAAAATGCTAGCAAAAAATTTGTTGAAAGCATGCACCGTCTAATAACGCTAATATGGGAGCAAGAAACCTTGCCCAACGATTGGAATACAGCGCTTATAATACCAATCCATAAAAAAGGAGAAAAAACCGTCTGTAAAAACTACCGTGGTATCTCACTTCTCAACAGAACGTACAAAATTCTATCTCGAGTCCTCAACAACAGACTCATACAATACGCTGAAAAAATACTACCGGAATATCAATGCGGTTTTCGGCCAGGAAGATTGACGACAGACCAAATCTTCTCAAACAAGCAATAAATGGAAAAATGTTACGAACACAACATCGACGTACATTTGTTATTCATTGATTTCAAACAAGCATTCGAAACTATAAACAGATTGACTATTCCTGCAGCATTTAAAATATGTAAAATCCCAGAAAAATTAACAAGATTAATAATGATGACCTTGCGTAACACCATATCAAAAATTATGATGCAAGACATAAAATCAGAAGCATTTTCCATAAAGAACGGCGTTCGTCAGGGCGATACACTCTCTTCAACAATTTTTAATTTATTGCTGTGCTGCGCAATAGATGAAGTGTGCGACGCCAAACGGACTGGACATATATTAAAAAGAACCATACAAATATATGCATACCCTGACGACATTGCAATAGTAAGTAGAAATAAAAACGCGCTTTTAACCACTTTCTCTGATATTGAAACGGCAGCAGGAAAAATTGGACTAGAAATCAACGAAGAAAAGACCAAATATATGCTCATGTCCAGAGCGAAAAACAGACAAACATTAAAAACAATTAAGCTTGGAAAATATGAATTTGAAGTAGTAAGCACATTCACTTATCTTGGCTACAAACTGACAGCAGACAACTCCATGAGCGTAACAATTGACGAAAGAATACAAGCAACCAGTAGATCTTTCGCATCACTTATAAAACTCTTTAAATCAAAACTGCTTCACAGATCCTGCAAACTAACACTGTATATGACAGTGGTGCGACCAGTCTTGTGCTATGGAGCTGAAACTTGGACTGTGAGTGAAAAAGGCATAACAAAATTGCTGACTTTCGAAAGAAAAATTCTCCGAAAAATCTTCGGCGCAGTTAAAACTGGGCCCGATGAATGGAGAATAAGATGGAACGACGGACTTGAACAGCTAATCCAAGGTGAAAACGTGGAAGACCAAGATCAAGATGGATGGACGAACTAAACGAAGATCTAAAGAAACCACAACTGGAAAAGGGCGGCAAATGATCGAGTAACATGGAGGCATATTGTTCATCAGGCCAAAGCTAACAAAGAGCTGTAGCGCCAAATGATGATGATGACAAAAGAAGGTTCTGAAAAAATATTCCAAAAAAGATTTGACGAAAAGTTTGACAATGCACCTATGATATTAAGTAGAGACCTTCAATATTGAGTTTGCAGATGATAAAAATATACCTTTATTTGAATTTTTGAATCAAGCTTTAGATTTGACTATGTCCAATGATCGAAAACCCAGTACTACAAAGTATAAAACGACGATCGATGCGGTATTGTCACGATACTTCAATAAATGTCAATAAAACATTTTTCTTTCTTACTTCAGTTATCATAAGCCCATTGTATCCTTGTTAGGACATAATGAATGTATATAACTGTTGTTCGGAGTGCGGATCTGCAATTAAAATGAAAATTCAAAAAAAGAAACCAGTTATTTCATAATTTGGTTTTCACTTCGTTCGGCAGTCCCATGACTGCCTTTCTTTTTCTTTTAGTTTGGTTTTTGTAGAGTAAGAGATGCGAAAGGAAGTGAGCAGTGTCAAAATATTTGTGTGGCATCTATGGCTGAGTGTAAACACTAGCAAAGAAGAATCAACGATGTCGCCACGATTTCGATACGTGTGAGACGGACCTAAATACACAGCGTGTAATCAATGTTCGAAAAATTACATCTCCAAGTTTTGTAGCACACCTACGTTTTTTTTTTTTTTTTTTGCGAAATTGAAAACACCCGACATCAATACTCAATACCGTTAGAGTTTTCTAGCACATATTCGATTAGCTCCGTTTTGTTTATTTTGTTTTCTTTAAGCGGTGCCGGTTTCGACGGTTTTGAGGACAGTTTTCTTCTAAATCGACCAAAAAATCCGTCGGTGCCACTGCTGGTAACCCTAGGATCAGGAAATTTAAATGGTTTTTCTAATAAGAACTTTCATTTGGATCCCGGTTTGTATGGGGGGTACACCACGTAGTGGTTCGAGGGTCTTGAAATTTCCATGGTTTGTGGATATGGACCAAAAACTTATAGTGTCCAAATTTCAGTTCAATAAGTAAAAAAAGAACCAAAAAACTTTTTCTAATAAGAACATTAATTTAAAAAAGGGGTTTGTATGGGAGGTACCCCCCTAGTGGACGAACTGGATCGTCGTTTGGTAAAAAGAAACCTATGTACAAAATTTCAGCTCTCTAGCTCAATAATTGAGGCACTAGTGCTGCGAACATGGCTAAATCAACTGGTCTATCGAGCTGATCACAAATATATATACTTTATGTGGTGTGCGATTTTTCCTTCTGTGTGTTACATACTTCATGACAAACTTATAATACTATTCACTCCCGTGAAGAGTATAAAAATGATATTGACAATAGTAATGGCTTAATTAATAACAAAGGCCACAAACAAACCTATAATTTAACTGATAATAATCAGAATCGAAATGAGCGCAACAGTAACTCAGGCCCAAATAATTATAAAAAACAATATAATTATAGCAACAATAATAAAAATGGGTATTATAATCATCCAAACACTACTAACAATAAAAAAAAACTCAAATCGATATAATAATACATCAAACAACCCAAATACCAATACAGAAGTACAAACAGCTGAGGAAACGGAGTTACCCATTGAAGAAGAAGTAAATTTTTTAATGTCGCCTCCCGATCCACACTAACACTAGCAATAACTATAGGCAGACAAAATATCAAATGCCTCATAGATACCGCGTCCACAACAAGTATACTTAAGCCCGGAAGATTATCCTCAAATACTATTAAAGAAATCCTGTTGTTATAAAACCTTAAATGGAGTAAAAGAAATAAAATAATCGATGACAACACCTTTCCCTAAACAATTTGAGGGGGCTGGCACATTGAAATGAAAAGTGATCGATTTTAAAAACGATCAATTTTCAGGCATAATTAGCCAACATTTTCTAATACCACTAAAGGCAAAAATAAACAATGAGCTTCGATTAGTTGAGATCCTCGGAACTAAATTCCACTTCGAGGAGTTCAATTATCCAAGATCAATGGAAAATATAAGCGTGTTACAACCACTTAATAGTTTCGATAATAATGAATTTTATTTTAAACATCTGATGGAAGAGGAAGTCAATGAAATCAAAAAATTATTACACGAATTTGATGACCTTTTCTTTATAGATGGCGACATATTTTCAGCCACAAACGATGTACAACATGATATACATAATTACAACAACTGATAGGCCTTTATATTTTAAAATATATAAATATCCACAAGTTTATGAAGAAGAAATAAACAAACAGATACAAGAAATGATAGAACAAAATATAATAAGGGAGAGTAATTCACCTTATAACAGCACCTTGTGGGTTATGGAAAAGAAGCTAGTTCGACGATTGGCCAATACTATTTTCTTCACTTCATCGATGTTTTCGTCTGTTGTTGACGTGCTCGGGCGTCCGGCATGCTCTTTGTCGTTCACATCTTCTCGGCCCTCTGAGAACATTATGTACCACCGATAAACGTTGCTTCGGTCCAAGGTAGCTTCACCATATGCCACAGTCAACATTCGGAATGCGTCCGCGCACTTAATTTTGTTTTTCACACAAAATTTAATACAGATTCTTTGATCCATTTTTTGGAATAGGCAAAAATCGAAGACGAAGCCAAAACACGTGCAAGCAAAACAGCTGTCAAAAATTAACTAAACATTCAAAACGACCGACCTTGTCAGCATAAGTGAGAGACATGAGTACCAACATAACGCCACAAGAAAATCGAATATACGTAACCCGCGGAAATTCAAAAATCGCGATACTTTTTGAACAAACCTTGTACGCCTTAACTTATATGTGCTTTGACTATTTCATTCTTCTCTCTTCCCCCCTTTGCACATAAGCAAAGGCATTCGGCGCTTGCCCATACACTTACTCACACATACATTTAGCTTATGTCTGCTTTGACTATTTCATTCTTCTCTTTTCGAAACAACCCCCCACCCCACCCCTTGCAAATCTACACAGGCACACGATGCTTGAGCATACACAAACTCACATATACACCTTAACGTATGTCTGCTTTGACAACTTCATTCTTTCATTCTTCATCTTCTTCCCCTTGCACGTCTTACATTTTATGACACTGTTCGTATTCAATTTTTCATTTTTTCTATATAACAATTATACAAAAATTCGAAATTTCCCACTTTCCCGGTCTATTTTCCAAAAAATTTTCACATTCTTCTAATTAGCCTATAACGAACACTATAAAAGATCAGTAATATAAGACAATCCCTTCTCAAGTAATACGCTTACAAAAGAAAAGTGAATTTTCCATTTTAGTCACCTCTTTGAACGCCAAGGGGGGAGCCCTTGTTGACATAAGCGCTCCATGACAAAATTCCTCTACCACGCTACACCACAAACCAAATTTTTAGAATATAAAAATTACTTGGCGCTACGACTTTTGAGTCACGAGATATATTAACCGACCTATTCTCAAAGGCGACAATTTTCGAAAAACTCTGAAAAATTCTGTTTGTGGCATGTATACCCATTTTAAAAACGTTTTGACGTTAAAAACGGTCCTTCTCTATTATGTCGAAAAAAATGATGCAATAAAAAAATTATTAAAAGTTAAACCAATACTTGTCATCAATATCCTTTAGAAACAAAAGCTTATTGGCCAGGTCGCCTAGTGGTCCGATTCAGCTACAAAATTTCAGCTCTCTAGCTCAAAAACTGAGGGACTAGTGCTGCGAACAGAGGGACATGGCTAAATTAACTCGTCTCATCGAGCTGATCATAAATATATATATTTTATGTGGTCTGCGATTGTCTCCTTCTGTGTTGTACAAACTTCATGACAAACTTATAATACTATTCACTACCGTGAAGAGTATAAATATGAGGGATTAATAACATTAATATTATTTTTGTATTTTTTTTTTTAAGTGAAACTTTTTTAGCGAGGTGTAAGTCCAAAAAAAGCGTTACGAAAGTCAATATGAAGATGCTTTAGAGATGTTGAGGGGCTAAACATTTTCTTGTGTGGCTGCTAGCGTAGAGAATAAGTGTTTGTGCTTGAGTAAGAGAGAGAGAGAGAGATGCTTTACTTTACTCTCTTGCTTGTGTCGTTGATGCGTTGTTGTTGTTTTTTCTGCTGTTTAGTTTTGTACACAATATAACAACAACAACAAGAGGCTATTGGTGCAGCTACACACCTTCGGACGCTTCGGCTTTGTGCTATATGGAAATGCCGAAGCGTCTCGAAGCCACGAAGCGTGCTTGCGTCGTTGATGCTTTGTTGCAGTTGTTGTTGTTGCTGCTGTTTGATTTTGAGCACAGTATAACAACAACAACCAAAGACTATGACAATTAAATAACAACAAAACGATAATAGCTAAACGGAGTCATTTTCCTCTAATATCTGGTTGTTGAATGACGATTCATAATTCGCATGGTGGTGCATTCGAAGAAGTCGTACATGAATACGAAAAAACCCACTCCGTACAATTATTGTACGTTGCTTTATCCAGAAAGACTACCATTGATAAATTATATATTGTATCTAAACATAAGAATTCTACATTTTATCAGGGCAGAAAAGAGCCAGCATCTATAAAGCCAGTGAGACTAGAATTCAAGCGACTTTCTCTGAATCCACTCATTACATTAGAATCAGAATTGGTGGATTTCATTACGGAGACATCGGGTTTGTCACTTTATACTTTAAATATAGACAGATTACGTGTTCACGTGTGCGGATATCATCGATGCCGTTGCGAAACACTCAAATGTTCTTATTCTTACGGTGATGGTGAATGTAAACGAAGATACTTAAATCATAATTAAAGGAGCTTACTATAAGCTCAATTAGCTCAATTAAATATTGGAAAATATATATGAATATACATTTCAATTTTGTTATTTCACAACAGCTGTTTTTTGTTTACATTGCGAAGCGTGAGAAGCTTGCTCTGTAACTCGAAGCGTAGGAAACCAATGAAAAGCGTGGGAAGCCAACGTCAAAAAGCGTGCTATATAGTTGCACCATAAGAATTCTTAATACAACAATCTTACAGTTATTAAAAAATGTGTATACGAGTATTTATATAGCATTGGTGAAAATCAACAACTACATATCGGGAAATCAAAAAACAAACCAGCAGTGCAGGCAGGCATTCACCACTACATTTAAATACAAAAGAAACGCAATTGTGCTAAAAAAAAAAACACTTTTGGATGGAAATAAATTTGCACTACTTGCAAGAAAGGAAGTCCCCATTCAGAATGCTGAAGAAACCCACACAAAAGCCAAGTCTCCGAAACCTTCGCCGATATATATTCGTGAGGAAAGCTCGAACAAGCTCGTAGATAGCATTACGAAAGTAATCGGCAACAATAGCTCCCACATTGTTCCTTTAACCAAGGGCATTATCAAAGAAACAAAAGTGCAGATCTACTCTGAATCAAATTATCAAGCTATAACTAAATTCTTAAATGAATCTAAGCGCAAATATTACGCCTATTAACTTAAAAGCAGCAAAGACCTGATAGTGGTAATTAAAGGTATTGAATCCACAGTTGACTGTAAAGACATAAAAAATGGTCAAGAAAAAGGTTTCGAAGTTAAAGTGGTATTAATATAATCAATAAAAATAAAATACCATAGCCATTGTTTAAATTTGAATTAAGTAGCACCAAACTCGCAGCGCCCACGCAAAAACGAAGTCCTACTTTATCGAAGGGTAACAGTAGAGGAACCTCACAAGCGAGCTAATCGTGTGCAATGTACAAACTGCCAGGAATTCGGTCATACCAAGACTTACTGTACCCTACGCTCAGTTAGTGTAGCATGTGGAGACTTACACGAAACACCAAACTGCACACTCAGTCGTGATAATGCAGAGCTAAAAAAGTTACAGCCGATTGCAACAACAAAGAGGTACAGTTTGGTCTAGACTTGATTAATCCGTGCAGCGACTCCAACAAACTTGAGTCCACTCTCAGTCTGTATCGCAAAATATGTCCTATGCCAATGTCTTACGTTCAGACTTTCATCAGGACAGTGCCACTATAAAAACAAGCTTAAAACCCAAAACAAACACTTCGCAACAAGCAAGTGTTGCAAAATAAATCAAAACAAAATGTGTGTAGCGAACCAGTGGTGCAAATACAAAGCTCTACTGAAACAATGATACTGAATTTGGTCCAAACCCTTCTTCAATCTACGTTAATGTTGTAAAACACGTTCCAAGAGATAATGTATATCCAAATTCAAATTTTGGATAAATTAAACAATCCATAATGGCTCCCTTTAGTGTAACTCTCTGGAACTCAAATGGCGGTTCGCAGTACAAACTAGAACTTATCAAATATCTAGATGACAAGATCCTCATCTGCGAGACCCATCTTACCGGGCTACGCAGTTTACAAGACTTGACAAATCACAAAACACCACTCTCTTGATCCGTACTCAACCAATTACTTACAGGCAACGTCGATTCGGATACATGATCCACCTTGATTTTCAATATCTGAAAATACGTTTTAAAACTTCTTTGACACCCTTGGTGAAAGATTTTTGGCTGCTGGTGACTACAATGCAAAACACACCATTTGGGTTCTCGATTTATAAATCCCAAAGATCGGCTGTTGTACAACGCACTTGTAAATTGCAAAAATAAGCTCGTTTTCGTTTCTCCGGGTAGACCTACATACTGGCCAGCGGATCCAAAAAAATCCTTGATCTTATTGATTTCATTATCACTAAGAACATACCTAGATACCTTCTATCTGCAACTACTCATTACAAACTGTCGTCCGATCACTCCCCCGTTAATTTTCTACTATGCGAATACCCAATAGCAAAGGACCGCCCACACAAGCTTATAAGCAATTATACAAAATATATAAGTTCTCACATCGACATTACGCCCTTGATCAACTCTAAAAGTGATATGGACAAATGGACTATCGACACCCAAAAATGTTCCACGTCACTTCAGCTAGAGTTTCTCAAAGCGCTCAAAAGAGAAAAAGTCTATGCACAAAGGCGATATGTTGATAATGTATCTCTTACATGAACTAATTAGTCACTCTGGAAACCTCATAATGTAATAAAAACTCCAGGAGAGCTACATTCGCCTATTAGAGATCAATCCGGGAGTTGGACCGCTCAGATGAAGATAAGGCCAAAGTATTTGCAGAACATTTGAAAATTGTGCTCCAACCGAATGTCCCTTCAAACAATTTTGTGCTTCCCTATCAGTCAAGTGTACCTTATCCAAATAGAAATCCGCTAAAAACCAGTACGTGTGAAATTAACAGAATTATTCAAACTCAGCTGAATCCGAAAAAATCTGCAGATCATAATGTTAATTGAACACAAGATTGTTTAACACCATTCTTCGAATCGGTTACTTTCCGTCTCAGTGAAAAAATTCATAATAATGATTCAAAAATCAGGGATGAATAACTCAAGAGCTTCTTCTTACAGGCCCATAAGTCTGCTTCCATGCCTTTCCCAACTGTTTAAAAAGATTTAAACTTAATCACCATCTACAAATTAATAATATATTCAATCAAGGCATTGAACAGAATTGCCACCGAAATAAGAACTGCATTTGAGCTACGAGAATATTGCTCAGCAGTATTTCTTGATGTAGCTCAAGCTTTTGATCGAATATGGCACGAAGGCTTACTGTATAAAGTAAAATGTTTGTTTCTTATATACTATAGTGAATCGAGTTTTTGTAGTGAGATACAACAATTTCACATGAAACGAATATGAAATTGAAGCTGGCGTTCCGGAAGGCAGTGTTCTGGGTCCAATTCTATGTATATTTTATACTGCAGATATACCGACAAATTCAAGAATTGTCACATCAACGTTCGCCGATGACGATAATCAGCAGTAATCACTCCCCAGACAAAGCTGCATCAGACCTGGACAGTCATCTTAAAATAATTGAAGAGTGGATATCTAAGCGAACAAAAATGTAAGCATGTCACATTTACACTAAGCCGTAAAACTTGTGATTTCAACCTTCCTGGTATGAAGCATATTGCTCATCCAAGAAGCTAGAGTATTGTGAACTCCTCTTCTTGTAAGAGCTCTTCTGATAGCGTTATGTGAAGTATTGTCAAAAGCACCTTCTATGTCTAGGAAGGCGCATAGCGCCGTTTCCTTCTTTTCTAAGCTATCCTGCAGTGAGTTTTTCAGTTGATATAGAGCAGTTTCAGTGGAATGCCCTGCTCTATAGGCATGCTGATAGGAGTGCAGCGGATTTCGTACTAAAACTATGGTCCGGATGTAGTTATCTACAACTTTCTGTAGAGTTTTTAGGATGTTATGGAAATTGGCCTAAGGGATTTAGGATGAGGTGGGTCCATCTTACCTGCCTTTGGCAAAAATACCACCTTTGCCCTTCTCCGTACTCTAGTTATGTAACCTAGCGTTATACTACTCTTTGCTATTCTCGATGATATCCTACTGCCTTTGACTAACACTTTATCGAGTTTAGTGGTGTCAGTGGTGTGTTCAATATTTCCGCAGAAGTTCCTGAAACTTATGCGTTTTGCTTCTCTAATCTCTTTGTTATAGAGTGTTAGAGCCCTTTTGTATTCGGTCCAATCCCCGGTAGTCTTTGATCTGTTTGATAGCCTTCGAACTTCCGTTCTTCGCTTCATTAGATCATTGTTCCACCAAGGTACGTCCTTGGTAGAGCGTACCTTGCTTATTGGACAACTATTCTCGTATGAATCCATAATAGCTTTATTGAAGCTTTCTACAGTAGTTTCTAATTGTATAGTATTTCTAATCTTGTCTCCAAATTTTAGTCGCCTTAGGTTTGTGTTCAGAGTGTTTAAGTATTCCTCCCAGTTTGTTTTCCTAGGATTCCTTAAAATTCTCTGTGTTAATTGAACCCCTTTGATGTCGAATCGCAGTATTCTGTGATTAGACAAAGATGGTTCGTTTGAGGTTATCCAATTCTGAACAATACTAAAGCCCTAGGTGCTTCCTAAGGTTAGGTCTAAGACCTCTTTCCGCACGCTCGTTACGAAAGTGGGTGTATTACCTACATTTAGAATTTCTAATTTATTACTAATGATAAATTCAAGAAGGTCCTCACCACACTTGTTGATGTCTGTGCACCCCCATTGGAGGTTGCTTCTTCCTTTCACAGTACTCCACCAGTTTGTAGAGAAGATCGGGTGGGGCCCAAGTGTCTTCCCCTGGTAGGTATCCTTATGCGAATACGATTTCTCGTGTGTGCCCGTCGATGTTGATCGGGATCTACACCGCTACAAGATCTCTAGAAAGGAACTCTGGAAGACACAAGTATTTCATGTTATTTGTTAGTACTATGCAGGATCTGATGTCCCATATTACCTGCGTATTAGATGCGCTCAAACCTCTGATCTAACCACTGAATACCCAGGGTTCCTGGGCCAGCACTATGCTCAGGTTGGACCTGAGTGTTGCTCTCGCGATGACTGCCGAGGCGGTTTTCGCATGGTGGAGATGGATTTGTGCAATATTATCTAAACCATTTGAACTATAGTCTTACAATTATTATTCATTGAACTCTTATCAATTCTCTTTAAAATAAAACAGCAATTGCTACTGCAACATTCAAGATAATATTTTAATAAATTCTTAAGCAAAAGTATACAAAAAAACGTAACGAAAATTTGGTCAGTATATGTTTGCAATAAGAAACATTGTATATGTGTTTGCTATAAGCAGTCTGAAGGGGATGGAGTATGTATTATGACTTTCACATTCAAAAATTTGAATTGAGACAATGAGTAAAGCAAAAAATATTGTGTTGGCATGAGTATAGTGTTAAAACGGGTGAAGTGTTAAACTGAGTGAGCGGACGAAAGAAAAAACAACAAAAAATAGAAACAAAGATAAGCATGAGTTGTTTGCAAAATGTAAGTATTGTTGTTGTTGTAGTTAAATTGTTATTCTGAACTTAATATGAAATTGGTTCGTTTTAGTATTGAAAATTATGTGTTTGTTTGTGATTTGTGATCAGATAGCGTTTTTCTCAGTGGAATGTATATTTGTCGATAAGGGACCGATGCAATGTGTGGAATCTATGCGTCTGTGAGGTCGGCTTTGCTGACGTTTCTTTTTGTCTTCTTTCGTAGTTGTTTTATTTCGTTTAGCGTTTTTGGAGTGAGGGAGAGCGACGTGAGCGACATGATACAAGAATACAGGGGTATGCTGTATAATGAAATGTTATGTTCATAATTCAGCCCTACCAACATTCACTTTCATTCACATTCTCTATACATACAAACATGTGGATGGAGATAATAGGAGAATGAAGTATCAAATGCATCGTTTTCATTGTGTATCTCTTATGAAACCCAGATAGCTCGTTTTCACTCTGCATAAATACGAGATATCTTCTAACTCATTTATTTACGAAGTGTTCAGAAGCCTTTTTTGTTGCCTTCATTGCACATCTCTGTTCTGCATGATGGTTCGAATCAACAATGTTCAAAATAAATTGAGTGAAATAGAATGCGACGCCGAAAGAAATCGAGTGAATTTGTGCACTCACGTTAGACTCGGTCGCACAACATTTAAACAAAGAGGCAGGAGTTGAAAGAGTGAGAATGACAGGTAGTTTTTGAATTAATTCCAATGCCTACGTTGTTTTGCAAAAGAAAAAATTAAAGAAATGAAAGAATACACGAATATGACGAAGTTTTCTTTTCGTTTTGCATGCTAATTCATTCTAACTAATTTCATAGAATTGTGTGCCTCGCTCGTACTCAATTCAATTCAATTCGAGTTCATTCTATTGGACTTAAGTTGTGAGCGAAGCCACGCAGATCTCTAATTCGCAAGCAGATTCACAAAATGCAGACATGCCAAATTTCACTTTTCATTAAACTAATCACTTTCCACGCATTTTTCAAACAAAATTAAAACATCAGAGCTTTATTATTAACAATAATAAGTAGTTTATTTTAACATATTAATTAATTGAATTAAAGACAAATTTCAATCTTCGAAAATGTTAAAATTGAAATGCGAGCAGGTTGGCATTTCCAGCATTGTGTGTGTGTTTGCTTGTTTTGGTTCATTTTGCTTTGAAGCAAAAGAGATTTATGAAAAATTTTAAATTTATAATTAAAACAACTTAAATGTTGAATTCTTTAAATGCAGGTTACCGTGGGAAACAATAAGCTACAATTGTCGGTACTTTTTTTTTTCTTTAATAACTTTGTGATTAGGTTAGTATTGAGGCGAAAGTGAAATTCATGGCACCACAGTTTATATCTAATTACGCATATTTTAGTACCTCTTATGGACGGGACACCTTATTGTTCAGTCTATGTAGTAGCAATAAAGTTTTAGACAGAAAACAAACCTCGCTGTGAGTTGTGCTTAAAACAGTAATGTGAGCATTGTCTTTTAGATAGATTTCACAACAATTAATTGACTTGCCTCGTCCTTTCAAATAATACATATAAAGTTAACAAAAATGTTCTTTCTTTCTTCTTAATTTTTACTTAACGCAGTTAAATGTATGTTTAAAGAAGACGGCGCAAAGGAGAATATTATCGATTTACTAGTTGAATTTATGCTTGGCGAAAATCCTGTTACTGCTCTTGAAAAATTACGTCTTGAAGGCAATACGGCCAATGTATGTGGTAAGGTTTTTCGTAATGGTGAACCAACCTACAGTTGCCGTGAATGTGGCATGGATCCGACATGTGTATTGTGTGTAAACTGCTTTAAACAGTCAGCGCATCGTTTTCATAAATACAAAATGTCAACATCAGGTGGTGGTGGCTGCTGTGATTGTGGTGACAATGAAGCCTGGAAAAAAGATCAATACTGTGAGGAGCATAAGGTAGATATAATCATTCTTTTTTGTTCAATTTAATATTGAAGTGATTTTTTTTTTTAATATAGAATGATAGCAAGAATCCACTTGAAAGTAATGTTATTACTGATGCTGTTGTGGAACGTTGTGAAATTACATTTGCTGCAGTTTTAGCATTTTGCGTTAATTATCTTGAGATTGAACCAAATGCCAGTCTACAATGTCTCGATGGTGGGGACATTAGTGTCGGTGCACCTCAGTTTTGCACCGTACTTTATAATGATGAATCACATACATTTGATCAAGTTATTCAAACATTGACCAAAATAGCAAAATGTCGTCATAAGGATGCCATGGAAATTGTTGCTGCTATTGATCGAGAAGGTCGCGCCGTTGTCAAATGTGATAACTTTAAGGAATGCAATGATCTAAAAGTTGCTATTGAAAGTCAGATGATTCAACCTAGCGGTCTTCTGCCAACACATCGCAATACTCAATCGTTACGTACATCTGTATTGCATATTAATTCGGTTGCATGTCAACAGCTTGCCCTACAATTATTAAGTTGGTTCCAAGAGTTCCTAGTCCGTCACTCGATCTTCCGTCGTATCTTTTCGGAATTAATACAAGATCGAAATGAACCATTCTGTATACGCCATATACTTGAATATGATGTGAAATTGTGGAAAACCGCACGTACATGTTGGCATCGGGTACTCATATCTGGACTCTTAATGGAATACGATAACAAAATGATGTTAGCTACTGAATTTTCACGTCGTTATGCAACAATTGTAGAAGATTTTATACATGATGATCATGACCATTCATTTTCTGTGGTATCATTAAGTGTACAATTGTTTACGGTACCAAGTATTGCTCATCATTTGATAGCTAATGAGGGGATCTTCTATAAGTTATTGCATACATTCTATCATGTATCGATTGAGAAATTCATACAGAACAATACGTTGCAACAGTTCTCCAAAAATATGGCAAATTTGGCATTCTTTAAACGTGCTGCTTATATACTCTATGATTTGCGTTATTTACTCAGTATGAAGCCAGAGGTTTGGACTGCTGATTTACGTATAGGATTTTTGGAAGGTTGCAAAGCTTTAATGCGCGTATTGAATGTTATGCAGGGCATGGAATCCATGACACGCCAAACTGGCCAACATTATGAACCTGAATGGGAATGCGCCTTTAATTTACATATTAAATTGGCTACAACCATCACACAAGTAATTGAATGGGCTGCTAGTGATGTTGAAGTGTTGAAAAAATTGTATAAGATGGCAATGCGTAGTCTAGTTAATAATACATTTATTGTCGGTAATCCTAAAATAGAAGAACGCACAGTTGCTGGTCATGTTGCCGCTTGTCTAAACTATGATGTTGCCTCACGTCCTGTGTCCGTACATTTGCCACTGTCACGATTCTATGCTGGAGTCTATTTGCATTTGGGTTTTTATGGAATGACTTATGATAATATGTTGCCATCAGCTGATGCTATAATTGCAAAATTATCACCACGTGAAATTATAGAACCGGTTCAGTGTACACAAGCAATGATTGCGCAAGTCGCAGCTGGTATGTGGCGTCGTAATGGTTATTCATTACTACATCAATTATATTTCTATCGCAATGTACGCTGTCGTACAGAAATGTTGGATCGTGATATTGTTGTCCTACAAATTGGTGCCTCTCTTATGGAAAGTAATCAGTTTCTGATTCATTTGCTTAACAAATTTACTCTAATACAATGGGCCCAACCAGATTATGATGGCACCACAACTGAGATTGTAGGCGAAGATGATTTCCTACGTCAATTGACAATGGTCGATGAATTTCTTGAATTATTAATTGTCATTATTGGTGAGCGTTTTATTCCTGGTGTCTCGAATGTAACCGAAAAGGAACGCAATCAGAAGGAGATCATACAATTATTGTGCATTAAAGCCTATTCACATTCGGAATTGAGTCGTGCATTGCCTGATTCAAGTAATGATACCTCAATTGAAGAGGTAATTGGTTCGGTTGCCACATTTAAAAAACCACAAGTAGCTGAAACCAAAGGCGTCTATGAATTGAAAGAAGAGCTCTACACAGATTTCAATTTGTATTTCTATCATTACACTAAAGAAGAAAAATCAAAAGCAGAAGAAACACAGCGTGAACGTCGCAAAGCTAAAGGAGAACTTGTTTGCTGTCCACCACCAAAACTACCAAAACTGGCAGAAGCATTCATGTAAGTAACATAAAAATTATTAGACCATAGTGTATTAATCGCGGAAAGTAAAAGCAGGAAATTAGTATTTTGGTATTTGAACCCTTATTTCTTATTAGACTCCAATACGGAGATATCTTTATAATTAGGAAAAAAAAATGAGAGGACTCTTGAATTGTATATTTCTGAGAGTACAGTTCATATATGTGCTTTCGTTGCTAATACGAGAAATATAAGTTTCCGTTGGTTGTTTCAGCATGAAATCTACCTCAAACTTACATCTATGCTAATAAAGGGTCAAGGGGGTTCAAGTTCTTGATTAAACTCTTTAATTACCTCACTTGAATTTCATCGTAAACACCTTTCTCATACTTCCTGAACAAATATTTTATTGTGTAGATCATTTAACGAGGAGAAGCATAACAATGTACAAATAATAGAAAAATTTACTCATTAGTGGTCTCAAAAAAGTGTGCACATGATATGATAAAATCGTGTTCATATGTGTGATCACGATGTGTTCGAATGCAAAAAAATGTCATGTGATCATACGTATGAATACTAAAATATGATGTCCACACGATATTATTCTTTCGGATATAAATACATACAAAAGTGTGGTGAACTTTTGATTGGTAGTCCATCCTGAATGTTTTTGTTTACTGCAGTTTTGAACGACTGAACAAAACGTTGAAACGTTAGTTGATTAGTTTCCAAATACCTGCTTGGTATTATTCGCATTTTGCGAATGCGAATACGAATATTCGCTACATCACTAATAGAAATTACCACCTCATAAAGTAAAGTTAAAAGTCAATTCTATAAATATGCTCATTTTTAACTTAAATATTGCACAAGCTTTAGTTAATAGAACACGAATGAGAGTAAAATGCTTGCATTGCAACATGATTGGCTATGTAGTACTAATGGGAATTGCTATAAATAGAATTTTGATTACAAGAGTTGATTTAATATTTTCTGGGACAATACTTCCATTTCAATTTTAGAGGACACAGTTCCCAGTAATACCTGCATTTGCTATGGCCACAAACAAAGCACTTGGCCAAAATTGGTGTATTATTGCGACGTCCAGTATTGTCCCAAGGACAATTACATGTTGCTGCAAGTAGAGTTCGTTAATTTAATAGTTTGAAATTTTATACTATTGATTTATTTATTTCTATTGACAGTGTTCAACTATCTCAATAATAATAGAATTCTTATACAAAATATTGTTTATAGAAAAGTTTTACGTATAAATTGATTTGAATTGCATTGAAATTTCAAATGCAAATTAATTTTTTAATCATTCCACACATTTATTTTGAGGATACCATACATGAATCAAGATTGGAAATGCTACAATTTCTCAAATTTTTAATAATGGTTATGTTCGAATTTCGACCAAAGGTCGAACACTAGTAATTAATTAATAATAAGTAGTAATAAAACTCATACACTCTTACTAAAGAGCTGCGCAAAATGTTATATTCACCGCGCTGGTCTACTGTATAGTAGCTCCAAGCACTGTATTTCAGTGTAGCATTGACAGCGGATTAGAAAGTTTATAGCTTTATATCAAAACAAACACTGCAGCATTTGAAAACCTTTCGCTACAATACTTGAGTTCTGTTATGCAGCAAAATATCAAAATAGAACAAACATTGAAGTAAAACAACGGGAAATTGCACCATGCGTACATTTTGTAATTTATAGGCGCTATACACTAGTGATGCACGAATCTATGGATTGGATTCGAAGATCCGGATCTTAAAAGTATCCGTAATAATCGAATCCTAAGTACGAATCCCACTACGAAACTGAATCCAAACTATATTTATTAAGAAATAATTATCTAATCTAATATAATAAAATAATTAGTTTTGCTTAGTGTTTTTCAATCTTTTTTATGTCGCGACCCCCTTAGTGTGAAAAAATATTTTGCGACCCCTTACCAATCCATTCAACATTTTCATTTAATTTCATAGTAAGGTATCGGTTAAATACATAATTTAATGTGTATTTAAACCAATGGGCAACTTGACAGTAATGGCGTTCTCCAATCAATACCTTCAATTTGCCTGTCACAGTTATTTATTTGAATGACATTGACAAAAAAACTGTCACCTTAAAAAAAAAATCTGCCAAGTGTGAGTCGGACTCGCACACGCAGGGTTCCGTACCATCGTACAAGATTTTTTGCTTAAAATATTAAATTATGTTCAAATTTAACAGCCTAAATGTATACTATAATTACAGAATAAAAGTATACTAAAAAAAAATAAATGTTAAACAAAAGGTTAAATTAAAGAACAATGCTTCTAAAAATGTGTATTTTTAGTATTTGTCGTTCTACACCCAAGTGAATTACACACTTTGTGTAAGTTTCAACTCTCTACCTATTACGGTTCATGAGATAGAGCAGGAGACGGACGGACGGACATCGTAAGCTTAGTAATATGGTCCCGTTAGTTCCCTATGGGTACGGAACCCTAAAAAGTAACAACACTTAAAAGTAGGGATGGGTATCGCTTAATCGAAATAATCGGATAATCGATTTTTCTGCTTCGGATAAAAGATTTTTCCGCTTTTAGGAGTTCATGAACGTTAAAAGTTGCATAGCTTATGTGCCTCGTACCGGCGATTAAGTTTTTAATGCAAAAAATTGTAGCGACCTCAACCGCCACCTATGGATAGATACTGAAAATAAAACTGTTTCATAACACCAATGCGCCATTCATTAAAGTCATTGTTGTACACTGTTGTTAAAAAGAAAATCTTTGACACACAAAAAAAAGAATGCCAAAACAAAAATCAGAAATCGTTGATGCACAAAGCATTGTAAGTTTCTGCAAAATTTTGTAAAATAAGAACTTTAAGCGTTGTGAACATAGTTGCTTTAACTAAAATGCCTCCCAAAAGCGTGGGTTAGGAACATTTTGAGAAAGGGGAGAATAACAATGCTAAGTGTCGACATTGTGGAGTGAAAATAAAAACATGTGGGAACACGACAAACTTAAGAAACCATATTGAGCACAAGCATCCCAAAATTGGTCTGAAGAGACCAGCACAGCCGGAGACTACTAATAGCACGGCTTTGAACAACGTGGTTACTTACAAAGAGGGAGGGACTTTGGAACACAAGATCATCTAAAGCATTGTTTACATGATTTTTTTATTGAATGATTTTTTTTTCGATATAATAAAGAAGGACCGGTTTTTACTTCGAGTTTGTTGTTTTTATCTTCCAAAATGTACCCAAAATCCTTCCCGACCATTTTTGCCATTTACGATTAATTGATTTTTTAAACAACGATTAATCACTGTATCGATTAATTAATAAAAAATAATAATCGATGTCATTAATCGAGGTTTTGTTGGTCGATACCCATCCCTACTTAAAAGTAAGACAAAAATATAAATTGAAGTGAACTTAAACTAAAATAAATTAATTGCAAAAAAAAAAAAAAAAACAAGTGAAAAACAAACAAGTGAAAAACATAAATAAGGATAATATGAAATACCAGCCTCTGACCCAATGGCGGAAATTTATTTACAAATAGTAGCGAGCTATGCCCCTACTCACAGCCATGTGTGGTCAGAGATATATTAACTAATGAACCATTTATCTTTTTTTTTTTTTGACTGGGAAATGAAAGAGGCCTCGCAATACCGATATCGCCGACGCCTATATTTCGTCTATATATTTTTGTTATTACTGTTTTTACTTTGTTTTACTTCATAATTATGCTAATGAGACACGTGGTTTATTTGGGTAAGCTTTGTTATTAGAAGTATAGTGGATAGAAATTTCTATTCCAATAAATTAATGAATCTTTACAAAAAGTATCCCCATTGTAATGAGTTTCTATATCGTATTTATTTATTTGGGCAAAGGATAAGAAGTAGAACCTGGAATAAACCTATACAGGTCTTTTAATATCACGGACATTGTTTAATGTTTTGTAATTTTTTTATAAAACTTAACGTCCCTATTCTCAAAGCGATAACAAATCAAATTCAGAAAAATAATTTTAAATAGTCAGAATTACTCGGAGAACCACTAAAAACACCTGTTTTCATTTTTTATAATATTCTTTTTTTCTAAAATATTTCATATTTCCAAAATATTTTCATATTCTTCTAAGTTGGCTAACCTGCATAAACTAAAGTTTACAGACTGGTGACATACACTTTACAGATTATTACAAAACAGCTTTTTTTAACAGCGAAGCTTAATTGTTATTTGCAATATTTTCATACTTAGACGTACTGACTTGGATTTAATTTATTTATTAGTAATATGAAATCTTTTATGTTATTTTGACTGGCTTCTGTAAGTAGAGTGCGGAGTGGAGGCATGTGAAGGGAGTTACACAGGGATTGAACTCGACTGCAATTGTCAGTAAGATGACCAACACTCGTGTACTTGAGTTACAAAAATTGCAAGATGGCAAGATGGTGTCTTGTTGAGAAGATGTTCATGTGAAAACTTTGTATGTCCTGTTTATAGTTGGCGGGATCGAGCTTACTTGCTTACAAAAGTGGGAGTATTTGTTCCATATGACATTTAACTTCTTTACTGTTGTGCTGTTTACCAGGTTCTTGATGTCATCTTTATTGGACGCGTAGTGGAGTAGAAGTGGAGCTCGTGTTGCCGATTTCGCCGCAGCGTCAGCTTGTTCGTTACCTGTTATTCCTACATGGCCAGGTATCCACATCACCCGAATTTTGTTTTGATGATTTATAATTATGTCTCTTATAATACTGACTGTTGATTCGATGTTGTTGATATTTTTGGCAGCTAAGAGAGTTGAGAGTATGGCTGCTGCCTCTGCGGTGAAGATTGAGGTGTAGTTTGGTAATATGGCTGATTTAATAGTGTGGTTTTCTTCGGAGATAACGCTGAAAGCTTTTATATGGTCTGACTTTGAGCCGTTCGTAAAGATAAATTTCCATCTGGCGAATTTCTCTCGGATGCAATTGAAAGCTGCTCTGTATCCTGCGTTTTTTTAAATTTAGCCAGTTGGAGCATCATTGAGTCAGCTTTAAGATACCATGGAGGGAGTTTGTATGAATATTTGCATTGAGGAGAGATGATTACATCCAGTTCAGTTGCTTTGTCTAAGATTAGCTGATAGTTTATGAATATTGTGTGCAGTCTGGATCCATGTCTGGCGATGATTTTTTCTAAGACTTTTGAAATGCATGGCAGTAGCGATTTTGGACGGTACCCATTTATGGTTTGTTGGGTTTGTTGATTGTGATTATTGTCGCTATCTTCCATTGTTGAGGAATTGTGCTGGTGTCTAGAATTTTGTTGTACAGCTCTAATTAAACTAATTAAGCCACTCGAAGGTAAATGTTTAAGAATTTCATATGTAATGTTCTCGAATCCAGGTGTGTTACCTTGCAGACTATTTAGGCAGAATCTAAGTTCTATTGTTGTTATATGCCATACGATAAGTTTTGCTTTAGGTTTTAAAGTGTGAATACAGGGTATTGGTGCCATGTAAGTAGTTCTGTTGTTTATATGTTCTTGTGGAAAATGAGAATCATGAGAGTATTGGGACCAGCTTGACTAAATAAGTTGGCTATTGTAACTGAATCGCATGCATGCCCTGTTGGGGTGTATATGTGTATCTTTTCGGATACCTGAGATTATGTGTACTTTATTCCAATGTCTTTTTAAGCTGGAGTTACGGTTGATATCTTTAGTGAAATCAGCGTGTGGTTGTGAGTGTTGTTGAAAAGACTACAAAAGATGGGAAAGTGGTCGCTATCATATAAATTAATGCGACAGATTTGATTTCAGCTGATACAGAATGTTAAAAGTGATATTAATAATTTTATCACCACATTTTATCTGCACTTGAGGGTAAGCAATATTGCGTCGGCGCTTTTCTGGACATTGAACAAGCGTTCGATCGTGTCTGGCTTCAAGGACTGTTACACAAATTAAAGGACAGCCTACCATCTGTTCTTTTTAAAGTTGTAGAATCTTTTTTGTCTAACAGAATCTTTTATGTTAAGTACAGAGATGCAAGATCTTCAATCCGACCTGTTCAGGCTGGTGTTCCTCAAGGTAGCGTATTAGCTCCGGTGTTATTTACCATTTATACGGCAGATATACCTCAACCGACTTCCAATTCCATGATCTTAGCCACATATGCGGATGACACTGCGGTTCTCTGTTCTGACAAATCGCCAACAGTAGCTGCCTCTAACCTACAGTCATATGTGAATGGATTGGAAGCTTGGTTTACAAGGTGGAATATCAAGGTGAACTCATGTAAATCACAACTGTGTTTGTTTACCCTCAGGAGAGGTGACATACCGCCTGTTACGTTTGGTGGCCTGGCGTTTCCACAGTCCACAGCTGTGAAATACTTGGGTTTTCACCTTGATAAACGCCTAAAATGGAAATATCATATTACCACCATTGCTCGATCCTGTTCCCATAAAATGAAAAGGTTGAACTGGCTTCTCTGCAAAAGAAGCAAACTTAGCTTAGAAAACAAGCTTTTAATTTACAAGCAGATAGTTGCTCCTTCGTGGAAATATGGTATCCAGCTATGGGGTACATCACGCCCATCAAATCGTAGGAAAATACAGGTCCTTCAAAATAAGGCCCTCAGGACAATCACTGATACCCCATGGTTCGTCAGGAATACGACACTTCACAACGATCTCAGCATACCTACAGTTTTACAGGAAATAAACTTTCATAGTAGCCGATACAATGACAGACTTGTCTCCCACCCAAATCCTCTCGCAGAGTCACTAACCAGGACGGTGATTCAAAGGCGGCTAAAAAAGCTTCATCCAAACGACTTAACAACTCTCAATTAAATAAAATTTACCCTTTCCTAAACTGATTTCAAATCAATCCCTGTAACTGTTTATAGTCCTAACAACAATATTTTTTAATGTTCCTAATAAATAATATAAAAAAAAAAATAATTTTATATTCTGTTTTTGGAAATTCCTTTATTGGCTTTTAGTGTATTTTGGTCAATGTCATTTATGTGGTGTAAAAAGTAATTATTTGGTGTATAAAAAAGTGTGTAGTTGCTATGCATGTGACTTTCTTGAAGTGCTACCGTTCATATTCCACTGTATGGTTTTAAAAGTCATAAGGTGAATAAGATAGTTAAGATATTAAGTTTGTGTTGTTTCTTGTTCAGTATTTCTCTTCTGTTTTCTCTCTCTCTTTCCCCTCACCCCCCCCACGCCAATTGTAGTGCTAAACTACGAGAGACCAGTCATTACGTAATTGACTACGTTTGTCGTGGGGGGGGGGGGGGGTGTATAGTTGGTATGACAGGCGAGATTATAATTTTCTATCAATACTGCCTTCGCTCTCTGTGTCAGAGAGATCAACAATATCATTATTCGAGCTGTTAATCTGTTGTTTATAATTTTTTGTTATATTGTTTGTGTTGTTTGATGATTCATATTCCATTGGAGCGATTTTTGTTTGTTGTTTGGTTTATTATTAATTTATGATTTAAGTGACGTTGTTGGTTTTTCATCATTTTGTATTTTCGTTTAGTTGTAATGTGCTGTTAGTTTTCACAGTTTCGTTTACGTTTGAGTTTTGATCTTATGTTTTTGTTCTTCTTTAAATGTAAAGAATTGTTTATGGTACAAGTAGAAGCAGCTTCAGAGTAGGATTGTGTTGTTGGTAGAGGTTAAGTGGGTTTTTGATAGAATTTTTATTTGGCTTCGTACATTGAGCATTATTCTTCTACTCCCTGCAATTTCAGTTCTTCAAGAATCTCTTCTTCTGGAATATTCTTGAGGTAGGGTGCATTAACGGTGCCTTTGCGTTGGTTGAGATTGTTGATAAACTTTTCGGCAGTTGCTACGTTTTCAACAAATAATAGCAAGCTGTTATCACGAAAGGATGATATGTTTCGAACTTTATTGTTTATTGATTTAATAGCTGTGTGTACTGCAAAACATGAATATGATGTGAGAGGTTTGTTGTGATCTACTGAGGCTATGACTATGTATTTCGGATTTGGTAGGGTGACTGATGGTAATTCCAAAATGAAAAGTAAAATAATTTCTTCATATTTATTCATTGAATGCAATGACTAATGACATATAAAAAGTAATGTGCCTCACTTAGATAAGCTCACTATTGAAGTGAAACCGCTGAACAAAATGGTAAGAATGAAGTTTTAAAATAATTACCAGAGTTGTGTTTTATAATGTTATTCAATTTATTTCATTCTTTTGTGATACAAAAGTTATAAGAGTCTTATGGTTATTGATCTGTAAAATGGATAATCTTGTGTTTTGTTATTTGCTCGCGGAAATTTTGGAAGATAAAGAAAATTACGGACAACGAAATGTGTTAAAATCATTGGGTAATCATAGTGATCCATTTTCAATGTCGGACAATAGTTTTATGAAAAATTGTCCCTTTTCAACTTGGGGGAAAAAATCAAATTCAGAAAAAAAATTTTAATTACTCGGAAAACCACTAAAAAACACCTGTTCTCATTTTTGTATAATTATTTTTTTTTAATTATTTAATATTTCCAACATATTTTAATTTTCTTTAAGTTGGCAAACCTGCAACACATACACTGTACAGATTATTACAAAAACAGCTTTTTTTTACCAGCGATGCTTTCAACGAGCTTTTTTGTTCAATTATATGATAATTTTGAGAATAGGTCGGTAAAATAAGATACAAATTTTCGTGTATCTACCTTGTTTAAGTATCGTGTAAATATACCGTCTATTGTTGTTCCATGTTTTGTTGTTGATTTTGCAGTATTATTTGACAATGTCAAATCAAATTTTTCTTTGAGAGAATTCAATAGTGGCGCTGATAATTCTTTACCAAAATCTACATTAAAATCTCCTCCAAGAATTATAGGGATTTCATCTAATCCAAGATTCAAAATTTTAGCTACTTCAAAAGAATATAATAGTAGTGATTTGTGAATGAAGGCAATAATTTGGCAATTGCCTAATTCGGCGATATACAATATATAGGGCTACCACTACTCCTACTTCATCTAGAAGTACTGCACATTACAGCGGATGGTTGACGTTTACCTCCACCGAAGGTGTTAACATATGAGCTGTATCATTTCTATTATGATAGATAGCCACACCAAACGATCTAACATTTTTCCGTTTGAATTTAACAACATAGTTACAATTAGGTATGGAAATATCTTCGTTTTCATTCACCCATCACCGTAAGAATAAGAACATTTGAGTGTTTCGCAACGGCATCGATGATATCCGCACACGTAAAGTTTGCATATTTAAAGTATGAAGTGACAAACCCGATGTCTCCGTAATGATTCTAATGTAATGAGTGGATTCAGAGAAAGTCGCTCGAATTCTAGTCTCAATGGCTTTATAGATGCTGGCTCTTTTCTGCCAAGATGAATGTAGAATTTTTATGTTTAGATACAATATACAATTTCTCAATGGTAGTCATTCTGGATAAAGCAACGTACAATAATTGTACGGAGTGTGTTTTTTCGTATTCATATACGATTTCTTCGAATGTACCACCTTGCGATTTATGAATCGTCATTGAACAACCAGATATTAGAGGAAAATGACTCCGTTTAGTTATTATAGTTTTGTTGTTATTTAATTGTCATAGTCTTTGGTTGTTGTTGTTATACTGTGCTCAAAATCAAACAGCAGCAACAACAACAACTGCAACAAAGCATCAATGACGCAAGCACGCTTCGTGGCTTCAGACGCTTCGGCATTTCCAAATAGCACAAAGCCGAAGCATCCGAAGGTGTGTAGCTGCACCAATAGCCTCTTGTTGTTGTTGTTATATTGTGTACAAAACTAAACAGCAGCAACAAAGCATCAACGAGAGCAAGAGAGTAAAGTAAAGCATCTCTCTCTCTCTCTCTCTTACTCAAGCACAAACACTTATTCTCTACGCTGCAGATACACAAGCAAATGCTTAGCCCCTCAACATCTCTAAAGCATCTTCATCTTCATTTTCGTAACGCTTTTTTTGGACTTACACCTCGCTAAAAAAGTTTCGCTTCAAAAACATTGTGCAAAATGTAATTGCTTGTTAAAAAACTCTACGCTTTACCCAAAAAAAAAAATACCATTGTTTTTCTTTCTTTTCATCTACCTTCTACTGAAAAAATTAAAATTTTGAGTTAGTGACCTTTTGTAGTTAGGGTCCGATATATACAGACGGACATGACTGAATCAACTCGTCTCGTCGAGCTGATCAAGAATATATATATGTGCTTTATGGGGACTCCGATGTCTCCTTTTGTGTGTTACAAACTTATAATATTCTACTATTCTCAGCGTGAAGAGCATAATAAAATATGTAATAATAATATAATAAAAACGAATGGAATGAAATGAGATGAGCACGCATAACCAAAGAAAGAGAGTTAAAAGAATGAACACGTTGTTGTTGCATTCTCTATTACCTACTCACATAATTTCAAACAACAAATATAAATACTAAAAACTCGAACATCCCTTAACATTTCCAAATTTTATAATCATTTTAAGTACTCGCACATAAATATTAAGGACATAGATATAAATATATCATGAGTCGTAGGTCCTAGTATCTATGTTAAACTTGTATTAAGTCTAGTATTAAATATTTAGTTAAATGTGTTAAAATAAATAAATAAAAAGTAAAAAAAAAAATTAATGTCGATAAAAATGGTGATTACCTTTAACTGCTGCCTTCCAGGGACCGCCAAAATGGGTGGGTTAAATTTCCAGTCGATCCCGTTTGCAACGCATGTTGCAGCAACTTCCCTGTTATGAGAACTGTGCGAGAACAGCCGCCTTAACTCAGCAAGCTCATTCTTTGCACCGAGAAAGTTAGTGGCATTATCTGACCATACCGTGCGCGGCTTTTCTCTGATACTGATGAATCGTTTTAATGCTGCAAGAAAAGCCTGAGTTGATAGATCCCGAACTAGCTCCAAATGAGTAGCCTTGGTAGCGAAGCAAACAAATTCGCATACATAGCATTTAATCGGTGATTTGTTTCTTGTCTGATGCTTGTAAAAGAACGGGCCACAAAATTCGATTCCAGTTGTGGCGGAGGTAAAAGTAAAATGCACACGTTCACTTGGTAGATTTCCCATAATCTGCTGTACGATCCAACACGTTACAATCCATATGAATCGACCAAAGGATTGAGTGACAATAGCTTGCTAGATGATGATAAGGATTCACCTGCCTTGAGACGCCTGATTTCATCTGTGAAGCATATTTGCTGAATGCTCCTGATCAACAAATCTGTTCCCATTTTGATGTCTTCTTCAGACGCGGCAAGTGTTTATTCTTAAACTGCACAAATCTGTAAATATAAGCAAAAATGCGTTGCAATTTGTCAAAGTCTTAGTTCTGGTAATTCGACGACAGGTGCTGTATCTTTTGGCCATTTCGAATCATCCTCCAGTAAGAATGATGGACCATGATACCACAAATTCGAATCTCGCAATTCTTGTGGGATGCATCCACGCGACAAAATGTCCGCTGGGTTTAGTGAAGACGGCACATGCCGCAATAAAAAGCCATGAGTGAGTGATTGAATTTTTGAAACCCGATTAGAAACGAAGATGTTGAAATTTGATGGTGACTTACGAATCCAGGAAAGCGCAATCGTAGAGTCGGACCAACAGTAAATGTTGCCAGGGCATTTAATGATTTCATTTACAGACGATACAAGTTCTGCCAATAACAGTGCAGCTGACAATTCGAACATCGGAATGGTTAAGGTTTTTAAAGGATGAAAGGAACCCGACTTTTTGAACACAGCAACTTTGACTACACGAATCCTGCAAGTTCTGACCTGATATATATGCAAGCACCAAAAGCTGCCATGCTAGCATCACAAAACGCATGAGGGCTGCGACTTGACTATAAATCGAGGAAATTGGAAACAGGAGCAATCAGCCCTAAAGGATCATAGACACTTTCGTATGTAGAAATTCCCCTTCTACAACAGCTGCTTTACCTGCATCGTTGACCTCATTGATTGTGTTTCCTCCAGTTTGAGATCATCTACGTAGAAGTCTCTGAAAATGATCTGTGAGCCTAATGGGTATGAGCTCTCCTCATCCCGTGCCAACTGCTGCATTGCTCTAATTGCCAAGAAAGCTGCCGATCTTGTACCATATGTTACTGTGTCAAGCTTGTAGACACTAACTTCAGCCGCTAGATTATCTCTCCATAAGATACACTGCAAAAAATCATCTGGATGTGTGACTCGTACACAGCGATATATCTTAGAGATGTCACCACAAAGAGCAACTTTGAATGTTCTGAAACGAATCAAAGTATGAAACAATTTTGGCTCAATGGTTGGCCCTGCTAGTAACAAGTCGTTTAGTGAGTAACCAGAAGTCGTCTTTGCCGAACCATCAAACACTACTCTAGGCTTTCTACTTGAACTGTCCGGCTTAAGTACGCAATGATGCGGAAGATAGTACATGGGGGTCTGCAATTGTGAGTCTGCTAAAGACATGTGGCCTAGCATATTCTTTTTGTTTTTTTTAGCCTTCTAAAAGCGAGATCATACGAGTCCTCAAAGCTTAATTTAGCTGGAAGCCGCACTGAATATTCTCCTGTCTTGAGACGCGTACAGCATTCTTGAAATAACTGCTCACAGATGTCATCGTCAAGAGATGCAGCAGAAGTTGAACCAAAGTCGCTCTCAATTTCCCAGAATCTCCTTACAACGCCATCCAAATTATCGCCCTCAACCTCTGTGTTACCCTCGTTATTAAAAACTGTAAGCGTAGAGCATTTTTGAGCAGCATAGGATATACAACCAGACGCAACCCAACCGAGCTTGGTTTTCTGGAGAACTGGAAGGTTTGGTGCAATGCGAATTTTCCCAATGCAAATGAGCTCAAAGAACAGAGATGCACCAATTAGCAGATCTATTCTCTGAGGCTTAAAAAGCAACGGATCAGCCAGTTTGATGTTTTTTGGTATTTGCCAATCCATTACGCTAAAGTTGAAATTATGCTGTTGGTGATGACAGCACTAAACAACGCCTGATAACTTTCATCCTGTGATTGTGCCTGAATGTCAACTGCTTGATCAGAAATGAACGAAGATTCACCTATACCAGATATCGCAATAGGTGAGTGATAAGATTTGATGAGATGAAGTTCAGTTGAGAGGCAGAATCCAGAATAGCACGGCAGGGTATCAGCGCACCATTGCGCACCTTAACAAGTACTACTGCAGTTGCTAGCAATACACAGTCGATTGGCTTGGCTTTTGAAACATCAGATGCTCAGATGTGTGTAGTTGAAGATGAGACGAGTGTTGATGACTCATTTGCAGCAGCATCTGCATTGGTGAATTGATATGAAGCATTGTGATCTGAATCTATGTGTAGCAATGAATGATGTTTTTCCTTGCAATGCTTTCACACTCCAGATTTACAATCCTTTACCGAATACCCCTTATGAAGACAGTTGTAGCACAGATGTATTTTCCTCACCTCCTTGAAACGCATCTGGAAGAAAGATTCAGGAAAAGTCGACAATTTGAAATATAATGGTCATTTGATTTACAAAAAAATTAAGGAAACCCGAACACTCGTGTTGTTTGAAGCAAGAAATACGCTACGATTTGCTTTGTTTGCGACGGGTACCCTTCTCGCTTGCTGGGTAGATGCTGCTGCGGCGGTGGTTTGTAGATTCTCCAGTGCACGGCACCTTTTCTCTAGAAATGACGACATTGATGACTACTCAGGCAGCGCATTTGAGGGTAAATCTTCCTCCCACTTCCACTGTGCTTCCCTATTAAGCTTTCCGCAGATTAAATGGATGAGGAACCCATCTGAGGTTTGCTCCGGCGTGACAAGCGTTTGTAGAGCATGCAGATGAGAGTTAATTTTGTCACTTAACTCACGAAGACTCGCTGCAGAACCTTTCTTAACGTGTTTTAAATCAAAGATAGCTCTAATATTGGCCTGAAAGTAAAGAAGTTTATTATTATCTTTTGACTAATAATTCCAAAGCCCTTTTGTAATTTTCATCCCTTGGCTCAAGAGATCGAATGGTGTCCAGTGCGACACCTCCCAGACTGGCACGCAGATGATGGAATTTTTCTATGTCATTTAAGTCATGACCACGATCGATGACTGTAGTAAACATCGCGTAAAAGTCTGGCCAATCTGCGTACGCTGAACTGAAATGAGGTATTTTCAGCTCAGGAAGTCGTGATTTTCGTTGTTTGGCATGATGCGATGCATCATTCAGAGGGGAATTATGCATAGCAGTAGAATGTGATGGATACGCCTTAACGTTTCCGGGCCTACTTAGCTTTGACATCGCAAGATAACATAGTAAATTCAGTTCTAGTATCTTCAAAAAACTTACTTGAATCCAGCCTCTCGAGGCTTGACTGTGCCTCATCAAAATTACCATATATTCCTTCAGCAATTTCCTGACGGACATCTAATGATGAGTCATCGAACTCAGCTAGCTGTTCTGGTACCAAAGAAGAATTCAGTACGGTTAATTGCCGTTTTATTGCTTCATCTTCGCTTTGCTGTTATTGCTGAGGAACAAAAGATGTTAATTTAACACTATTCTTCTTTGGCATATTCGTTCGTTCGCTGCAATGATCAGCGTTAATAAAAATCGTTAATAAAAATGTATTACAAAAGCAACGGGTTATGCTTATGTATATAAATATGTATGTTCTTATGTGCACAACCGTATGTACATATATTCGCACTCGCGACAAATGTATGTATGGTGTATTAACGTTACCGAAATGTATATACTGTGCACCAAATATTTATTCATACACCTTCAATTTGAATGTTTAAACACCTGTAATTTAGCACAGACTTAACATAATCGAACGAAACTTTTTTTATTAAGAAAAATGAAGTTTATTTTACATATTTTTTAATTAAGCACCACAATATTCATCTTTGGTATTGGAAAAAATAAAAAAAAAATAAAAAGAGGCACAATTTTACGCTAAAAAATTATTCGTACACTAGTAAAATTCAAAAGTTTTAGTGACAATTATTGTTGCAAATTTAAAAAAAAAAAAAAGTACTTTGTCGGACCACCTTTGGTAACAGCTTCCATGCGACGACGCATACTTTTGACCAGGACACCTGTGTCATTAGCGGTTATTTTCTCCAAAAGCAAAGCTAATACAGCTATATGATTTATATGTAATTATCATGAGGAGATTTGTGATCGGCACAAAACACTACGATAATATACTTATCACTATACCACTTGCATGTAACTTTGCGCTACTGACAAAATAATGCAATTAAATAAGCGCCACTGCACTACCGCGGTATACACACGCGCACAGAATTCACTGTCAAAAAAAGAGCCAAAACGCGAATCACGCCGGGGTGACCAAAATGTTTGAGGTAGCACTGGTTTGTACCTGATTAATTCTTTTTAAAACAAAAAAGACACAATTTAAATTTGAATTCATTTGGTTTAATTTTCTTGACATCCCTCAAATATGCATGCAATTCGTTTTGGTGGTTGTTACTGAATGATACATGCAAATAATGGCATGAGCGTTAAGAACAAAAGCGAATTGCATTAGAAAAGAAAACATGCAAGAAATACAAGCTAATCTCTCTTTGCATTTACAAATTATTTAAATCTCTTAATTAACTGCAGCTCTCTTCATCTGCTGCCGCGAACAGTCAATTTTAAGCGAATGGGACAAGCTTGAGCCGTCCTTATTAACTAACCTCATAAATTCGATGAAAAAATGAATTTTTGACGTTGGAAAAAGCCGAGGTGGCTACATTGGCTACTAATTTCAGTTGTTTTAATAAATAATTAACTTGTTTTTGTTTTGCAAGACTGAAAACGAGCAAGTGTCCTATAAATATAATATGCCTGCTGCTAGCTAAAAATGCAAGCATTTCAACTTAAACTAACGGTTCTTTTCCAGTGCTATGCTAAAAATAGAAATCGTAAGGTTTTTTGCGGCTTATTCATTCATGGATTTTTATTTTTTCAAAATATAAAAAATACAGTTTTGGCGAAATTTGGAAGTAAAATTTTCGAATTTTCCTATAAATTTTGTAATCACCTTATATTCAAAAATATTTATGGGCATTTCCATGGTGTTGAACATGATCATTGTACACATTGAAAGTAATAAAAAAGTCCGAATAGAACATATTTTAGATTCGTCTGTTACATAATGTTATATATTCTTAATAGTACTACCATTGGTGTTTTAGTCTGTGAGTTTAAATTCGTGACGAAGTGGCAGTGAAAAAATATTATTAAATCTTTTTTTACTTTTAAATTTGACAATAATGTCTCAAAAAAATATTGATCGTCAAGTTTTGTACCAAAAACTCTTTAATGCTTTAAAAATATCTCACCCTGGTGTATCGAGTGCAAATGTACAAAAAACACTAAATGATTTGTGGAAAAATTACAAAAATTAAGCTAAATCGAATGAAGAACTTGAAAAAATTGTTACAAAGAAGATCGAGAATGAGTTACAATTAGCAACAAAAAAAAAAAATTACAGCTTTGAACTTTTTTACTCAGGTAAATAATTCTTATGACACACATTCACCAATCAATACCTATTGTGTCAACAAGAAATATTTTATTTTTAGAGCGCGTGTTAATCGTCATCAAAATTGAAAGATACAACTTCAAACGTTTCTTCGTCTGCAGTACAATGCTCAAACAGTAATATATATTTATCCACGTGTCCACCAAGCAATGAGTCAACAGAAAAGTCTACACAGTTGGAAAAATCATATGGTACACCTTCACAGCAATCATCTAAAGACAAAATAAGTTTTATTGAGAAACAACTGAATTCATTATACGCTGCTAGAGATTCGCTACCGAGCGACGATGTTCAGTGTCAAATATCGAAACTAAAAAAAGATTTAAAGACAGAAAATGATAATCTTAAACGCAAACAAAACAATATAAAAAATCAGGCAAGTGTGAGTCAGACTCGCACACGGAGGGTTCCGTACCATCGTACAAGATTTTTTGCTCAAAATATTAAATTATGTGTACATTTAACATCCTAAAAGTATACTACAATTAACAGCCTAAAAGTATACTACAAAAAAAAATGTTAAACATAAGCTTAGTAATAGGGTCCCGTTAGCTCCCTATGGGTACGGAACCCTAAAAAAGACTAACTTTGGCTATGCCGAAGTTGTAATACTCTTCACGCCCCTGCTAGTAGTCCGAGAGTCATGAAATTTAGAAGGTTGGTGGATATAGATCAGGCACTTATAATGCCCAAATCGATGGTACAAAAAACAAAAAAGTTTCTTTAATAAGAACTTTCATTTGGATCCCGGTTTTTATGGGGGGACCTCCCCTAGGTGTACGATTCGGCTGAATCCAACAAATGTACTGCGTATGGTAAAAAGAAAGCTCCATGGAAAATCTCTCTAGCTCAAAAACTGAAGGACTAGGAGTGCGAACAGACGGACCGACGGACAGATGGACATGGCTAGATCAACTCGTCTCGTCGCGGTGATCAAGAATATATATACTTTATGGGGTCTCCGTTGTCTCCTTCCGTGTGTTACAAACTTCATGACAAACTTATAATACTATTCACTGCATGAAGAGTATAAAAATTCTGAATATCAATATATAGATAAGAAAAGATTGAAACTTGAAGAGCTATGTCAATACAGTCCAGAATTGAAAAAAAAATTATCTTTAAGAGATTCTGTTGGGCGGCCAAGGTTAGATGAAGACCAGCCTATGTTATTAAAGACCATTACGGATATTGCGTTAATTAAAAGTGCTGCCGAAGGCAAACGCAGGGATGAATCAATACGCAGCATAAAATCTCTGGATAAGTTAACAGAAGCACTGAAGAAAATGGGATATAATATAAGTCGCAGTGAAACATATCTCCGTTTACTACCCAGACATTATAGAAGCATTGAAGACCAACGACATGTTTCAACAGTTCTTGTTAAACTTGCTAATGCTCAAACAGATTTTCATCGCGCCCACCTCAATCCATTACTTAGAAAGCTTTCCTCTCCTCTATTCTCGGCCCGATTCAAGTTTTTTTCATGCTCCAAGATGACAAAGCCCGTGTTCCCATTGGTATTACAGCCGCGAATAAGCAAGCACCAATACTAATGCACATGGATTACCGAGTCAGTTTGCCTGACCACGACTGGGTTAAAGCAGAGCGGCCTAAACTTATACCTTCTGTATACGCCTATATTGCCATTAAGGGCCCACTTGGCAATTCCGATGCAGTAAGATACTCTGGACCAACAATTGTTGCAATACCCATGCGCAAGACTTTAAAACATTGTTAAATGTTGAAGAGTTCCAATCATATTTAAAGTCGGATGAAGGCTTGGTGAAACCTGCCGTCATTGTCACCGTATATGGAGGTCCAGACGAAAACCCGAGATATGGAAAGTTATATCTTTTGCTATTGAACATTTGAAAGAACATAATTTAGATGCGTTTTTCCGTGCAGCGAATGCTCCAGGTCGTGCATTTATTCGGGTAGAACGAAGAATGGCACCTTTAAGTCATGAACTTGCTGGTTCTATAATACCGTATGATCACTTTGGTTCTCATCTTGATAGTGGCCGTACAACTGACGAAAAATTAGAAGAAAAAAAAATTTTGAACATGCTGGGAAAACACTTGCAGAAGTTTTGGAATGCTATGGTGATTGACGATTATCTCGTAATTGCTCGTTATGTTTCGCCAGATAAAAATAATGAACTTCTTGTTAATGTAGAAGCGGATTGGTATTCCAACCCTGTTCATGAATGCCAATACTATTTACAGATTGTCAAATGTCGTAACACATCTGCATAATAAGAGATGCAGATGGGAACGAAGATGCCGAATGGTTCAACGAAGATGAAGTAAATAATAGTACTGATTCAACAAATTCAAAGCCTGACATGTGAAGATGAACTGCCATTCATTAATGATGTTCAAACTTGGATACGGAGTCCGTGGACAATAATAATAAATAATTTTAAAAATTAATAATATTTCATTCAATTGTTTAATATTAAAAATTAGTTATCTTTTTCAATTTTAATTCTGATAAGTCCTATAAATATAATATGCCTGCTGCTAGCTAAAAATGCAAGCATTCCAACTTAAACTAACGGTTCTTTTCCAGTACTATGCTAAAAATAGAAATCGTAAGGTTTTTTGCGGCTTATTCATTCATGATTTTTATTTTTGTCAAAATATAAAAAATACAGTTTTGGCGAGATTTGGAAGTAAAATTTTCGAAGTTTCCTATAAATTTCGTAATCCCTTTTATACAAAAATATTTATGGGCATTTCCATGGTGTTGAACATGACCATTGCACATTGTGCAATCGTTTTTCTTGAAATGTTGAGTAAATTCATGAGACATTTGTTCATTTTATTTAAATTTGAATGTTTTTGTATAATAATATATTAAATTGATGTGATTTTTAATAACTTTTAATTTTTTGCTCACGGTGGGCCATTTGGTGGAAATGCCTATATATAACTTCAAATATATGAAGAGAAAATAGAAGTCAACTAAAAGAAATGTTCTCGCAAACACAACTGCCTGTTGAATGTAAACAAACAATTGAAAATCCTGAAAAATAAATAAATAATTTATATATATTCATTGACCTTAAAGCCCACCAATACACCAAGTACTTAGAAAAATCAAAAATTTTAAATGAAAAAAAAAAAAATAAGGGATCCTTACGATAGTTACTAATGTATCCCAAGGTATCAAAAATTTCCTTATTTACAAAACTTTTTGTTCTCTATTTATGCTTTGCTGCTTCTTGAATTTTGTGTGTTGTTGTTATTATTGTTGTATTTGTTTTTCTCATTTATTGATAACTGACAATGCACAAGAGTATTATTGCGCTCTTCGTTCTTTTCTTTCTGTATATGATGTTCACTGATAGCGAAACAAGATCGTGACATTTGTTCAGAAGGGAAACAGGAAACAGCGGGGGTCGTGGGATAGTGAGTACAATTGCAATTCGTTGTTTTGGTATTTTCTATGCATAACTGTAACAGAGAGATTATAGTGATGCTTACCACCCGTATATAGCAGGGTCGGGTAAGCTAGTAAAGAATATATTAATATATATATATACACACGTGTTCGAAAATATAAGAACAACAACGACGAGCGAACAGCTGATTTTGGGTGTTTTATAACAAAAGTGATAAAATTAAAAAATTGATATTCATTTCGATTTTTTTCTCTTCATTTATTAAATAAATATATAAGTATTAAAAATACCAAAAAGAAATTTCAGAAAATATAACACTTTAATTTTTACACGACTTTTAAGTCGCTCGTCGTTGTTGTTCTTATATTTTCGAACACATTTTACATATATATCCCAGTAATTGTGACTATGTATTTATAATTTTAAAAGCTTTTATTTAACTAGCTTTGTATGTTAGTTAGTTAGTTTGTTTAGGTGAAATCTTGCAAGCTGAATTAGAACCACTTCTTGGCATCCAATTGAGTTGAAATTTGGCATACATCTTTAGTTCTGATGGCAATACAATATGCAATAATTTGCTTTTGTGTTTTGATTTGGTGTCCACAGTGAGTTCTGAGAGTTATTAACAGCTGTTTTTTGTTTTGGTTTTACATGCAAAACAAGTTTGTCGAATTGTGAAATATTGAAATGGAAATTTTGTGAAAAATACATGATTAAAAAAAATTCGCAATGTATGCAAACCAAATTCGCGTCGTTCACGAAAACGACCTTATAATGTTTATGAAGTTTTTGAGTTTTCGTGAAGACCCATATTATAAAAATTTGTCTGCAATAAAGTGACAATCCAAGCTTAAATGCGTTTTTAAAAGCATGATATGGGTATCGCCGGTGACTCATTACAGTCAACACAAAGAAAGACCATTTTTTTTTCTGACGTTTTTCAGAAATGTAAATGCCCTATTTGGCCGATTTTTTTTTTGTTGTGTTCGTCGTTATAGACCAATTAAAAAAATATGAAAGAAAATTTCTGGAAAATCCACCGGAAAAGTTGAAAATTTTGACTTTTTTTTTTTGAATAAATACAAAAGTAGAGTTTATCGTGCGTTCGCTGGTGAAAATGGAATTATCTTACTAGTGTGTGAAGAGCCGGCAGAGAGTGTGAATTCAACGCCATTTCCGAAGTTCATATTTTTTTTTTGTTTTTTCTTTTTTTTATGATTCATGAAAATGTTTTCACGCAAAAACAATTACAGTAGTGTAGCGATACTAACTGCCCCGACTTTTTTATCTGGTCATCAATACATTGATTGTCTATATCATGCTACTTCTCATGTAAAGATTAAGATTGTAGTAAATTAACAGGCATAAGAAAAAGACTGACTGACTATTTTGTACCAAATAAGGTAAGTTTAGTACAATCATTTATGGTATGCCGTAGTAGTAGTCCAGTTTGCAGTTTATAATTGATTATGATGAAGATAAGAGCTCCAGTCTATATAATTTTATAATCTCCGGTAATGCGGAAGAGCGAAACACACGACAGCGAGTGTGAAGTGAAACTTCTTTAGCGGCGTTGTGCAAAAATTTAGTGTAAAATTTTGAGTGAAAAAATAGACACTTCAAATATTCACAGAATGTGTATTTCGATTGCTATATCCCCAACAAGTAATAAAAAAATCCACCGGAAAAGTGTTAATAAATAGATTACAATTACACAACAACAACATGCAGCTTGTGTGTTATAAACATGTTTAAAACAACAACATGCAAGCAACCAGTTGGTGTTGTGCAAAAACAAGCGAATGTACGAAGAAAAGAGAACGAGAAACACACAGAAGCTCGCAGTTGATCTTATTTTTGTGCAAGATGGGACAGACGGCAAACATAAACACATTGTTTAACACAACAAAAAAAAATTTTGGTCTTATTTATGATTAACTGAGTGATCACAAAGAATATTAAATATAAAGTTGTATTTGTTTTGTGATGATCTCTCTCTGTCTGTTTTTAAGAAGTTTCACTTCTATCACGTGTACGATGGTACACGCGCATTTTTACTTTAGTGTTTGGGTATAAGTTGGTATGATCAACACCGCATACTGTTTTGTCTATGAATTAACAATACACATAATCTTACGATGTCAGTTATATTTTACCTTAAGTGTTAGTATAAGTTGTACCTGCAGGTACAAAAACCAATTACTGAAAACACCACATATAAAAACACCGGATCACAAAAGCACCGCATATGAGGACAACCGCTCACATCGATCCTTTTTCTTGTTTGCCTTTTCTCAATACTGCAAGTCTGGTCGGGCGTTTTTATTGCGCTTATGCTTACATCAGACGCATATGCATTGTTCAGATATTTGCTTCTTTTATATACCCCTTTTATACGAAAGCATAGTTCGATTTTTCTTCGTTCGAACTAAGAAAGAGCGATTTATTGTGTTTATGTATGCATTCTAACTTAGTTCGAATGAAGAAAGATCGACTTAGCTGTCGCATAAACGCGGTATTACTGTCAGCACATACTAAAGGTGCCCATCGACGATACAAATATTTGCACACACATTTTGAAAAGAGAGAGAGAGAGAGCGCAAATGTGGATGGCGCTGATTTTGCATTTGTGCAATTGTTCGATAAAAATCAAAACGTTTTAATTTTCTTCAAATCTCTTCTTCTTAATTTTTGCATTTGTGTGAGTATTTATGTGTGAATAGACTTGTGTGTTCAACGGACAAAATAAAGAAACGGTACTTTGTGAAAAAAATTAAAACATCATGGAAAAGAACAGAAGTATGATTACAACAACAACTATTTGTGTGAATATTTGTATCGTCGATGGGCACGTCATTAAATTCAATACTACAATTCAATAAAATTGTATAAATATTTAGGAATTTCATTTAAAATTAATTTCCTATATCCTAACTATTGTATTTATTTATTGCTAATGTATTGTATAATTTTTAGAATGATAATAAATAATATCAACCTTTTTTTTTCTTATAACTACAATTAGGTACATATTAATCAAATTAAAAAAAAAAACCCTTTTTCTTGTTTTGTTTCAAAGCAAAGCCTCAGCGACATAGTACGAACATGGGAAAACCCAAAACACAAGATTAATAGCGTAGTTATAATGGCTCGCATTACGAAGATTCGGTTTTGTGGTTTACAGTGTTATTTTAGTATCACGAACAGCTGTTGTTTGTTTTGATTATACCTACAAATAGAACGTTGTGGCTACCTTACATGGAAAAATTGCCCAGCCCTGTTAAGACTGACCATTCAAAAAAACCGAATCTCAGCATATCTATTTGAGATTAGCATCTTTCAATCGAATTACTCAACAACAACAACCCCTCAAATTTGTCATATTCCCTGTTGTTGTTGTCAAATGGAACTCGAATCATAGTCGCATCTTCATAGATTCGAATCTTAGCTTACTCTGAAGCCACTATTACGCTGAGGAAAAAACATTTTTTTTCCTGAAACAGTTTAAAAAACTGGTTATTTTTACGACAACCACAGGGAAAAGTGACGTAGTTGAGGGTTGTTGTTGTAGAAATCGAAGGAGTTTTTAAACTGTTGAAAAAAGAAAACTATAACACATTTTCAACAACTGTCGACTGGTCGCCCAGCAGCAGTGTAGGGAATTTCTGCCTTTTTTAGTACATTTTTGTCTTTTTTCGTTGCGCGGTAAAAATTAAACAGCTGATCATTGCACAAAACAATTAGAAGTAAATTTTAAATTGTAATTTTATTTTTACATTTTAATAAAATAAGTAACAGGAATGAAGTAGGAAGTTGCAAGAATTATTTGCATACACTGCGAATTGTTCTTAATCATGTATTTTTCACACAATTTCCATTTTAATTTCTCACAATTAGCCACAACGTTCCTTTTGTATATATAACCAAAACAAAAAAACATCTGACTGCATAAAAAAACGGTGTAATCACCTAGTTTTTAAACACTTAATTTGAAGCAGTGTAACCACGCTATAAGAAAACGTCGGCACAACCGTTTTTGTGCCGTTCGTTGTTCTGTTGTCCAATGGCACAACCTCCCCTCGGCTACCTCGTTTCTATCATCAACAAACAAAATTTTTGAGAGAGAATTCTTTTGCCGAGTCGTGTGTGTAATAGAGGGCTGCATCATGGTGTAAGAAAACAAGGTGACGCCAATTTGGCTTGTTACGCTCTCAAAATTCGCTCACTCTCAATTTTTAGTGAATAAGTATCATCAGTGTATTAAAACGCTGAAAAACACGCATTTAGTGTTGAACACAACGTGAAAATGCATTGAAAATGTAAAAATTAGTGTTATGAAATCAATTTTTTGCACTTTGATCAGCTGTGTTCGGAGAAATTGTGTTCAAAATAAAATTATTAAAAAGAAATTTAAATTTAAAATGCGGTGTAAATTGAATAAATTACTGAATTAAACAATAAAACAGTAAATTTTGTATTTTTCATATACTTTGCAAGCAGTTAAATTTGCACATATGTTAATATGTAAACAATGAACATATGATAGTGTTGTGCAGCGTAAAAATCACGAAATAAGGATCATTTGCTGAGAACGACACATAGCGGTAAAAAATTGGGGGCACCTTGTTTTCTTACACCATGGGGCTGCATTAACGCACTTAAACTAACAGACTCACTGAGTAACACTGAGTGATACTCAAAAATTCGTGTGCGACAAACTACAAAAACCAGATTTTTGAGTTTGAGTGAAAATTTAACCAGATGTGCGAGCATTCAAATTGAGTAAATTTGAATAGATGAGTGAAACAAAAGAAACATCAAAAAATTTTTGGTTAAGCAGATAACTCATGTGCCACTGCTAAAACTCATGCAGTCGTTCATTCATTAATTTTTCATTCTGTGTGTTGACGATTTTCTTCCTTTGTTGATGAATTTCTTACTTCTTTGTCTCATTAAATTTTGTTTAAACGTAGTAAACGGTGCAGTATGTCAAAAATAAAAACACAAATACATTGATGATCATGGCATAGCGGACTTTAACTTTTTATTTCATTTTGTTCTGCGTCATTGTTTCGATGTGCATGTACACATATTCACATAATTATTTGCAATGTCAAAACAAAAAGAAAACTAAAACTTTGAACTATTTTGTGGCGTACTTCCAATATAAAAACTTTTGTTTTTTATCAATGTATATTATAAATGATTCCAAAAAGATTTCTTCATTTATTTTTTTTTAATAAATTGTTTCTTACAGTTTAAATTTGTTGTTCAAAGGAAGTTTGACTACTACTCGTGACATTTGCAAACATTTATGGGACTATGTGTACAAGCGCACGAGTTATTTTCACAACAAAATATAGTTTCGCGCTATAACCAGATCGTTTGGTTTTGGTTATTACTGTTTCAGTTTCTCTCACATCTGATTACAAAACTCACTCATTCATTTTTGGTATGAGTAACTCAAACGCCGTTTTTTGCACTCAATCAAAAATGCTGCCCTCTAGTGTGTAAATCCCTAGACTGGACAATTCCCTTACAAAATTGTGTTCGCTCTCAAAGCTGTAACATAAAGAAATTCATATCTCTAAATACATGTGTTTATTATTTATTATTTTTTTTTTTTTTGAGCGTGGTCGTTGCAACGTGCTCCAAGAAAGCACGGAGAATCAATTTGATGGGCCCAGTCAGTCTGTCCGTCTATTTTTATCTATACATAAAATAAAATCGTAGATTTTGCCTTTTATTTTTTGATTTGTGCAAGCATCAATTAAAAGCCACTCATTCTATTCAAAATCAAATTATTGAAACACAAGAAGCTTTATTTGGTGTACAACATAGCCATTATTTCAGCAAAATTGAACCACAAAATATTATTTAATTTATAATTTATAAAATTTAAAATGCGTTTTTTCTAACAAATGTGCTAATAAACCATGCTAAAATTACATGCGCTACTTCACTACATTTTATAGATTCTAAAACCACTTCACATATAATCTTCTATAATTCTTTATATTTTATATTGTTTTACAATTGGGCGAGACAACGTTACTAACAAATGCACAAACGCTTTTGAATGCAAAACGAAGTTTGCCGGCCAACTAGTATAATAATAATACGCTATTTGAAATTTGGTACAGACATAATGTATCAAAACCAGAAGACACTCTCTACATATTCCAATTTTATATGTATAGATGATGAATTTATGTATTTTTTCATCTTTGACATATACTTCCAGGCCGATTGCAAATATTTTACAGTGTGATGTCTTTCTATCGATAGTTAATGTTGTTTTCGATCGTGCCGTTGATTCAAGAAGTAAAATATTTACAGAGAGTCACTTACAAAAGGTATTGTTGTTCATCTAATCTTAATTTTTAAATTTATTGTGAATGGATCTATTTTCCTTGTCAACAGGTACTTTACCTTATTGGTTATGCCATGAATGAGGAGGAATCCAATAACTATCCGTTCCTCAGTTTCTATGATCGTGCTGAAAAAATGAAAATTCTAAGCAAATTGGAAGATGTTGCTCGCAGTACAGAAGTAATTAACAAAATTTAACCCGTTGAGTGTAAAAAAGAATGAAATAAATATTATTTGGTTTCAGATTGAGACAAATCATGATTTTGTTTTATGGACCATAAAGCGTTGGAAAATGAAGCAACAAGGTACTGAACAGGAAAGCGATGCCATGAGTGCCTTCGAACAAGCTAAGCGTGAGAAAGAAATACGGTCACAACTTGCTGCCGATCGTCGTGCCAGAATATTGCAACAAATGCAAAATGCCCAAAGAAGTTTTATGCAATCAAACGCAGAGTTGTTTGCTGAAACTAAAAGCAGCTCAGAAGAAGACAGCAAAAAAACAAATGATAAACTTGTTGATGGTAACGGTGGTGGGGATGATGTCAATAAAAAAGGATCACTATCTTCATCAGTTAGTCATGGTGTTAATGTTAGCGGTGGTGGAGATGGCCCGATGGATTGGCAAACTGAATTTGGTGTTGGCAATGTTCTTGATGAGCTACTAGTAAACAAAGAGGGATTTGAGAGTGATCACAACGCTGATGAAGATAATGAAAGCAAAAATCAAGATGATGAAGAAGGAGCATCCAGTAATACATCAATTGCTTGCCTTGGCTTCAATCGCTCTAAAACCACAAAAGAAGAACCAACATATAAATGTATTCTTTGTTTTGAGGACTGCATCTGGGGCAAAAGTGATTCGACTGTATGTTCGGCGTTTGTGCAACCGTCTCGTGTTCTATACACCCATACAAATGATATGGCAGCAATGCATACTAGTAGTTGTGGTCATATAATGCACTTTAATTGTTGGCAAGAATATTATAACACAGAAGAAGCCAAAGAATTACGCCGACCGCATCGTAATCGTACAGTTAATCGTTTTGCACAAGAATTTCAGTGTCCGTATTGCCGTTGTTTGAGTAACACGGTATTGCCAGCCATTGGTTCATTGGCAAAATATTCTCGCCCATATTTTATGCATGATAATCGTAAAGAAATTTTTAGTATCGAACTTTGGCACGAAGTTATACGTGGTTTTAGTACTATGCTGGAAGGCTTGAATATTGGTGAAGATCCAAATATTTGGTTCTATGGTTATTTTTCACATGAGCAGGTGCTTAAGCAAGCTCCAGAACTTAAGAATTTGAAATCCGAAGAGCTACAAAAGCATGTTGTTCTATTTGAGGCCCTCGCTGAAACCACACCTAAACCTGCCATGCATGATAGCTGGTCTGATGTTATGAACGTCTATTTTCGTGGCTTACATTTGAGTGGTATGACGGTTAAACTTACTGATTTCTTAAGTCAACTATGGCAATCATGCACATATTCAATACGCGTTCTTGAGGTTTATTTACGTGCAACAAATAAGTCATTAACCGACGAGATGTCAATGCGTCAAGAAAGCTGTGCTAGAAATCTTGTCCGAACTTGTTGTTTGTATGCGGCCAATTTAACACAAGCTGATATTAAGAATTTAGTGCCACGTGTTATTGAATTATTGAATACGGTATTTAAACAACGTGGTGACTCTGTACTCGAATGGGATTGCTTCACAATGATGGTCCAAACAATATTTATGGTGCCCAATATGATATTAGCTACTGATTGTAAGTAAAATCTTAATTTGATTAATTAATTGTATTAGCATATATAGAAATTAAGATTTAAATTTGCACTATTTAGAAAATTCAGTATTTCTCTAATTAAGATCTATATAGTTTTACATATATGAAATGTTTTTAGAGCAAGTGTGCTTCCGAGACCATATAAATTAGGCAAAATAAATGGCCGTGACTATCTTTCCTTAGGTTTGTTATTCGTTGCAAAACACTTTCAATTTTTAAAGTTTATCTTGTTCACGTAAATAGAAAATCCGGTGTACTAGAAAACGCTTTCTCAATTCCAATCCAATTTCAATTTACGGTGTACCAGAAATCTCTTTTGAAATCGTCTAATTTTTTACAGACAATTCGGTTAAATTGGCCCTTTTTTGAAGTTATTAAAGATCAAAAAGTACCAAGAAATGTAACTTATTGTTTTCCTCGCTAATTTTAATTTAAAAAATATAAACAAAAAATCAGCCAAGTGTGAGTCGGACTCGCACACGGAGGGTTCCGTACCATCGTACAAGATTTTTTGCTTAAAATATAAAATTATGTTTATTTTTAATAGCCTTAAAGATATACTACAATTACAGCTTAAAAGTATACTACAAAAAACAAAAAATTGTTAAACAAAAGGTTAAATTAAAGAACAATGCTTCTAAAAATGTATATTTTTAGTATTTGTCGTTCTACACACAAGTGAATTACACAGTCTGTGAAAATTTCAACTTTCTACCTATTGCGGTTCATGAGATAGAGCAGGAGACGGACGGACGGACATTGTAAGCTTAGTAATAGGGACCCGTTAGTTCCCTATGGGTACGGAACCCTAAAAAAGACTAACTTTGGCTATACCGAAGTTGTAATACTCTTCACGCCCCAACGAGTGGTCCGAGGGTCTTGAAATTTATAAGGTTGGTGACTATGGGTTAGGCACTTCTGGTATCCAAATTTTAAGTCGATAGTATAAAAAACTAAAAAGTTTTTCTAATTAGAACTTTCATTTGGATCCCGGTTTGTATGGGGGGTACCCGAGCTGATCACAAATGTATATACTTTATGTGGTCTGCGATGTCTCCTTCTGTGTGTTACAAACTTCAAGACAAACTTATAATATTATTCACTAACGTGAAGAGTATAAAGATTAAACATTTCAGTTGTCCATTAAAGCAAAATAAACGACACAATGAAAACTGGGTTTTTTTTTTTGGTCTTTGCTCAACCAGAGACCATTTTCTCGGTTTATTTCACACTGGTCTTCTTACTGGCCAATTCGATGAAAGAATTTATTCAAAGGGTCTTTTGTGCATGCATGCACTTGTATGTTGCGTCTGCTTGTGCAGTCGACTTGAAGTGTCTATTCCTTGCTATTGTATAATATTATTGACACTCTACTCGTGTCATACAACAACAAAAAAGACCTTTGCGCTTGCAACGTTTTTCGTTTTGGTCTTTCAATAACACTTATTTGTTGAGTTCGAAACTGCGTCTGCTTCAATTTTTTCGGTTCTCTCTGAGCAGAACACATTGGAAATAGGGATGTATCGATTCCGATATATCTGAATTGCAGATTGTCTATTGACCGATATGAAACAGTCATGCTTGTCAACTTAATCGTGTAATAAAAAGTTAGAATAAGAAGAAAACGAAATTAAATTTGAAATGTTATAATTTTTCTTCTGAGTCTGACTTTTTCCCGGAAGCTTGGAAACTGTGAATAAGCGCGGGAAAACACCAAGTTAAAAACAGCCGGTTGAGTGACAACATAAATAAGTCGGTGCAAACAATTGTTGGAATGGCGAAGCTTTTAAAATGTACAAGTTCCATCTGGAAACATTTTGAAATAAAACAGGGTGGTGACACAAAAGCTACTTGTTTATATTGCAATGTCAGCGTTTCTTGTGGGGTAATGTGTCCAAGGGCTACACGACATCAAACATGGGGACACACTTATAGCGTAGTTAGACTGAAGATAAAACTGTTTTTTTTTTTTCTGAAACAGTTTAAAAAACTGGTTTTTTTTTACAACAACCACAGGGAAAAGTGACGTAATTGAGGGTTGTTGTTGTAGAAATCGAAGGAGTTTTTAAACTGTTGAAAAAAAACTACATTTTAAACACCTGTCGACTGGTCGCTCAGCAGCAGTGTTGGGAATTTCTGCCTTTGTTAGTACATCTTTGTCTTTTTTCGTTGCGCGGTAAACATAAAACAATTGATCATTTTTATTTTTACATTTTAATAAAATAAGTAACAGGAATGAAGTAGGAAGTTGCAAGAATTATTTGCATACACTGCGAATTGTTCTTAATCATTCAGCATGTCAGTACTCGCTGGGATTCCACACCTCAAGCGCTTAGAAGGCTTAATGAGCAGCGAATTTCAAGTCAAGCTGCTTTACCTCATCTGAAATGTGGAAATGAATTGGTTAAAAGATTGTGTCGACGTTGTTGGACAGTTTGATATTCGGGATCAATGATAGATTTTATTATTTGGAGAGTGAGGAGATATGTTTTTAACCGATTTCAAAAAAGTAAGAGGTTCTATGTTCGATTGTATGTATGTTTAATGTTTCTAAGCTTATTTCTCCGTCAATTGTGGACCGATTTTGAAATTTTTTTTTTTTGTTGAATGGGGTCTCATTTTCACCAAGTCAGATTCTGATGAGGGGGAGGTTCTAAGTTCGATTCTATGTATTCATAAGTATGCTCACCTATTCCTAATCTTGTAAAACTCGACGAAATAAGATTATGATAATATTTTTCGATATGTCGTTTAGTTTTAGAAGATACAAAATAAAAATCAGTGTAGGTACCCGACTACTGCAATGAATTGGTTCATTTTCAATGCATTCATACACGTTTCATTTCCATATATTTCTACAGGATTTCATAACAACATATGGAGTTGGAACTGTGCATACATTCAATATGAACCAATATGTATTCTTTGCAGAGCAGAAGTCTGATAGGTACTTAACTAAACGCTACACTACTTACCTACAGAAATTTAGACTAAAAATCGAAAAATAAATTTAAAAAAAAAAAAAATTAACCAACTTCAAAAAGTCACTACACTAAAAAGTAGTCGTCGCAAAAAAAATATCAGAGAAAATGCATAATTGATGGATATGATTTTCTCATTGATGAGATTTTATTTTTTGTCATCGCTGACAAAATCATCATGTTTATTTTTTGTTCCCATCATTCTTTTGAACAACACAACAAAGTATTGTACTCTGTGAAGTAAGATATTTTGCTTAAATTGTTTCACTTTTTCTCAGAGTGGGCCCCATTAAAAATAAAAGATGATTCTCATTTGCGACCTCTGCTAAAAAGCGAAAAATAACAGATATTAATAAAATGATTTTGGTATGTGCTATCTACTGATCGGGAAGAAATCGGTGGCAAGCCATATTTTTGTTCTTTAATTATGATAACTTTCACTTTAAGTGCCACGGTACAAATTGCGTACATTCGCATTACCAAGTTCAAGCATTCTGATGAATAAAATACTTATCTCCCTATGTTGGGAGATACCGAGCCTTTTCAGTACCTGTTCAATATTTTTAACTTTTACACAAAAGAAACTGCACAAATTTGATACTTTATTCACTTTATTATTTTGTAACTGTAAGAACTAATTAGTCAGCACAATATACGTATGTATGTATTAATGTATTAAAACAAAACAAAGTAAAGACTGAGCGTGACGAGCGATAACAAAGGATAGAGAGCAAAAAAAACTAATCATGTCGATATACATAATAGAGATCTGCGTGGCTTCGCTCACCACTGAACTCCAATAGAATGTATTCGAATTGAATTGAATTGAGTGAGAGCGAGGCACAGAATGAATGGATGTTAATACAAATGTGTTTGAGTTTGACAGCAGTCGGTATTCTGAGAAATGAGTGAGAATGAATTAGCGTGCAAAACGAAATACGTCGGCATAGCCGAAGACATTCGAATTACTCGAATCATTCATTCATTTCGTTTGTTTTGAGGAGCGTAGTCGTACAAAAAATGATAAGCAAAATAAATTCTGAAAAATTGTCCTTTTGCAAAAAAATGCCTTCGAATTAATTCGAAAACAACCTTTCATCGTCACTCATTCAATTCGTGCCTCTTTGTTTAAACGTTGTGCGACTGAATCGTACGTGAGCGCACAAATTCACTCGAATTCATTCGGCGTCGCATTCTATTTCACTCAATTCATTTTGAGCATTGTTAATTCGAACGTCGTTTTTTAGCCTTCATGCAGACCTCTAATACATAAGTTCACTGCAGTCGCTGCCAACATAACGGGATCCTGCACAAATAGTTCGAAAACATGTTGTTTGACCTACGTCATCGAACATGCCTGTGGTAGCTACTTGTCTGTTTCAGCTGGTGCTGCGAACACCTTAATTAAAATTACAAACAGGGATAATATGGGCAGTGTTCCTGAAAAGTCACAAATAATTGAATATAAGATTTATACTGGTACCCTGAGCGCTTGTGACAATTTAATTAAAGAAGCCCAACAAGAAGAGGCTTTATCAAACATTCTAAGAAACGCAGATCCAAAAAACTATTGGTGTAATGAAGAGAGATTCCCAAACTTAAAAAAGCTTGCGCAAAAGTACTTGCTTTATCAACTGAACTCAGTCGCCCCAGAACGTCTTTTACAACCGTAGGTCTCATACAAACTGATTTGCGTAACAGATTATCTGTACATAATTTAAATAAACTATGCTTTTTGAACAAAAATCTGGATTGTTACTTTTTATACTCCACGCAGTGAATAGTATTATAAGTTTGTCATGAAGTTTGTAGTTCACAGAAGGAGACATCGGAGGCACCATATATATATATTCTTGATCAGCGCGACGAGACGAGTTAATCTAGCCATGTCCGTCTGTCTTTCTGTATGTATTGAAATAAATACGCGTGTGTACATTTAGTCCTTGATTTCATGTCGTTGATTCTTCTTTGGTGACGCATTCGTTGATTTCACGCAGCATTAGAACGCTAGCAACTATTTTCCTCTTTTCATATCATCACCCGCATGCTACACAAACGAAATTAACAAACAACGAAAGACGCGAAAGACGACAAAGAAAAACGTCGCCAGAACTGCAACGACATGCAGGTTTACACTTGATTTAATTTTTGGTTCCAGATCCTGCTTGCTTCAACCCGTGAAATGATTTCTTCAACCGGAAAAATCTTCCAGATTAGTCATTGAAAACTTCTTCTTCCAGTTCGCCATTCAGAAACACTGTCACGGCATCTAGTTGATGAATGAATAAATTGTTTTTTGCAGCCGTCGCAAACAGTAGTCGAATTGACGTATATCGAACCACAGGTGCGAAAGTCTCAGTGTAGTCGATACCTTGTTTTTGAGAAACTCTTTTTGCAACTAGTCTGGCCTTATGTCGTACAATTTCATCCCGATCATTACGTTTTGTTTTAAAAAAACCATTTTGACTTGATCGCGAGAGAGTTGACGGGTCATTTCCTTTAGACATCATGTAGAACAAATGGACTGCATCTTTATTGTTAGCAATTCTTTCAGAGCGCCGTACTTGGACCATGTCGCTTTCGTTATCATCAGCTATACTCTGCTCAGACGGTTTATCAGAACTCGGTTGTTTTTCTCCACAATTTTCATCATCACACTCTTGGACAGATAACGATTCTTCAGGATGTTGTTGTTATTTTTCTTAACAGCTATCATAATCAGACTCCTGGGCAGATAACGATTCTGCAGAATATTCTTCCCCTGAATAGTTCATCTGAACCATTGCCGTACAACCAAATATACGTAAATATGTTAAATTTGGTTTTACACCTGACCAAATCTCCTCAGGCATTTAATGACTGCCACGGCAAGGCACTCTGTTTATCAAGTATGCCGCTGTAAGTCGCAGTAAAGCAATAAAAAATGCATTGAAAATAGTCAAGCAATTTCAATCCCTGGCCACGCCATTCTGCTCTGAAGTATACGATGCATGATATCATCCTGCTGTAAAATATGATCAAACTTTTTATTACAAAACTCAGTGCCATTATCAGACCTCAAAATACGTATTTTCTATATGTTCTGACAGCCTATCCTCTATATTAGCTATACAAAATCGAGAGCATAACGATCACATAATTCGGGAAATCCAGAAATTATGCACGAAACACCACAACAAATCCTCCATTCTGTGGGTTCCCAGCCACCAAGGTCTTCGCGGAAATGAATACGCCGATGCGGCAGCCTGGCAAGTTAGTTCTGCTCCATCATACTTCTTCACTCCAACCGGTTACTCGTCATCAGCATACGAAGAAGTTGAAGGGATGGGGACAGTTCCTCCACCGGTACTCTTCCATGAACCCAACTTGCGACAAAATCGGTCTGCAACTCATCCAGACGTGCATGCGCAGTTCTCATTCGTCTGCGTATCGGACACACCCAAATCACGCACCAACATCTTTTCAAAGCTTCAGTTCGTCCACCATGCCCTCTTTGCGGGGCCGATCTCACCGCAAATCATCTACTGGACTCTTGCCAACATTTGGAGAGCTCCCTTTTTGGTTCCCTACCCCATCCCATCTTTTAAATACACCCACATCATTAAATATTTCCAGCATATATAGTTTCTGCAAAAAATCCAACCTTACAATTTAATTACTGAACATTAAGTCTTTAATAAATTATCATTAAATGGAGAGTCGTAGGCCCAAGCAGCTAGTCACTCGCTAAAATTAGTATTAAGTTTAGTATTATATATTAGATTCAATTATGATAAATAAATACATAAATTCTCACTATATTCTATTCGTTCACTTTCAGTCTCCTTTACTTTCCCCCTGAGCTGAAGGCCTTTGTTGCTATTGCTCATTTTAATAACTAAAATTATAATTTGTAATTACAAATTCTATATAAATAAATAAAAAAAAATATAAATAAATATAAATTTGTAAACCTGAAAGTACATATTAACTTGGAAGCACATAACTCGAGCACCACGAAATTGCGCCACCTTGTGCAACAAGCACATAACCAGATGTTGATCACCTGTCATACAAATCCCAGTCCCAGTCGGCATCGCAAAATCATCATTTTTTGCACAATATGTGATACCTTTGAAAACAGATCCGTTTGGGTAACGCATCTCTTGCGTCCATCAACCAATCGACACACTGATCAACGTGATTACGATCGAGCCCAAAATCGATTGACACTTGATTTAATTTTTGGTTCCAGATCCTGCTTGCTTGCTTCAATCCGTACAATGACTTCTTCAATCGGCAAACTCTTCCAGACTGATTGGTTGTCACGGCATCCAGTTGATGAATAAATAAATTGTATTTTGTAGCCATCGCAAACAGAAGTCTAATTGACGTATACAGGTGCGAATGTCTCAGTGTAGTCGATACCTTATTTTTGAGAAAACTCTTTTGCAACAAGTCTGGCATTATGTCGTACAATTTCATCCTTATCATTACATTTTGTTTTAAAAAATTAATTTTGATTTAATCGCAACCTTTCCTTTAGGCAATTCAATCAACTCCCAGGTTTTGTTCTTCTCATATGCATTCATTTCCATCTTCATGGCGTTTTTCCAAGCTTCGGCTGAGTTCAGAGGTTCAGTAACAATTGACGGGTCATCTCCGTTAGACATCATGTAGAACAAATGCCCTGCAGCCTTATTGTTGGCAATTCTTTCAGAACGTCGTACATCAACCCCATCGCTTTCATTATAATCAGCCATACTCTGTTCAGATGGTTCATCATATCTCGGTGGTTTTTCTTCGCAGGTCTCATCATCAGACTCCTGGACAGACAACGGTTCTTCAAGATGTTGTTGTTTTTCTTCACAGCTATCATGATCAGACTCCTGGGCAGATAACGATTCTGCAGAATATTCCCCCACTGAATCGTTCACCTGGGGTTCGTAGTCCAGAAGGTCATACATAATATTAGGCTTGTCTACTTGTATTTTAACGTTCTTGCTAATCAAAAACTTGTGATCTGCCTTACGATAAAGGCAAAATGCCTTTGACGTCTCGGAATATCCAACGAAGATGCATTCATCTGATTTAGCATCCAACTTTCCACATTTATGCTTAGGAACGTGAACCATTGCCGTGCAACCAAATATGCGTAAATATGTTAGATTTGGTTTTACACCTGACCAAATCTCCTCAGGCTTTTTATGATTGCCACGGCAAGGTACTCTGTTTATCAAATATGCCGCTGTATTCGCCGCTTCAGATCAATATATGTTTGACAGTTTTGAATCCAGTAGCATACAGCGTATATGTTCAATGATAGTGCGATTCATCCGCTCTGCCATGCCATTCTGCTCTGGAGTATACGGTGCAGTCGTCTGATGCATAATGCCATCCTCCTGGAAAATATGATTAAACTTTTTATTATAAAACTCAGTGCCATTATCAGACCTCAAAATACGTATTTTGCGCCCGGTTTGATTTTCTACTAGTTTTTTAAATAATTGAAATTTGTTGACAAGATCTGACTTTTCCTGAATAGGAAATACGAACGTTTTTCATGAATGGTCATCAACAAAGACCAGCATGAATCGAGCACCACTGAAGGACTTCACTTTCAATGGTCCAAAAATATCTGTATGTATCAAATCCAATAAACATTCAGCACGGCTTCCACTTTGTCTACTCAGAGCTCGTGTTTTCTTTCCTTGTAGACATACAAATGACGTCGATGCCACCTTTACACTCAACGTGCATTTTTTCATTGTTTGCCAAAATTACGCTCTTGTTGTATACCATTCAATCTCTCTTTAACATTCGCCGATCATTCTTGATGTGTGTTGTAGCGCCAGGGTCAATGTACCAAACAGTGTCCGATTTGAACGCTTGTGTGTAAGAGTTTGTAAGAGTGTTCGCCAAAAGAGAAGCGCTCGATGCAGCTTTGCGCTCATTTCACTCTTTTTAGTTTTTCTCTTTATTCACACTTGGACACACTCTTTGTATGTGCTCTAAAGCACCACATGCTTAAAAAATATTAGGTTGGTACAAAAATAATGGCCGTTTCCATTTTGTTTATTTTTATGCATGAATTTCTGAATAAATTTTTTAATGAATGTGGTCATGCAATATGTCGTTTTAAAGCGCGTTTTTCGCTCTATCTTTTAGACTAATTATCTTTTATTATCGTCATACGTTTCTGATTTCCGACCACTTTTTGTGATGCTATCAAAACAAGAAATTCGCATTATTTTGCTTCTCGAGTTCAAACTTGGCCACAATGCTGCGGAGACGACACGAAATATCAATAAAGCATGGGGCGAGGATATTGCTTCCGAACGTACCACACGTAGATGGTTTGAAAAATTTCGCGCAGGTGATACCAGCCTTGAAGATAAATAGTCGTACGCCATCTGAAGCAAATAAGTCAAAAAAACTCGATAAATGGGTGCCGCATGAATTGAACGAAAATCAAAAAATTCGTCGTTTTGAGGTGAAAAATGACCCGTTTCTCGACCGAATCGTAACGTGCGATGAAAAATGGATCTTCTACGACAACCGGCGACGTTCCGCGCAGTGGTTGGACAGCGACGAGGCTCCACAACACTTCCCGAAGCCGAAACTGCACTAAAAGAAGATTATGGTTACTGTTTGGTGGTCAACAGCCGGTCTCATCCATCACAGCTTTCTGAATCCAGGCGAAACGATCACGGCAGAGAAGTACTGCCAACAAATCGACGAAATGCACCAGAAGCTTGGACGTATGTGCCCGAGATTGGTCAATATGAAGGGACCAATCCTGCTCCATGACAACGCTCGACCGCACGTCGCACAAATGACCTTGCAGAAGTTGAACGAATTGGGTTACGAGACTCTACCTCATCCGCCATATTCACCGGACCGCTCACCCACTGATTACCATTTTTTCAAACACCTCGACAATTTCCTGCGCGAGAAATGCTTCAAAAATCAAGACGACGCCAAAAACGCCTTCAACGCTTTCATCGCCTCCAGAACTCCGAACTTTTATGCTACCGGCATAAATAAACTTGTTTCTCGTTGGCAAAACTGTATTGATTGTAATGGTTTTTATTTCGATTAATAAAGTTTATTCTGAGCTAAGTGACGTTCATTTAAAGTAGCTGTTTGAAAACGGCCATTATTTTTGCACCAACCTAATAACGTAACCTTCGAATATAGGGCATTTGTGGCATTTATGCTACCGTTGACAAACTTAAAGTCTTGAATTAACAAATTCTTTACAGAATCCACAGTTAATTCTGTTTTCGTTACCAGCTAGCAACAACGACGCCGTCACTTCATCGTCAATGTTTAGTCCATTAGGTCATTACCAGTTCGTTGATATATTCTCGTACTGCGGAAAACTGCTCCAGCTTAAGACTCACCAATTTTTTAAGTAATTCAACTTTCCGTGTTAACCCGCTGTCTGCAAAAGCAGATTCCAATGCATCCCAAGCCTCCTTTGACTATGTTGCTTTGGCAATGTGTGCGTAGTTAGTACTCTCAATCATCAGAGTAATCTCAGCCAACGCACGCTTATCAACATCCACCTCTTTGTCAAATGAGCCACTGCTTACAACCTTCCAGTAACCTTGAATTACCAGAAAAGATTTTTCTTGTCGCTTCCTTACATGGTTTTCGCGGCCACGCAACTTTTCAAACGGGTAATTTACTATTTTCGACTTGTTGTTCAGATACGTGACCATAACCTATTGAAATAAATACGCCTGCGCACAGTTAGAAGTGTAAGCAAGAACTAATTTAATCAGTAAGTAGTGAGTATATAAAACCATAAAAGTAGATAGTTGCCAGATTACAAATTATATTACAACATTCCACCTTAATTAGATATCTGGTAATTGCGAATTAAATATAGATTACTTTTCAATTCAATATAAAGTATACAAAAAACATAGATAGTTCCACCTTAATTAAATATTTGGTAAATTACAAAATATATGTAGATTACATTTCAATTCATTATAGAGATTACTTTGTTTGATGTATGCAAACTAGTCTTTGGGAGTTTTTTTTTTCCATATGCAGTACATATGTCGGAATCAGCCGAATCGAACCACTTTGTAGTGGGGGTACCCCCCATACAAACCTGGGTCCAAATTAAAGTTCTGATTAGAAAAACTTTTTTGTTTGTTTTTACCATTGTAAACTATAAGTTTCCGATTCATATCCACCAACCATGAAAATTTTATGACGCTCGAACCACTAGCAGGGTCGTGAAGAGTATTGCAACTTCGACATAGCAAAAGTTAGTCTGTTTTTCTATTTTTAGTTTTTTAAAGATAATTTTAAAATATAACTTTATGAATTGGATTGTTATTTTTAATACTCTTCACGCAGTGAAAAGTATATAAGTTTGTCATGAAATTTGTAACACACAGAAGGAGGCATCGGAGGCCCCATAAAGTATTGTATATAAAGTCTTGGTCAGTGCAATGAGACTAGTTGATGAAGTCATGTCCGTCTGTACGTCTGTCTTTGTGAGTGTATGCAAACTAGTCCCTCATTTTTTGAGCTAGATAGCTGACATGCACGGAGCTTTCTTTTCACTATAAGCGTACGCAGTACATTTGTCGGATTCAGCCGAATCGTACCACTAGAGGGGGTACCCCCATACGAACCTGGATCCAAAGTAAAGTTCTTATTAAAAAAAACTTTCTTGTTTTTTATACTATCGACTTGACACTATAAGTGCCTGACCTATGGGTCAGCAATCATATAAATTTCAAGACCCTCGGACCACTAGGGAGCGGTGTGAAGAGTATTACAACTTCGGCATAGCCAAAGTTAGTCTTTTTTTTCTTGTTGTAAGATATTGAATCTCGCCAACAACATCGGTCCAATCAGCCTGCGAAAGCGATCGATCTTCCCTTAAAATTGCACGTGAAGTTCTGAAACGGTTTTGTGAAGAACCTCGAAGATTACTTTTAGTGTAATAAAAAAAAAAATTTTTTTAATAAACGTTTTTGTAGTATATGTTAGACATCTGTACGAACGCATAAATTTCGTTCGCAACTCAAGACGGTTGGAACAAGAAGAGTGTGTAAAAGAAGTTAAAGAAACGAAAGGAAAGGAACAAGAAAAAAAATATTGTATTCAGTCACATTCATGGTGAATCATCAAAGACTATGAAAAATGTATAATAGACTTTACAATCCTCTCACAACAACAGCAATTGCATACAAATTCTAGCCGGGAGAGCAAATGTGTTTGCATACCAACGTATAACGCAGTACAAAATAACATTCGAAAGCAAATTCAATTCACTTCGGCACCGCTTGTTTTGAATGAGAACATGAAACATTCTCTCAGCTACATTCAAACACTGGAATTCATTTGAATGAATTCGAATGTCAAATTCATTAATTTGCCCATGAATACCAAAAATGACGTTTTGAATGAATTCATACATATGACTAGTATGTACATTACTCGTTTTTCCTTGCCCATGTTTGCATTATTAACATTTCATTTTGCATATCAAAAATTTTGTCGAATCTGTCCTATACCCTATCTAATTTGTTTTCTAAGCCCGAATTGTTACACAATTGTTCTTATATTTTCGAACACGTTTGTATACTAAAACATTGAAATCGTTGTCAGAGCGATTGAATCGCTAATTCTGCGGTCGCAGTTTGTTTGATGGTGTTTTGATGCATCTTGCTGCTACAGCATACGAGAAGGAGCTAGGAGCAGAGATTGTAGGTGAGGATTTAACAGATTCATTGGTAGAGAGGTAGGTAGAGAGTTGAAATTTTCACAGAGTGTGTAATTCAATTGTGTGTAGAGCGACAAATACATAATAATAAATAAATTGCTCAAGCTACAGTGGGGGTCACAGGTGACGGCCTGCAGATATGTAGGTTAGCTGCGAATAATGAATAAGCAGTCCCCGACCAATGAGCGGCGAGAATGGAAGGGGTAGCTTAAAAGTCTGCACACCCTTGTGAAGTTTTCGTGACGGGGCGAGTGGAAGCCGCCCTTCGTAATAATCTTGCCCCAATCCAGGAGCGTCTGTTCCCATATTGGGCGGCTTCTTGGTCTGCGTCTCAACCTGATAGGTCGGCAGTAATATAAGCCTGGCGGTAGGCCTAAAACGCGGCGATGACTCGATCCTCGTCACGTCGCGCTGGGAGTCTCCGAAACGTTGTTAGTTTTTCCGCTAATGATGGTGAAGGGGTGATGTGAGCCTGCTCTGCCGAGGCGGCAGGCGTGACGTGGGTCAGAAACCAGCCACTTTGAACCCAGGTCAGGGAGTGTACATTGGACGCAGTTCAGTAAGCTGCGTTGCCCCGGGCGAGCTCCAGTCCGTCCGCGTATTCCGGGACTGGTAAAGCGTAGGTCAGGCCTCAGGGAACTGGGGTAGGGACTGTGTCCCAAGGGTAAACCCGTTCCTGACTATTACGGCCCGACCCCCTGCACACGATGCGCTGGCAAACCAAATCAAGAAATGTCGAATTTTTCCGGCAAGAATACCACTACGGCAATGGCCAACTTGGTTGCCGCAGCGGGCAAAGCTACAAGTTCATCTGGAGATTTGGCCTTCAGGCGGAGCAGCAAGAAGTGCCGCTCGCCTCCAAGAAAGGCCGAAGATCCACAAACGATCCCGTGGGAGGTATCCTGCGCAAATGAAGTGCCCTCTCCTTTCAAAGTAGGATCAGAAATTGTGCCAGAGGTGGTAATCACAAATGCCGCAGAGGAGAATACGCCGTTGGCACAAGCGAAATGAGGATGCAGAAGTAAAGGAGAAAGAGGTGGCTGTTGCGTTAGGTGAGCCTATTTCAGTTTCTGCTAGGACGACTACGTCGAAATCACCTCAGCCAAGAAAGACGACGGCTGATAACAGTAGGCAAGTGGATGAGTGGATGGAGGAGCAGCGGCACTTGATCTAGAAGCGGCTTTGAGTAGGGTGAAGGTAAACAAATCGCCTGGGCTGGATGGCATCCTTAAGAGAGCCATTGCAGCGAAACCTCACGTCTTCTGTGAAGTTTTTGTCAAGGTACATGAGAGAAGGACTCTTCCCCAAATGCTGGAAGAAGCAACGGCTGGTTCTCATCCCGAAAGGAAACCTGCCCCAGAGCTACCATCTTAGTATAGGCCCCTGTGTCTCCTAAGTACCACTGGGAAAATCTTTGAACGGATTATTTGCGCCAGATTGCGGCAGTACACGGAGTCGCCAAATGGTCTGGCTGAAATGCAATTTGGCTTCAGGCCGAGAAGGGGTACCGTAGGAGCAATCCAAAAGGTCTGTGGCATTGCAAGGAGGCTTTAAATGGCTTTAGATGGCTTGGCGGTGTCAAGAAGTATTGCGCAGTGGTCACACTGGACGTAAAAAATGCCTTCAACTCTGCAGATTGAAGCTGCATCATAAAAGCATTTTGGACATATCGTGTTACCTAATCCGGATAGTTGTGTCCTATTTCAGAGAGAGAATCCTGGTCTGTGACTCGGAAGAAGGCACTAGGACATTTGACATTACTGGAGGTGTCCCACAAGGTTCGGTACTAGGTCCACTTCTGTGGAATGTCATGTATGATGGCATTCTGAGGATTTGTAAACCTGATGGGGTGGAGATTGTCGGATATGCGGATGACATTGCTATTGTCGTGGTAGCAAAGACTCTGAGTGAGGTCACATCCAAAATAGAGAGGACAGTAACAGCGTCGAGGAGATGGCTAACACAGAATCACCTTGGTCTGGCGGAGCATAAGACCGAGTTGGTTCTTATGAGCTCCAGAAAAAGGTGGAAACACTCTCGGTGAGAGTTGGAAGCCATTCTAATGAGTCGAGACCTTGCATCAAATACCTGGGTGTACTCTTGGACCGTTGACTATGTTTCAAGTGGCATTTAAACGAGTCAGCCAAAAAAGCAGCTGCCATCACACAAAAACTGGCCAGGATTCTCCCAAACCTCGGGGGACCCAGACAACAATCTCGGGTTCTGTTAGGTTCGGTGAGTAAATCCATACTGCTTTACGATGCTCCAATCTGGGCCGGGGCATTTGCAACCAAGTCATACCTTCGCGGTATAAGGAGTGCTCATAGGGTTGCTAACCTTAGGATCTGTAGGGCGTATCGCACAATGGCAGACGATGCAGCGGGTGTACTTGCAGCAGACATGGAGGAGATTAAGTCCAGATACCTGAGCACAGGTGGAGTAGGGCAGAGTCGCGGAGGATACACCAGCTTATCCCAGATATTACGAATTGGCTTAAGCGTCATTCTGGTGATGTGGAGTTCGAATTTGCTGCGCGCCTTGGATCTCCTTGCAGCTCACATTAGATTGTAAGGCGCATGGAAACATCGGTGGATGACTGGGCATACTTCTCTTCTGAAATTGCCAACATTATGTGGGGTGCTCGAATATACGAGCGAACAATGGCGCCTGCTTAATTTTTAAGCTTATTATCCCTCCCTATAGTCGGTAGGGGGTTTCTTAGTCGGTAGGCTAATGAATCCGACATAACTTGTGGCACGGGTCATAGGTATCTTTGGAAGATTTTTACCTCCTTGTTTCGCACAACAAAAAAAAAATTAATAAAATAAAGTTAAAAAATAGAGGGATCCCCATGCGTGTGGACAGTTTTTTGTAGCATACTTTTAGGCTGTTGAATATTTCACTTTTGCGACAAAAACAAATTTGCATACATTGTGTTAAATCTTGTGCGATGGTATGGAACCCTCCGTGTGCGATTTTTTAAATTGTTGATAGACACGTCATCCTTTGTAATTGGCAGTGTGTTCGAGAAGGCAGTTAACGCACATGGCAGGTTGGTCGGATGTTTTCTTACAGTCCGCTGTGGCATGATTATCTGCACATTTCACGTATAGAAATTTTTTGTGGCCATATCTTTTAGTGTACCCAAAGTCTTGACAGCGATGACTCTTTACATTTGCGTGTCAACAAAGAACATATCTATTTTCTTTTCGTCTTACGACTAGTCGGGTTATGTATGTATTGTGACAGTATGCCCCTGATTCACAAGTTGGCTTTCAACTCCGTTTAGACTTAGACTTCTGCAAGTATGCATTAAAAACGTCAAATGAATTATTCACTCTAAAATGAATTCCTATTTTTAGGGACCCATTTAAAGTGTTAATGAATGCATGTTGTATTTCGTTTCTGTAAAGTGAATGGTATACCGATTCATACGTTCTTCTGTGCACGTATTCTGTATTTTGTTCACTCTAGAACTCACTTCATTTCATACAAAAATTGCTTCATTCCGTGGGTTCCGAAAAAAAAAGAATGAAGCGCACAATACACATGTCGTTCATTTTGAGCAAGTCCATAAAAAATTGTTCCTTTTTTCCGAAGACATTGTATATTATACAATGATATTGAGTTCGAAAAAAGTACGCACACATTCATGGGTGCATACTGTAATGAGAAATGTGAATTGTGTATCTTCTTCTAGTATATCTGTTTATCTAAATATATAAAAATGAAAATGGGCAAATTTTGATGACATTTTTTGTTGTACTTAGGGGCCAAATGGATAGTTATTAGCCACACTTGGACCCGGTAGGTAGCGTAGTTGTGGACATTTATTTTATTTTTTTTAACATTTCCATAACATATCCACCCGCAGGGCCTGTTCCCTTGAAACCCTCAGATTTGTTTGTTTACGCGCCAGGTAATCAAACAAAAAATGGTTTGTACCATAAAGTATTATAAAGAAAATATCGTATACAAAATAATACTTAAGTAGACGTAACTGAAAACTGACTTTTGTATGTATGTAATTGTTATTTATGATTATTACCCAAAGAAACATTATGCAAAATGTACGTCAGGGGCGTAGCAACGTGCGCTGGGCAACGCTAGTTATATGATACATATATAATGGTTCTTTTAAATTACTTTTTCTATATGTTGATGATTGTATATGTATTTTGATTGACTGACTAATTGGTTAATGCGCCAAGCTTACATCCAAGAGTCACTGGTTCGATTCCCGCTCAAGTCTAGTCCTGCGCTTTTCTAATTTCCTGAGCTAATAGGCTTTCTCGCTATTGCTCAGATTAATAACTAAATTATAATTTATAATAATAATCTCAGTTCTACATAAATAAAATAAATTTTGATTGCTTGTATTGGAAATAATGTTATGTTTTGTTTTTACAGTAAACCGATTTATTATATCCAATGGAAGCATTATGGACTTTTACACACTGAAAGTATTTTTCATTGCCAATATAGCGAAAGCCATAATTACCTATGATGCTCATCCCGTTGGCAGTGATCTCGAAATGGATATTGATTTATGCAGTGAGGAATCAATTCAAAATGTTAAAAAATTATCACCAGAAATTAAAAATAAGATTATTGCATTCTACAAGAATTTTAATATGTCGGCACGTCAGCAACAATATCATGAAATAAATCGTCGTAATGTCGAAGCAATGCGTGCTGGTAAGAAATTATCTCAATTGGATGAATTACCGGAAATCGAAATTGTTGTTACAGATGATATAATAGCTGCACTGTTTGAGCATATACGTTCAGAGATGACAGTGTTTTTACGTTTGTCATGTATCTTCTTCCACTTCATGACAGATATTAAGTTTCCTGAGAATATAGATATTCTTGGCGCTGATAACTTCGATATAATGTGCCAATTCCTGGGACTTGAAAATGATGTAACCATCTACTTTGAACCAGAGAGTTTTTATATGAAACAAATGGAGATCTTTGCAACACATCACGATATTGTTCTCTATGATTTTGGCAGTAAACTTAAAGTAAGTGGGGTTCCAATGGTTTTCGAACCATGCGCCCGTCCAGTACCAACATTGGTGGAATTACCAGAAGATTACAGTGAATTGATAAATAGTGTTTCGGAATTCATTTGCCCAAATAATGAACGCGAAGAGATGAAATCACCAACAATGTGTCTTGTCTGTGGTGAAATATTGTGCGGTCAATCGTATTGTTGCCAACCAGAAATGGGTGGTAGTACTGTTGGTGCTTGTACCTATCATACACATTATTGTGGTGCTGAAGTTGGTATCTTTTTACGCATACGTGATTGTCAAGTTGTTTATTTGGGTCGTGGCAAAGGATGTTTTGTACAACCGCCATATCTGGATGAATATGGTGAAACTGATCAGGGGCTAAGACGTGGCAACCCTTTACGTTTGTGTAAATCGGCATATCAGCGCATATATTTACATTGGTTGGGTCATAATTTACATGAGGAGATCGCACGTTTAAATGATAGTACGAATATTGCGGTTACTCAATGGCATCACATGTAGTCTTCTAGGGAAGTGAAAGTACTTCGTTTTAGTTGAGTGGAAAAGTGGTATGAGTGATGGATGAGAGAAAATATAACGATGACTATAACAAATAAAATCCAAACAAAAAATCAACAAACAAAACAATACATAAAACTACAAAAAACAATACAACGTCAACACCAAATTAATTAATGAAACCAAATTATAATATCCGAAAAATATAATAAAACAAAAAAATAAATATTGGAGCAACTTAAACCAATAGAAAAGTTAAAAACATCATAAAACACAACACAAGGGTCGGACCGAACCCACACAATCGATCTATGGACTATGTATAAATAACAGAAATTTACTTTAATCTACGGTCATATGGATAATCTATGGATGAAATATATGAAGGTTACGGCGGCGTTATTAAAGATAAAGATTTTTTTTTAGTGATAAAGTATATTATGTATGTGTAAATCTATAATGATTCATGAAAAACACAGATCAGAAAATAAAAGAGATCGGTATATGAAGACAAATTGAAAACAGAAAATTACTTGAGATTGCATTGAGAATATATAGATATGTTGAAAAAGAGTCACGCATAATATATCACAAGAACAATGGATGCAAGAGAAATTAAGGAGAAAGAACGCTTAACAATTTGAAAGATCTATATATTATCCTATTTTGAATCAAGGAGAATATAACAAACAATTTCATATAAATTATAATATGCAGTCATAATACACACACATATATTATGTAAACAGTTAATTTGAAAACGAAATAAAATAAATACTCAGAAAAACCATCAAAATTATGTTTTACAAAATTTAAAAAAAAAATTAAGTTAAAACAAAGATGAAAAGAAAACTATAATGAAAATGATAATTAAAGATAGATGTAATAAAAACATAATATTGTTGTGATTCTAAGTAGATAAAAACTCACTATATAAAATTAAGCATTTTAAATTATACTAAACTAATTAAGTCTCGTCACCATCATCATCACCTCCTCTTTAAACCGAGGCAGCGTTACATTTATTTCTTCTCAAGAGATTTTAACTCGTCTGTGTGGTGCACTGATCGATCGAATGAGTGATTAGTACTAAAAGCTGTGTAACTTATTATATTATGAATTAATATTATTTTTTTTTTAATTATTGTTTATTTTGTTTTTTGGAATTTTTATATGTTTCCCTTTTTTTGTGACAACGATTAAATTCAATTTAAAGAAAGTTAACTTACAACATTTTTATTACAAAAATCAATGAATTTTACAATTTAAAGATAACAAAAGGCAACAAAATCGATTTTTTTTTAAAGAAATATTTGATAAAGAACATACACGATAATTTTAAGGACGTTTTATGTATGGACATACGAGACTGGGTGTTACAAATTGAATTCAAGAATGGTGTATGCGTCAGCCATCAAACTAACCGACCTACCGATCTATTCTTAAAGCGATGACAAAAATTTTTTTTTGTATGTTAACGCTTTACATACATACAAGTGGCTGTTAATAGTTTTTTGCGGTGATAAGGAAAGCTCTTACGCAAACAATTTATCATCATTTGCTGAGGAGGTGTTAATTTGTTTGTGAAAAATAATGTTAATTTGTGTGCACTGTTATCGTTCTGTAAAATGGGTAATCTTTCGATTTGTTGATTTCTCGCGGAAATTTTAGAATATAATGAAAACTATGCAAAAAGGAATCATTGCGTGATCATAGTTATCTATTTTCAATGAAGGACAATATATTTGTGAAAAATTATGGATTTTCAAAAATATTGTGCCATCAATTGCATACATTCGCAAATACATATAAGATAATTCTTGTCAACTTGGGGGGAAAAAATCAAATAATAAAAAAAAAAATTAAATAGTCAGAATTACTCGGAGAACCACTAAAAAACACCTGCTTTCATTTTTGTATAAGATTTTGTTTTTTATAAAATATTTTATATTTTCAACATATTTTCATTTTCTGCTAAGTTGGCAAACCTGCATGGACTAAAGTTTACAGACAGTTTACACTTTACAGACTGATGTTAAAAACATCTTTTTTAACAGCGCAGCTTTCAACTTGTGCGAGAATCGCAAAAATTACAAATGCTTTCTTTATATGAGGTGTCAACGCAAAAACAACGAGAATAGGTCGGTTAGTAGTATCCAGTGGGTCGATTATATTTTTGGTTCTTTTGATGTGCAGACCAGAGGAACCTCTACTACCACGCTGTGTAGCAGTACCGGTTATTGCCACAGCCGTTGGTGCATTTTCAGGAACATTACCCACATTATCCCTGTTTGTAATTTTAATTAGAGAGACAAGTGTTGTTTTCGCCAAAATGCCTTTGTTTGGTATTGTGAATGTACGCTATTTGTAGCGTGGATCTAATGTTGTTGATAAAAAACTTATCTACTCACCCTCCAAATAATAAAATCTGTCATTGAATCTGGCTATCAAAATGTCGAAAATATTTAAATATTCCGGACTATTTTGCGTAATCTTATAGATTTTGTATCGTGGATTTTGGGTATCAAATAAATTCTGTAGGATTTGATCAGAATATGTATGGTACAATATGCCAGTGAGTGTGCATACAATTTTATTTCATGGAAAGGATATGATCGCGTCTTCTATTCATCGTATTGGTCAACTTTCTAAAGAAGCTCAAGACAAAAAATAAAAAAAATGTAAGTTAATTTTAACATCTCCGAAAAAATTTTGATAATGAAATTTAAAGCCTCCGTATCAAGTTAAGAAACATTGTGTTCTCAGCGAAAAATCCCATTGTTATTTTCAAGTTGATTTCATCTTGACATCTGGATTAATACACCTCTCTAAATAAAATTTTATACTTAGCCCTAATTGTGAAGACGACATTAAGTTTGATTTGATTTTGAAATCAACTTTAAAATAACAATAAAACCACTATGTATCATCTTGTTGACCTCGCTATTTTTCCAAACATGATATCATGGGTTATATGGAAGGCATATGAAAAAGTTCGCATTTTTTCTGTCCAATACAATGTTGGTCTTTGTATTACTGTTGCGAAATTTGATTGTTATACCTACTTTTCTTTGGCTGTTATGACTTTTGGCATCCTTGATTTGATAAATGTCTCACTGTGCGGTGTGTTCTCTGGCTCAAGTTCTACTTTGAACATAGGCTACGGTTTCTGTTGATAATTGTGATGTTTATGGCAAGGTTTACATTTTAAGTGCATTACATTTCATTGATACATTTGCTTCGATACATTCAATGACAATGATAATATCTCCCTCAGACTGAGTAGTTTACAGGTTAGGTAAAAATCAAAACACACTTAACATTAACCCATTTTTTGCAGACATCAAAAAATGGTGCTGCTATTCTGGCGCATCACTCTAAATAAACAAATGTAAGTACGTGCATATTTGTCGCAAGACAAATTGCAGTTTATCGCTTCAACTCGCTTCAAATCCTCGAGATCACTATAGATACAAATACAAATGGGAAAAACACATCGAAAATCTCATCTTACAACTTACAAAACGACTTTACCTTATTAAATGCTTCGCCAACAAAAAAAGCTATTCTAATGTCAAAAATTAACTATGGTGTACACTTATATTGAAAGCCACCTAAATCAACCCTAAACAAACTTAAAACTATATACCACTCGGCAATAAGGTTAGCTTTTGGCGCCTTTCGCACCACACCAATTAACAACCTTCTATACAAAGCAAACATACTACCAATTGAATATCGAACAAGCAATACCCAAAAACTTCAAAATTATATTGAACTCCAAAAATTCCCCCATTGAACAAATATATTAAACTCAAAGAGACAACAGAAAGTACTATCCTCCCTTCAAGAAACTATAGAACTTTGCAAGAAATAAAAATTAAATACAGCACCTATCACAACCAATAAAGAAAACATACCACCTTGGGCTATCAAAATAATAACTGACACCTCCCTTCACACCTCTCTGAAAGAAAATACCCCGCCGGAAATCTACCAACAATAGTTCAAGGAACTCAATGTATTACCGCACGTTTCCTTACACTGATAGTTTTTGTATTATACAATGTAACAACCGAAACAGAAATCGTAACATACCAGTTACTGCCCCACTTTTCATTAATCTTTACAGCTAAAATTTCTGTTATATTCATAGCATGTTCCTACGCATCCAAACAACGCTAAAAATGTAAGATTTGCATACACTCTTTCCTCATTATAAGCAATAGAAAACATAAACAGCCAAAATTACTACGCTACATCGATTTGGAAAATATTAGTCTCCAAAAATAATAAAATAATACTGCTATGGGTCCCCGGACATTACAAAATAAAAGGCAACTGCCAGAAATGCAAAAAAAAATCCCCTTTACCATAAGAAATGGCAATAAACCTTTCATGTATTATTAAATACTTGACTGACCACCACATTAAAAAATACAAAGATACAATATGGAACAACACCTCACTCCACTGCAAAAACATAAACCCAAATAAAACAACAACTAACAATTTCAATTCTAACAACATACAAATATCACGTACTGTTGATAAATGCCTTTTTTATTGTTCACTTTTAATTGTCTTTTTTAACATTTGGTTGTTTGTTACCAACTAATTAAAAACTAAAACATGTTGCCAATCAAACGCAGAATCAAAAGGCGTTGCCGCCCTACTCGAAAGGCGTTGCCACCCGACTCAAATGTCATTGTCAACCGTTTCTCAACATCCCGGCCCACCCTAAAACTCGTTTTCTAAATTAGGCAATATTGCGATCTTGGTAATAGGGCGTGTCGTCTCTCCGGTCGCAGTCTTCAGTTTGACAGCACCCTTTCCTGGGTGTGTTTCAATAACTCGGGCTGAATGCCAAGCAGCGGGAGCTAGGTTGGAGTCCTTCAGAAGAATGATGGTTCCAACGGATACATTCGGTGATTTCGTGGTCCACTTAGGACGCTGATGCCAGCGCTTCCAAATCCTTGGTACATTGCTTGGATATCTTGCCAATAGGATAATCGATTTACTGGTACTTGATAGAGATAGGATTCTGGGATTGTAGTAAACGGTCTACCGATCAAAAAATGTGCTGGCGATAAATAGTACAAATCAGTATCTGTTGTATAGTACTGTGGCCGTGAGTTGACCACAGCACTTATCTGAGCCAATAACGTGTGCATCTGCTCAAAGGTAAGAACAGCTTTCCCGATTTCGTGACGCAGGTGAACCTTAACTGAGCGTACTCCGGACTCCCACTTGCCACCCCAGTGTGGTGCATGTGGCGGGATGAAGTTCCATTTGATACCTTCATCTGCCAGTGCTTGTGTCACAGTATCGTTGTATTGTTGTAATGTCAATAGCTGTTGCAACTCGTTAAGTGCGCGTTTACGCCCAACAAAGTTGTTGCCATTATCGCTGTAGATCTGGGCACATTTTCCTCGCAGCGAAATAAACCGACGAAGAGCCGCCAGAAAGGTGTCGGTAGTCAGATCCTTGGCCAGCTCGAGGTGTAGTGGCGATTTGATAAGGCAGACAAAGAGGCATATGTAAACCTTCCTTATGCATGGATTACGAAACAAAGACACACAATAATGAGTGATTTTGCGTATGAGGTTGTGTGCACCGAGTATCCAATATTGTTGTCTAACGATGACAAATAGTGCAAAAAAACACCTGGGTGCAAGTTTGTCGTGTTCGATTATCAACTTAGTAATGCGGTGGGATTTCGGAAGAAGAACTGGATGTGTAACGTCAGTTGGCAAATTGGAATTTCCTAGTCGTTCATCTACTCGTAGTAGACCATTTTGCAAATTATTTTGCAGAACAAACTCCAGTAGAATAGCCGTCAGCATTCCTCTTGATGTACAGTCATTGGGATTTTCCTTTGAGTCAATATGACTCCAATTATCTCGTGGTATAGCTTCCAATATTTCTGTTACGCGGTTAGCTAAAAGGTCATTTCGATGCTGAAGATGGATACATTATAGCACAATAGTAGAATCACACCACGCGTATACAAAAATGAAAACAGGTGTTTTTTAGTGGTTCTCCGAGTAATTCTGTCTATTTAATTTTTTTTTTTTCTGAATTTGATTTTTTGACAAGCCTGATTTTATCTTATATGTATTTGCGAATGTATGCAATTGATGGCATAATATTTTTGAAAATCGATAATTTTTTACAAAAATATTGTCCGACATTGAAAATGGATCACTATTATCACGCAATGATTTTAACACATTTCAATTTTGCATAGTTTTCATTATATTCCAAAATTTCCGCGAGAAATCAACAAATCCAAAGATTATCCATTTTACAGATACAGTGCACATAAATTAACATTTTTTATGTTAACAAATTGACACCTCCTCAGCAGTACATGACAAATTGTTATCATAAGAGCTTTTCTTGCGACCGCAAACAACCAGTAACAGCCAGTAAAACAGCTAAAGCGATAAATTTAAAACCGTAAGTTTTCCTTGTTCTCGGCTTTTGATTGTTGAATTCATTTACTTGTGGGCCACTAACCACAAGCATCGCTGTTTATAAATTCCTCAATGGCGTGCTAATATTGGAGAGCCATTGCGGTTGTTCATGTCGTGTTCGCTGTCCACAAGTATATAATCTTTCTTAGATGTTAGCTTAAGTCTAAAGCACTAAAAGATAAAGAAACATTAATAAGAAATATAATAATAATAAGAATAACATATTGTAAATAGTCAAAGATTAATGCATATTAATCAATAAAGATACAAATTTACTTTGGTAGGATACTCATTGATCAGGTACTTTCTTCTCTTCTCTTTTGCTTCCTTGAACTTGCATTCTGTTTCTTAATATTTATTGGTTATTCATTTTCAATATGCCAATGAATCTGTGTATAATGATGCCAGTAAACTTAACGTATAAATTTCAGTAAATTCCATTGCTCACTATTTCAAATTGTCCTTGTGGACTACCCTTCCATTTATGAGAACGGTTGACCCCACGTCTGCTTGAATCTTTCCCTCTGTGTAAAGGGTTGTGAGTTTGTCTCCAAGTCGTCTTTTCGCGTTCCCCAAATACTCGATTCTGCCTGGAGGTGTGATTCCTTTCCAATTGGGTCTGTTGTGCTTTCATAAGTATACCTTTTTTTTCTACTGAAGCTTGTGGGAGTCGGTGTAGATTATGTCTATATAGTTTTTGTGAAGAAGTTCATTAATTGAAAAATTAGGGGGGGGGGGGGGGGTGTTGGTTTCATGTCAAATATTGTTCAAGACACTATCTGTTGGAAAATGGCAAATTTAGAGAACTTGTCGATGAAAGTGAGGAAATATTTTTCTCGATGTCGATGTGAAGAAGCTCTTCCGGATAAGATGGTATTGGGGTCACCCCAAGTTCTTGTTTCTTGTTGTGCCTATCGTATTTAGCCTTACTGCAAGTCTTGCAATTTGTCACGGCTGAGAATTTGAACATTAGAGAAAGTAAGTATTGAAGAAAAACTTATTAAAAGTCGAATTATTAAAAAAATTAAGTATATTTTTTTTATTATCATGTAATAACTCGAATTGGAATTACTTTTTACTGCCCGATTCAGACTGAGCAGAAACAACCATTTTTTTGTAAGTAGCTCAAAAAGTTGCTAAATTTCTACAACAACAACAGGCAAATGATAGAATTTCAGGGTTGCTTTGGGTAGTTTGAAGCAACATTTTTTCTGCTGCAAAAGTGAAAGCAAAAATTGCAGCAGCCTGGGTTGGCATGGCTAAATCGTCTCGTCTCATCAAGCTGATCACAAATACACTATATATACTTTATATGGTCTGCGATTTCTCCTTCTGTGTGTAACAAATTTCATGACAAACTTGTAATACTATTCACTAACGTGAAGAGTATAATAAGTGAACTGGACACTATTTTAAATCGATTTCTAATAGATTATCGAAACACCTTACATTGCACCATGGGTGACGCTCGAGCAACATAGTTTTTAAAAACTAGATTCAGCCATCTTAAACCACCAACCGTAAAACAGTCCTTAAAGATTAGACAGGAGCGAATCATTAAAAGCTATAGAGAAAAACGTAAAGACTTTTTACAGGGTCAAAAAGTAATGGTTCGAGATTACAGAAATCCTAACAAGTCAGGCTGGACTCAAGCAATCATATAACAACAACTTGGCCTTGGATCCTATTGTTGTATAATATTTTAAATCACAACATCTAGGAAAAAATATACACCTTGATCAGATCTGTGGCCAAACTGACAATGAGACGGAAACTAGTGTGCAGGCCACTGATGTCTGAAGCAGCGACTCTTCTGGTACGACTGACATTGTCGATAATAAAATTAATACAGGAGTTCAATCTCAACATACACCTGCCAGAAGAGAGGGTGAGACCGCGTCGTGATGCTAAGGTAGTTAATAATAATAATAATTTTATTGGGTGTACAAAAAAGTTTTGAGGATTTTTTTAATGACTTTGAAGCTTTATTCCGAGGAAGTGATACAATGCATTCTATTCAAATACTGTCCATCTTTAGGTACGACTTTTCCCATCTTTCAGGCAGTATACGAAATCCGAGTTGGAAAAATTTCTCGTCTTTTGAAGATATCCAAAACTCTTCCCATATTTTGGCTTCTTCCAACGAAGTTAAATGCTGCTCGGCTAAGTCATGAGTCATCGATTGGAACAAGTGGTAGTCGGAAGGAACAATGCCTGGTGATGGGGTAGGACATCCAATATTAGTGCCTCCAAAGTTTCCTTAACTTTGCAACATGTGGTCGTGCGTTGTTTTGAAGGGGAAAAACTTTGTCGTGTTTTTTGGCCCCAATATGGGGTTCTTTGAGCTTTAATTCTCGGCACAATTGCATCAATTGTTGCTTGTAACGATCCTCAGTGATGGTTTCGTTAGGGTGGATCAGGTCATAGTAAATCACTCTGAGCTGATCCCACCAGATGCACAGTATTAGCTTCTTGCCATGAATATTCAGTTTGGCCGTTGAAGGTGATGCATGACTAGTCTTAACCCATGTTTTTTTTTTGATCTTTTCGTCCCCCGTCACAATTCGATGCAAAAAACCCTTCCGATTATGCCATTGGAGCAGTTGTTCGCACGTGAAAAACCGACGTTCGACGTCTCTTGGCTTGAGTTCATAAGGAATCCAATTGCTTAGTTTTTGCACCATACCCATGGCCATGAGACGGTTTGAAATTGCTTGTAGAGTCACTCCCAAGGTTTCAGCTAGCTCATTTTGAGTTTGGCATGAATCTTGGTCCAATAACGCCTCCAACTTTACAGCCCACCTTTCGCGTTCCTTGTCTCTGGTGACAAAATCACCACTTTTAAAACGCCGGAACCAGTACTCACATGTTTTTATTGATGGAGTATGTTCCCCATATGTTTCACACAGCAATCGATGTCCATCAGCTGCACTTTTCTTCAAATGAAAACAAAAAAGCAGCGCTTCCCGCAAATTGAGTTTTGTCGGAAACAAAAGTTGACATGTTTAGAGAACAAAGAAAGTTTGTTGTTTACACTTCATCCCAGACCTACCCCCCCACCCCCTCTCTGAGTGAGAGACTCTCTCTCCCTATATCCAACTCACTCAACTCGCATCACACAACAACAAAAAGAGATCCTTTCTTTGCTATCTACACTGCTTTACACCCACTCTCTCTCTTTCTCCCACTCTTTGACTCAGTCAACTCACGTCACACAACAAAAAGAAAAAGAGATCTTCTATCTTGTGATTTTTGTTTCGTTTTCTCCTTAAAAAACTTTATTTTGGTGTGTGATAAATCATAATGTTTTTAACGTGAAAACATTTTTAAAAAGAGGACACATGTCAGAATCTGAAGTTTTTCAGAAATGTAACAAAAAATTGTCGCCTTTCATTTTAATATATCTCGCCGTAGCGCCAAGTAATTTACATATTCCGAAAATATAGGATGTGTTAGTGTCTGTAAGAGGAATTTTGTCATCAAGGGGAGAGGGGCGTTCAAAAAGGTACGAACAATTGAGAAAATTCATACAATACAAAAGTAATGTTTATATTGTGCATTCGCTGCTTGAAACAGTAATACATTCCTTGATAGGCTAATTTATTAAAAGCCGGTCCGTGATGTGAATAAGCAGAGAGTGTGAGTTCAATGCAGCCCCAGAGTTTGAATCTTTTTTTCATTTTTTTTTAATAAATATTAATATAATATTTTATAAATAATTAATTGAATAATATTTATAATTTTTCCTAATATCATTTTATATAAATATTTAATTGAATAGTATTTATAATTTTCCTTAAATGTTTTATATACTTATTATTATTTAGGAAATAAATTGTGAGTGAAACATTTTGACTATATACTCAGCTCGTTCGCTGCTAGAAAGAGTAATAAGCAAAGAGAGTGAGTTCAATGCCAGTCCCGGAGTTTGTGGCGAATCGTGTGCATTTTAATTTTCTAATATTTTCTAATAAATAAGTACATACAAGTTCTTAACGACGACACCATACAATATAACACGACGAACGTAAGTACGCACGATAAAATACGAAGCCAATTAACTAACAGTAGCATATTACAATATTCATAGCGTTGTATACTACAAACAAACACATTTTAGAAAAATGTTTACAACAACAACAACATGCAAATGAACCAGGTTTTGTGTGTTGTACAAAAACAAGTATACGCATGTACGAAGAAAATAACACGAGAAACACACAAAAGGGCTACATCGTGTTCGCTGCTGCACTAATTTGTATTCAAGAGGGGGCAGACGGTAAACGTAATCACAACAATAACAACAATGACACACGCCACAGAAAACAAAAGCAACAAAGTTAGCGAAATAGAAAACATCAACAACATTGCTGTGTTGAAAATAACAACGATATGCTTGACAGTGAGACAGACATAAGCAATGACTCGAGCTATAGTATATTTATTTTTGGAAGCCGTCGCTCTGCTAACTGCGGAGCCAAAGAACCAAACAATATGATTGGTATTTATTAATTTTGTATGTTTTCTGTAGTTAACGTTGGCATATATATGATGACGTTAGACCAAATTGACAGGTGACTAACATGATGAACATAATAACACTGCTGGTAACTAAGGTTTTTTTTTTTTTTTTTTTACTTTTTTGTTAGTTATTGTATCTCATATAAATTTATGAATTTATTTGAGAAATTGTAGCACCATTTAACGTTACTGGAAAGCATATCCGAATAAATACATTAGCCTTCTCCTCATCTGAACGTGCCCAACTACCATATCGGTCTCTAATAGGTGAATCCAGTTCTACTGAAATTTTAAGTGAATTTTGGGCTTTCCAGAGTGATAATCTAGTGTTCGTAGGTGATAGATTATCAATATAGCGCCTTTGTGCCTCAAGCTTATCACTTTCAAGTGTTTTCCATAGTTTTTTTTTTTTGCAGTTTTCAGCTTTTGTTTAGCGGCAGCAGATCTGTGCTGTTGCCATTCTTTTCTCAATCGTCGTTTAATAGTCACTAGTTCTTCGATTTCCCTATTCGAGAATGATTTTCTGCTGAACTTATGCGCAACAATCGCAGGCGTTGATACCTCAGCTGCAGCTACCAATATCGAATTTAACTCATTCACTGACCTGTCGATATCAATTTCAGAGTTGATCGCAGGTGCAATTCTAATGTGAGAACTTATATACTTTTGATATTGTTTGATATAAGTTTATACGTACGATCCTCAGCTATTGGATAATCGAGTAAAAGAAAATCAACGGGTAAGTGATCGGATGAAAGTACATAATGACTGATATGAGGTTTCTAGGTATATTTCTTGTGATCAATAATATCAGGAATTTTTTCTTGGATCCGCCGGCCAGTATGTAGACCTACCCGGAGAAACGAAATCTACCTTTTTTCCAATTTACAAGAGAGTTGTTGAGTTTTGGATTTACTAAACGAGAACCCCAATAGGTGTGTTTAGCATTGTAGTGACCGGCCGCCAAAAATCGATGCTATGTAAGAAATTGATAAACGTATCTTCAGATATTGAGAAACGTGGAGGACAATATACAGCAGATAACGTCATATTACCATGACACATTTGCATCCGAATCGACGTTGCTTGTAGATAATTGGATGAGTAAGGCTCCAGAGACTGGTGTTTTATACGATTGCATGTACCATGGGCTTTTCCATTCGGATGATTTGTCGTATTAACTAGATAGCCTGATATGAAGAAGTCGTTATTGCTAGTCAAGTGAGTCTCGGAGACAAGTATTAAATCTACATTACTGTCCTGTAGATACTTAATGATCTCTAGTTTGTGCTACGAAACACCGTTTGTGTTCCAGTGAGTTATTAATATATGAGTCATTATAGGGAATTTATCTTAAACAAAATTATCATTTGGATTTTCATCATCTCTTGAAAAGAGTTTTGCAACATTAAAATTGAATTGTTGCATCACTGGCTCATTACACGCATTATGAATAGGAGTTGAATTGTTTTGTGTAATTGGTTCATTTCGGTGAGACATTTGTGCTTTAGGCTTCACATTAATTTTTGCACTTTGTTATTGAGAGCATAAGTGTAGGGCACTGGCATAACATACATTTGAGGTTACAAGTATGTTAGATGGAGGACATATATCTGTCGTTGTTCCTGTACGGATGGGCTCAGGTCTAACATGGGTTGGATTTTTTTGTGACTGCAGTCGGTTCTTGAGCTCCTTATATATAGGACAGACTCTATAATTGCCAGTATGAGTGCCCCCACAATTGCTATATTTTTTATGTTCTGCACTTTAAATAGCTGACAGAAAGAACTTTTGTTTATTGTCGCAGTAATATTCTAGTTATCTGAATGAAGAGCAGTGGAACGCACGTCCTATCGCTTTAGAGTATCCACATCGAATGACCAAATTGTTTACAAACTATTTATGAAGGAATCCGTTATGTCGGCTTCTACAACTTTATATGCTTTCGAAAACAAACTAATTTTGTGACAGTTGCGTTCATCTTTCGTTGTATGTGCTTTGCTTTTGTTCATCACGTTGATTAATGTAAGAGCAATATCATTCAATTTCTTTAGTTGCCAACATAGTGTGTTCTTTCGACCGGCATTTATTTTGTGCATTTTGAGTGCTTCTCATCTTTCAACTGTTTGTCCTATATTTATATTTAACAAGACAGCACGGCCAACTTCGTTTTGCGGCCGACACCAAAAAAACAAAACAACAAAAGCAATGTGTTTCCAATATTTACCTTCGGTCTTGTGCCTATTGCCGCTCTCAATCGAAATTTTCATATCGATCGTGGTGCTTGCTTTGAGAGAGACACACATTTGTTTTCTTTTGCTTGCGTTTCTACAACAATAACGAAAACAACAAACACAATTCAAGAAGTTGCAAAGCATTAACTAAGGACAGATAAGCTAAATAAAATGTTTGTGTATGGATTTGCCAAATTAATAACAATTTTGGGAGCAAACACAATATCGTGAGCTTACTCAGAACGAATAAATGAGAGGAAAATATACAACAATAACAACAACCAAAGAAATTTCAAGAAGCAGCACATCATTAACAACGAAAAAAAGTTTTGTGCTTGGTCTTGCAGTGGTTTTCTAAACACTTAATACTAAAAATTGTATATTAAACTTTAAAAAATGAAAAAAATAAGTATGCAATTTTGTGCATTAAAATTTATTTGTTCTTTAAAAAAAAAAATTATTAAAATTGGTTCAGTATATTTTGCGCCAAGTAAGTACATTTTAAAAAAATGGTATAAAACCATCTATATTTGGAGAACAGCGTCATTTACCGGGTCCAAATATAGATACAAACCTTCTAAGTGATCCCATAATTACAAAAAAGAAATTTATCAAAATTGGTCCAGCCGTTCTTGAGTTAATCCCTAACATACATTTTGATGATTCATTTTTGGAACGAAGTTCTTTTACGCGGCTTGCGGTAGGAGTAAAATTTTAGAAATCGTCACATAACGAAAATGCTTTATGCTAATTATATACGGGTGTGTGTGTGCACATTATACTACCGAGCAATAGATAAAATCGTTGTTGTTTTCGTTCACTTTACCTAGTCCTACTGCAAAAACAACAACATCAACAACAATTTTGAGAGCGAACTGTTTAGTCTTTATATTGTAGTTATTGTAGTCTTTGGCAATACTCTTGTGCATTCTCATTATAATAAATGAGAGGGAAAAAAACAAGAACAACAACAACACCCTCTTTCGATCTTGTTTCGCTCTCAGTTAACATCATATACAGAAAGAAGAGCACAATACTTTTCTGCGTATGCAGTTATCAATAAATGAGAGGATAAATACAACAATAACAAAAACACAAATTCAAAAAGCAGCAAATCATAACTAACAAAAAGACGTACGAGATGTACAATATGATGATAACATATAAAAATTTATTTTTTTTTTTGTTAAGTTAATTACAATAAAAGCTTTTAAAAAACCTAAAACCAATGAACATAGATGTAAAGAATATCATGAGGGACAGAAAATAAGGAAACAAATATTACAGCAGAAAAGGAACTTTGTTCCTGCCTGATTTCCCACGACACCTCTGTAACTTTTTATATATATACTAGCTGTGCCCAGCCCCGCTTAGCTGTGGCCAAATCTACATACATGTGAAACTTAGTTTGTTCAAGGCCATTTTTTGCTGTATGGAAATATATCTTAGCATTTTTTTTTAATGTTTTTAAATATTTTTATACTTTTTCTAGTTTACATTTTTGACTGTAATTATCTACATTAAAAAAAAAAAACTACTAAATCGGTTGAAAATTACGGGCGCTAGAGGGAAACATACAAATTTTTCAACTTTGTGTTATATATAATATATAGTAAATATATATATATAGATATATAGATAAATAGATATAATATATAGATTATATATATATATATATATAGATAGATAGATATAGATTCGTTGTCAAAATAAATAAACAATAAAATTATAAATGAGTCATATCATTGTAATAAAGATTCAGTGTTTGACTAATATAAGTCTAATATTTTATTAAATTTCTTTAGTTTCCAACATAAAATTGTGTGTTCTTGCGATCGGCATTTATTTTGTGCATTTTAGGTGCAGGAAAAGCTTGTCATTTTCCAATTGTTGAAAAATTAAAAATAAAATGATAAATTGTAAAGGGAAAAGTTGTGCCGGTTGATTGCTTGTTTTAGGTAATGCGGCATATATAAAAAAGTCTTCAGCGTCGGAGCCAGTGGTGCTCGAGCACGTGGGCTGCATGGTACGGAATTAAATAAGCTTCAAAGCTTAACAATACGAGTAACACTTCATTGTGAACGTCGTAGACTAGAAGCATTGGTCGCTGTCCAAGGCCCACCGATTGCGTCTACTAGTAGAGAGGATAGGAGGGCTAAGAGCAATTACGACTACGAAGAATCGACGCAGATGGACAAGGCAAATGGAACGCCTCAAGCTGCTACACGGGTAATAAGGATAAGTATTAACTCATCAAGAATACGTGTTCAGCTTCGTGAACGTCGTAGTGCTCTCGTTTGTGTGCTGTTGTAGGGCAATTGATTGCAACGACCAGTAGAGTGGCAAGGATGGCGAAGAGGGATTCGGACTCCCAAGAACCGACACAGATTTGTGAAACAAATGAAGCGCCTCAAGCTGATTCGTTGGGTAATATGGATCATCATAGTTTGAGGGATTTCAACATCAGTGTACAACTAAGTGTTCCATATCAGCGTCCGAATTACTATTGTAAGCTCTAGCAGCGTGCCATCAATCATTTGGGGCGCCAGTTTATCGATAATGAATTTGGATACGCGTGCAGCATATGCGATAGACTTTGGTTCAGGAAAGACCTCAAGCTTATAACTGCGACCGTGACATCCTTTGTCGCTAAACACTTCCCGGGTAAAAATGTGGCTAATTTTGAGTTGTGTAACAACTGTTTTAGAGCGTACAAAAAAAGGCAACATTCCGACGATGAGCAGTACTAACGGCTACGCCTTTCCAATCAAGCCTAATCGTCTACCTAACCTCGATCCGATATCAGAACGACTGATCTCGGCGTTAATTTCATATATGCAGATCGCTTACGTCGCGAGGGAAGTCATTGTATTATCGGATAAGACATAAATGTGCCCGTAGATGTTGACACCATGGTACGCTGCCTGTACAGATCACTTCATGACAATTACGCCTTCAATGTCAATTTAAAAAGTTACATCGTGCAGAAGTCAACATATCTCAGAGGGTACGTTCGGAAATCGACAGTGCAGTATCTGGTTGCGGTATCTGGTTCACCAATCCTTATATGAACATTATAATATTACAACTGACTGGTCAATATTCGATCATTCGGCTAATGTCTTTACAGTGTCAGGATCGAGTTCTGTTACAGCTGACAAAATTATCGAGACGGTTGAACCTCAAGACGCAAACAGTGCAAAAGACGATGTTGTGAAATGAAGAGTTTTTTTTCGACATCGTGCCGGGTCAGCGGAGTATACCAGAGAATATTAAATATAGTACATCTGTCGAAGAGTTATCATTTCCATCGATCTATTATGGTACCGAATGGTGGATACGGGATGGAATGTGTGCAACACCTTATACGATATTTATGTCAGAGATACACCGAAGAGATAGGCGTATAGTGACACCACAGTGACTATGAAAATCCTGTGAATCCGTCTAAAAGATGGAATTTACAACTCTTTCCGCTGCGTGCGAGTTATGCCAGAACCTCTACCTATACCACTATTCAATATGAAGTATATTAGTAATTGACAAACTGCAACCTCATCAAATTGTATGACACAGTTAAGAAATACAAATGTCTCATATTATGTATATTGCTTATACATTAGGTCAACAAACTGTAAACGTAGCTCGCAATTAATAACTACTAAAATGATATCTAACACCTATGTCAACGAACCAATTTCATTATTATTATTTTGTAATTGCTTCTTCTTAGGTAAGCACAAATAAGGTATAAATAAGTCATTTAAATCAATTGTAAATTAGTCTTAAGCTTATACTCATCAATAAAGAATCATAAAATTATTTTTGAGTTGCTTTTGATTCACAACATAATTGGAGCAATCGAAAAGGCAATCATAGAAATAAAAACGACGAACTTACTTTATCTTTGGCAAACTTTTAAAAGTAGGCTTCACAATTTGCGACCTCAATCGCAGAATAAAAATTTTTTAAGAAAAACACTTTGGCAACTGTGAAAAGTCGCCTAAACAATTTGCGATTTCAAAACGCAGTATACAATTATTTGCAAATTTTCTTGAGAAGCTACGTTTAAAAGTCGCTTGTAAAGTTTACTTATGACCACACAGAAGGACATTGAAGTTATCAACAAAAAGTGGGAAGATTTAGTACAAAAGGAAAAGCTGTCACCAAGCACAGGACCAATGCCGTTATCAATAGAAGAGTATCAACGAAGACAGAATAAGCAGCGGCCACAGGTGCAAAGTCAAATCAGAAGAAGAAAAGAGGCAGGGTGGAAAAAAGTTCAAAAAGCGGAAAGAGATCGCTAATCAATATTATATAAGAATTATTATTTAGAATCTAACAAAGAAAGAAAGATTGCTATTAAGCAATAGATAGAAATAACAAGAAATAAAGAATAAAGAAAATCAAACAACAAACAAACAATAAATAATTACAGCTGAAGATAACATCAAGACAAGACAATAGCAACGATGGCAGAAGAACTACCACTATTAGCTGGGTCTGATCTTCTTAAAGAAGCATCAAGAATAAAGGAATACCGTGGAACAAGAGACTATGATTTATCATCGTTCATCAGAGAGGTGGAACACATTCTTCCATTATTCAGGGATAATATCCCGATGCAGAACTTTGTATTCGTGAGATACGTCAAGAACAAAATTCAGGGACCAGCACTGGGGCTTATTAGAACTCTGGGACCAGTAAAAACTTGGCAACATATCCAGACGGAGCTCGTAAAGAACTTTGGCGTTCGTGAATCCTATTATAAGTTATTCCATCAAGCTATGGAAGCTAAATCGAATAATGTAAGCAGCTATTATAAACACTTAAGATATATCTTAGATAAGTTAAATACGAAATATGAACTAGATATTGACCGACCTCAGGAATTTACACCTCAAATAAATGAGTCAGTTATTTTAAAAACATTCTTAAATGGAATTGATCCAAATTTATCAAGCGCAATTTTAAGTAGAGAGATAGATACTCTTAGACAGTCATATCATACATTGGAGGAAACAGGAATTCTAGATAATAAAAAAATACATGAAAAAAATCAATCGCATTTAAATAGACAACAATTCTTTGAAAACCAGAGATACAATATAACACCCCGACCAAATCAGTACGAACAATCAGGACAGTACCATAATAATCGAAGACCTCAACATCAGAATAATCAAAGATATCAATCAGGTCAATTTCATCAGAATAACCAAAGAAATCAATCAGGTCAATTTCATCAGAATAATCAAACATATTAGCCAAGTCGGTTCCATTAAAATAACCAAAGAGCTCAATCAAGATAATTTTATCAGACTCTATGTACCCAGAAACAATGAACATGCAAATACGAACTCACAAAAGACTAGGCGGAGTTGCCAACCAATAGAAATAGATCATATACAAAATGAAGTTAATTTTTCAATATCTGATCAAGAACACAGTCTTCCAATAGTAGAATTAACTATAGATAACGAAAAAATCCGATGTCTTAAGATACGGGATCAAGCACTTCGTTGCTCGATAAGAACTTATTTCCATAATACCCACGAAATAAAATAACCCCGAGGAAATTATTACTCTATTACCAATAGAATTTAATGAGCAGAAACAAATGATCTGAAAATTAGCAAACAAGAGTTTTGACGGATTAATTGGACAGAACTTATTAAAACCCCTTTCCGCTATTATAAATCTGGAAGAAGGGTATATAAACATAAACAGCAATAGGCTTAGATCTATTGATACATGTGCACTCAAATTCAATGAAGTTCAGACATTACTACTCATTACTTTATAAAAATTGGACAGAGAAGATATGAATAAAGAGGAAAAAGCACTTTTAGCTACACTCATAGAACACAACCATGATTTTTTTTTACACATGACGTACAACATTAGATTGTAATAACAACAGACCGTCTACTCAAAGATTTACAGGTATCCACAAATTCGTAAGGAAGAAATATATAAACAAATGAGGGAAATGATAGAACATGGAATAATTTCAGAAATAATTCTCCATTATGGATCGTCAAAAAAAAAATGGATAATTTAGGAAAGAAGAAGTGGAAATTAGTGATTGACTATAGTGCTTTAAACGAAGTCACTATCAGCGATAAATTTCCGATACCTAATATTGAAACTATTTTGGAAAAACTAGGAAGAGCTCAATATTTCACTACTTTAGACCTTGCTAAAGGTTTTTACTAAATAACTATCAGGGAAGAAGATAGGAAAAAAACAGCTTTTTCAACACCATAAGGACATTACGAGTTCATTCGTATGCCCTTCAGCTTAAAGAATGCTCCAGCAACTTTCAAAGGTTGATGAATTCAGTCCTACGTGATTTTATAAATAAAATTTGCGTTGTTTACTTAGACGATATATTAATTTTCAGTACAACGGTGCAAGAGCACAAGGAAAATATTCAACAAATTTTTAACGCTTTACGTAAACATAATCTTAAAATCCAAGTAGACAAAAGTAATTTTGCTAAATCAACAGAGTACTAATAGGACATATTTTACGGAAATTCTCGGTAGCCAAACAGTCTTGAATTTCGGATTTGCTTTATACTATGTAATAATAATCGTTCATGAAAAACGTTTTCACGCAAAACGACTTTTTTGCAACTGTTCTTACTCGCAAACCATTCGTTTTTTCATCGAGAAACTAGAAGCTAATAACTTTTGAACAACACAACAAAGTATTGTGCCCTGTGAGTGAGATATTTTGCTTCAATTTATTCACCTTTTCTCAGAGCCCCATTGAAAATAAAATATGGTTCTCATTTGCAACCTCTGGTATAAACCTTTTATAAATGTGAATGTTGTCCTTCAGATGATATGTGATGTCCTCGACAATCTTGCTAGTCTTCAGTATATTCTGGTTCACGTTTTTTGGTAATTCAATTGTTGGTAGATCAATGTATTCCGTGTCTGAACTAGTTTGTTGTTGTTGATGAGCATGTTGCATTTTAGATGTGTCGGTGGTCACCTATTCCCAAGGCGATGACAACAAAATTGTGTGTCTGTTAACACCTAACATACAAATAACTCACTGTTAATGGTTTTTTGCGGTGACAAGGAAAGCTCTTACGCAAAGAATTTATCATCATTTGCCGAGGACGTGTTAATTTGTTTGTGAAAAAAAATGCTAATTTGTATGCACTGTGTAAAATGATAATCTTTCGATTTGTCTCGCGGAAATTTTGGAATGTAATGAAAACTATGCAAAAAGGAAATGTGTTAAAATCATTGCGTGATAATAGTGATCCATTTTCAATGTCGGACAATAGTTTTGTAAAAAATTATCGATTTTCAAAAATACTGTGCCATCAATTGCATACATTCGCAAATACATATAAGATAATTCTTGTCAACTTGGGGGGAAAAAATCAAATTCAGAAAAAAAATTTTAGATATTCAGAATTACTCGGAGAACCCCTAAAATACACCTGCTTTCATTTTTGTATAAGATTTTTTTTCTTATAAAATATTTCATATTTTCAACATATTTTCATTTTCAGCAAGTTGGCAAACCTGCATAGACTAAAGTTTAAAGACAGTTTACACTTTACAAACTGATGTTAAAACAGCTTTTTTAACAGCGCAGCTTTCAACTTGTGCGAGAATCGCAAAAATTACAAATGCTTTCTTTATATGAGGTGTCAACGCAAAAACAACGAGACTAGGTCGGTTAGTAGTATCCAGTGGGTCGATTATATTTTTGGTTCTTTTGATGTGCGGACCAGAGGAACCTCCACTACCACGCTGTGTAGCAGTACTGGTTATTGCCACAGCCGTTGGTGCATTTTCAGGAACATTACCCACATTATCCCTGTTTGTAATTTTAATTAGAGAGGCAAGTGTTGTTTTCGCCAAAATGCGTTTGTTTGGTATTGTGAATGTACGCAATTTGTAGCGTGGATCTAATGTTGTTGATAAAAAACTTATCTACACACCCTCCAAGTAATAAAATCTGTCATTGAATCCGGATATCTGTTGTAATAATTATTTATTATAATGCACAGTTCAGTTGTTACTTGTTGAGTGTGTGAACAAAGACTGAATGTAAGAAAGAGAATGACACGCTTAAGGCATTGCCATCCTATGATGATGCATGTACGTTGCCATCCTATGATGATGCATGTACGTTGCCATCCTTTTGAGTTTTTCAACACTCAGCACTAATATTGTCACAGCTGATCTCCATTGAATGGGATGTTTCCTCGTTAACTTCACTCATCAGCTTGCGTAAATATAATGCTTCTTTCGTTGCCGTTGACAGTGCCATGTATTCTGCTTCTGTACTGCTTAATGCAACGCAGTCCTGTTTTTTCGCTTCCCACGAAAACACACTGCCTTCCAGCATGAATGCGTACCCAGTATACGACTTGCGTTCCAACGAGTTGTTGCCCCAATCAGCATCTACAAAATCAGTGATACATTTACCTGATGCTCGATACGTCAGTTTGAGATCGGATGTCGACGATAAATAACGCAATATATGTTTTATTGCCGCCTCGTGTTCAACATGCGGATTCATGTTTCTTTGTGCGAGTTTAGAAACTGAATGTTTACATACCGCTAAATACATTAGTTCCCCAATAACGGCTTGATATTGTTTTTCGTCCACCTTGTTGCATGTGTCACTATCGCATCGAATGTTAAACCCAATGTCTAACGGTGTGGATGCCGGTTTGCACTGACTCAAGCCATGGCGTTGCAGTAGATCAGTTATGTATCTCGTCTGGCTTATGAGTATTGCACCTAGCTCACCATCTCGTTCTACATTAATGACCAGTATAAATCTTATTTGCCCTTTGTCGATACTATTAAACATAGTTAATATATAATTCTTGATCTCCACCATCTCTTTGTCGTCTTTGCATGCTATAATAAAGTCATCAACATAAATTGCAATTAATAATACGTTACCACTTGTGTTTCTCTGGTATAAACACGGATCATTGATGAGTAAATTCCACTCACGCCCTGATAGCATGAGGTCATATATAGCTTTGTTGAGCTTCAGTACCTTGTTTGGATTGTTTACGTCGATGAATCCTTTTGGTTGCCGCATATAGATTTCATCACTCAGACTACTGTTCAAGTATGCTGTACACACATCCATTTGATGAAACTGCATTCTCCATTCTGCAGCTAATGCTAGTAACATTCGAATAGTTGCATAGCGTACCACTGGTGAGAATGTTTCTGTGTAATTAACTCCAAGTTTCTGCCTGCAGCCTTTTGCCACCAATCTGCACTTGTAACGTTCAATTCTGTCATGTTCATCACGTTTGACTGCGAAGACCCGCTTGCAGCCGATCGCAGAATGGCCTTTGGGCAGATCCATCAACGTCCAAGTTTTGTTCTTTGTAAGCGCATCATATTCTACGCCTACCGCTGCTGACCACTCATTGGTCTGCGCGCCGGTTAAAGCCTCAGTCAAAGTCTCAGGAATTTTGATATTAGCTGCATGGTGCATAGCGTTCAACACATTTTTAATTTTTCTGGGACGACCTGGATTTCCTGTTCGCATTAAATGTGGACGTCCTGGACCATATTTAACGGTTTCCTCCTCACTGATGACTTCGTCAGATTCACCTTTTAAATCATTTGATTCATCACATGATTGAGCCTCGGATTCTGCATCCTCATGCATTTCACTGTTACTATCATCATTATTTTCATGCATATTAACTTCTTGTGTTTTTTCGATGTTAGGCTCGCAAAGCATTAGTTCGTTCCGCACTACATCATCGTTTTCTTCGTTGACCCTCTCCGCAAACAAAACATCACGTGCTTCTATTACGCATCTCTTTACAGGATCGTATAGTCGATCAGCTTTAGATGTGATAGAATAACCAATCATTTTATATTCTTTACCGTTGGGTCTTAATTTGTTATGCTGTGTTTTGTCTAAGCATACTGCCGTGGATCCAAACACTTTCAGATGTCGAACGGATGATTTTCGCCCAGTGAATGACTCAATTGGTGTCATCCCATCAAGCGCTTTTGTTGGTGATCTATTTCTCAGGTAAACAGCCGTTTGCACTGCTTCAGCCCAAAACATTTCCCACATGCCACTTTCAGACAACATGCTCCTTGCCATTTCCATGATCGTTTGATTCATCCTTTCAGCAACTCCATTTTGTTGTGGTGAATATGGCACTGTTAATTCACGTTTAATGGAAAAATCCTTAAACAATTTGTTAAATTCTCTGTTAACAAATTCCTTGCCGTTATCACTTCTCACAGTTTTAATTTTTCGTTCAGTCTGTCGCTCGATAACATTTTGAAATTCGACGAATTTTTCGTATACCTCACTCTTGACCTTCAAGAAGTATACAAATGTACGACGCGACTTTTCATCAATAAAAGTGATAAAGTACTTCGTACCTCCACCCGATGTAGTTCGCAGCGGCCCACATACATCTGTGTGTATTAGGTCCAAAATATTATTTGCTCGACTTTCTGCTGCATGAGGAAACGCCTTTGATGTGATTTTGCACTTCATACATGTGATGCACTTGATTTCATTATTAAAATTTATCTTGTCCAAAACATGAACCATATTATTAATCGCAAGTTTTTTCAAACTACCGTAGTTGAGATGTCCAAATCGTGTATGCCACTTTACACTGTTCTCTCATGCCGCAAAATAAAGTTTTTCTATTCGCTTGAATGAAAACAAGCCATCAGTTTTGCAGGCTAATAATATTGTTCTACCGTTTTTACGAATAATTGCATTTTCCTTTGAGAATTCTACTGTCAACCCTCGCTGAACAGCTATTGACACTGAGAAGAAATTCCCTTTCATTGTTGGCACATATAGAACATCTTTCATTAGTAACTCTTCGCTTTAGCTTATTTGCAATTGTACGTCGCCTATGCCTTCTGTATACATATACTTATCGCCAGCCAAACTTATTTTTTCTTTATGTTTATGTAAACTAATAAATACGCTGCGATCACTACACATGTGTGTGCTGGCGCCACTATCAATATACCAAATGTCTGAATCAAAACTATTGTTGCTTCTCGCAGCCAACGTTTTTGTTGAGTTCTTTTTCTCATTTTCATATTTTTTATTTCTGTCGACATGCTGCCGCCAAGTGATCAGTTTTGTCACAAATGAAACATTTTCTCTCTCTCTTCTTCCTGTTGTAGACATTTCTTGCTGTATATATTTGAGTATCATTACTTACATTTTGACTGCCGCTTGCTTGACTCCGACGCTCTTGCTCTTCAATTAGTTTGCACACAGAAAATCTAGTTTTGACAACTCATGTTTTCTTTCCATGACCACAACTAAATTTTCATAGCTCTCCGGAAAACTTGAAAGCATCATGATTACAACTAATTCCTTGTCAATTTCGATGCCAAATTCCGACAATTTCTCCACAAACATTGTGAAATCATTAATGTATTGCTGCACATCATCCCCTTCTGCCATACGTATGCCTATAAGTTTTTTTGTATAACGATACCTTCTTGACAAGTCCAGATGAATTCTACATGCTCTCTAGCTTTGTCCATGCTATCAAAGACGTCGCACAATTCTTAATGTGCCTTATATGCGATGGATTTACTCCAAGTATAAGCGTTGCTAAGGCTTTTTCGTCTTCAAGGTCCCAAGTAACTAAATTTGCTTCAGTTTTTACATGCGATCCGCTCACTACCTTCCATAGTTCAGCGTGAATCAGCACACTCTTCATTTGGACGCTCCATATATCATAATTGCCACTATCGAGATTCTCAATTTGCATCAATCCTGGCACACTCATTTAATTTCAATTAATTAAATTTTTGGCGGCACCTGGGCCCATAACCTTTGTTGTAATAATTATTTATTATAATGCACAGTTCAGTTGTTACTTGTTGCCATCCTATGATGATGCATGTACGTTGCCATCCTTTTAGTTTTTCAACAATATCAAACTGTCGAAAATATTTAAATATTCCGGACTATTTTGCGTAATCTTATAGATTTTGTATCGTGGATTTTGGGTATCAAATAAATTCTGTAGGATTTGACCACTATGCCACAGACACAAGAGAACTGTACTTATCAGAATATGTATGGTACAATATGCCAGTGAGTGTACATATAATTTTATTTCATGGAGAGGATATGATCGCGTCTTCTATTCATCCTATTGGTCAACTTTCTAACGAAGCTCAAGACAAAAAATAAAAAAAATGTAAGTTAATTTTAACATCTCCGAAAAAATTTTGATAATGAAATTTAAAGCCTCCGTATCAAGTTAAGAAACATTGTGTTCTCAGCGAAAAATCCCATTGTTATTTTCAAGTTGATTTCATCTTGACATCTGGATTAATACACCTCTCTAAATAAAATTTTATACTTAACCCTAATTGTGAAGACGACATTAAGTTTGATTTGATTTTGAAATCAACTTTAAAATAACAATAACACCAATATGTATCATCTTGTTGACCTCGCTATTTTTCCAAACTTGATATCATGGGTTATATGGAAGGCATATGAAAAAGTTCGCATTTTTTCTGTCCAATACAATGTTGGTCTTTGTATTACTGTTGCGAAATTTGGTTGTTATACCTACTTTTCTTTGGCTGTTATGACTTTTGGCATCCTTGATTTGATAAATGCCTCACTGTGCGGTGTGTTCTCTGGCTCAAGTTCTACTTTGAACATAGGCTACGGTATTTGTTGATAATTGTGATGTTTATGGCAAAGTTTACATTTTAAGTACATTACATTTCATTGATACATTTGCTTCGATACCTTTAATGACAATGATAATATCTCCATCAGACTGAGTAGTTTACAGGTTAGGTAAAAATCAAAACACATAACCCATATTTTGCAGACATCAAAAAATGGTGCTGCTATTCTGGCGCATCACTCTAAATAAACAAATGTAAGCACGTGCATATTTGTCGCAAGACAAATTGCAGTTTATCGCTTCAACTCGCTTCAAATCCTCGAGATCACTATAGATACAAATACAAATGGGAAAAACACATCGAAAATCTCATCTTACAACTTACAAAACGACTTTACCTTATTAAATGCTTCGCCAACAAAAAAAAGCTATTCTAATGTCAAAAATTAACTATGGTATACACTTATATTGAAAGCCACCTAAATCAACCCTAAACAAACTTAAAACTATATACCACTCGGCAATAAGGTTAGCTTTTGGCGCCTTTCGCACCACACCAATTAACAACCTTCTATACAAAGCAAACATACTACTAATTGAATATAGAACAAGCAATACTCAAAAACTTCAAAATTATATTGAACTCCAAAAATTCCCCCATTGAACAAATATATTAAACTCAAAGAGACAACAGAAAGTACTATCCTCCCTTCAAGAAACTATAGAACTTTGCAAGAAATAAAAATTAAATACAGCACCTATCACAACCAATAAAGAAAACATACCACCTTGGGCTATCAAAATAATAACTGACACCTCCCTTCACACCTCTCTGAAAGAAAATACCCCGCCGGAAATCTACCAACAATAGTTCAAGGAACTCAATGTATTACCGCACGTTTCCTTACACTGATAGTTTTTGTATTATACAATGTAACAACCGAAACAGAAATCGTAACATACTAGTTACTGCCCCACTTTTCATTAATCTTTGCAGCTAAAATTTCTACTATATTCATAGTATGTTCCTAAACAGCCAAAATTACTATGCTACATCGATTTGGAAAATATTAGCCTCCAAAAATAATAAAATACTGTTGATAAATGCTTTTTTATTGTTCACTTTTAATTGTCTTTTTTCACATTTGGTTGTTTGTTACCAACTATTTAAAAACTAAAGCATGTTGCCAATCAAACGCAGAATCAAAAGGCGTTGCCACCCAACTCAAATGTCATTGTCAACATCCCGGTCCACCTTAAAACTCGGTTTCTAAATTAGGCAATATTGCGATCTTGGTAATAGGGCGTGTCGTCTCTGCGGTCGCAGTCTTCAGTTTGACAGCACCCTTTCCTGGGTGTGTTTCAATAACTCGGGCTGAATGCCAAGCAGCGGGAGCTAGGTTGGAGTCCTTCAGAAGAATGATGGTTCCAACGGATACATTCGGTGATTTCGTGGTCCACTTAGGACGCTGTTGCAATGTTGCCAAATACTCCTGATGCCAGCGCTTCCAAATCCTTGGTACATTGCTTGGATCTCTTGTCAATAGGTTAATCGTTTTAATGGTACTTGATATAGATCGAATTCTGGGATTGTAGTAAACGGTCTACCGATTAAATAATGTGCTGGCGATAAATAGGACAAATCAGTATCTGATGTGTAGTACAGTGGCCGTGAGTTGACCACAGCACTTATCTGAGCCAATAACGTGTGCATCTGCTCAAAGGTAAGAACAGCTTTCCCGATTACGTGACGAAGGTGCAACTTTACTGAGCGTGCTCCGGATTCCCACTTGCCACCCCAGTGTGGTGCATGTGGCGGGATGAAGTTCCCTTTGATACCTTCATCTGCCAGTGCTTGTGTCACAGTATCGTTGTGTTGTTGTAATGCCAATTGCTGTTGCATCTCGTCAAGTGCGCGTTTACGCCCAACAAAGTTGTTGCCATTATCGTTGTAGATCTGGGCACATTTTCCTCGCAGCGAAATAAACCGACGAAGAGCCGCCAGAAAGGTGTCTGTAGTCAGATCCTTGGCCAGCTCGAGGTGTAGTGCCGATGTGATAAGGCAGACAAAGAGGCATATATAACCCTTCCTTACGCATGGATTACGACCCCTGGCTTCCTTGAGTAAAATCGGACCAGCATAATCGCAGCCAGTGTTTTCAAATGGAAGTGCCTAAGTTACACGAACTGCCGGCAGATCCGACATGAATTGATGCGCTGTGTGATGACGTTGGCGAAAACAAGACACATAATAATGAGTGATTTTGCGTATGAGATTGTGTGCGCCGAATTCTGGCAGCAGTTGGAAATTCATTCTTGTGATCGTGGGCCAGTTGTTCCAGAACTCTGACTGCTAAGAATGGCGCAGATGAAGTGCCGTGTGTTACTGTACACAGCTGATAATGTTTCATTGCAGCAATGGGTCTTCTCTCCAAACAATGCGTTGATAGTTTCGATGGCTTTGATTGCCGAAATTCCCGATACCAGGACGTGCGATGGTGAAAGTGCAAGCCCAATTGCCTGTACGCAGCGTTTCGAACGTACACCAATGCTGTCGGTAGTGTACCTTTCTGCTTCTCACGTTGTGTAGATTTAATGCCTCTGTTCGCGCATTCAGTTTAAGCTTCACCTCTCGTGCGAGCAACATGACTTATAGTTATAGATAAAGAATTTGCTACGCACTGATCCGACTGACCCTTAATCAATCCTTTTGCAACATCCACATTGTTGACCTCTTCATGTATTAGGGTATGCTGGAAATTAAAACATAGCTGCTTTCCCTTTACAACTTTCCGCTGTTGCTCAACAGGTAGACTAGAAAACTGTGTGTGAGTCTATCGTGTGCTCACTTAAACTAAATTTTGCACAGTTGCATCCGTCTATCGTCACCAGCATGTCAAGATCTCTTTTGTTTGTTACCTTGGATCGTATTCTTGAAAATTGTCCCATCATCTCGTTGACATAGCTCGAATTCCTCACAACGTGCATCCAGAAACTTAAAAAAATCATCAAGAGATGGTGAATTGGCTTCACGGCTCTCCTCAATCCACTTACGACGTGTTTCGACATCACTTTTCGCAAGATCAAGTAAATAATCCAACAATCTCGATCCGATTGACCAACTGCATGAATAAGCCTATCATGGGCGTAGCCAGGTGTAGATATTTTATTACTTACTACAATTGTTTTGAAAAACAAGAGAATAAAAAACCATCAAATTTATTTAGAAATGCTGTAAAAAATTAAGTAGAGAGAATGAATAGCAAATAATAGACACTTCAAGTCGACTGAAGCGCACACCTAGACGAACATACAATGCATACTCACAGAAATCGATCTTTATCCCTTATTTAGAATCCCTGATATCCGCACTGGAGCAGCGTTTTGATAATGAAAATTTCAGCTTGATCCCAACTTGATGCTAAATATGTCATTGGCTGATTTTAAAGAGAAATCAAAAAATTTCTGCCAAAACTACCATTTGAATTTTTTCGGGAACGAAGCAAAGCTATGGTTTAAACTATGGAAGGACAAGGGTATGATAAGAGAAGACCTTAAAGATCTAGACTTTACGGAAGTGTTGAAGGAGGCGGAAGTCTTCTTTCCTGCAACAAAAAACGCAATTTTAATTTCCTTGGTACAGCCTTGTACAACAAGCATCATAGAGAGGTCCATTCTACACTGCGTCATGTGACACATGGATGAGGTCAGCGATGCTAGAGAACCGTTTAAACGGTCTATGTATGCTTAGAAAAATTGTACAAGAAAATGGCGTTAAAATTACACGTGAAATTTTGAAACGATTTTGCGAAGAACATCGAAGACTACTATCAGTGTAATAAAATAAAAAAAATTCTCTATTAATAAACGTTTTTGAAGTATGCATATTATTCGTGTTTCCCACTTATTGTAATCACCCGCAAATTTCTTTATGTCAATTTTCGGTAAATCATTATGTGTTGCTGGCACCACATCAGCGACCGAACGGGATCTTGTTGTTGTTTCGTTTTCCGTAAAACGCTCAAAAAACTGTCGTTGTTGCTGTAAAATTTGCAGAATTGTTGCATTGGTTGTAGTATTCGCTGCCACAGCAGCGGCTGTACTGACGTCGCTGTTTTCGTTTCTTTTTTCCATTTTTGATGTTGTTGGCTCCAATGAGTGCATATGTGCTGAGAGCATAGCATACGCATGCAAGTACTTCTGTTCATACACTGCGTTGTCGTTGGAAGGATCTACGAACCCTTCCTCGTCCTCATATGTGTACATGTTATCCCCTAGTTTTTCAATCTCACCAAAAGCCGTCTTGAGTCTGTCCATCAGAGTTTCAAGACTATCCAGAGTACTATTTGCCGGGAGACGCTCCGCGGTTGTTGCAATGCGCGTTATACTGACCTTAACCCTGCTGCGGCCACCAATGATCACTTTTAAATATTCCATTGTACACAATTATTCGAGTCGATAACAAACACTATGCATCCGGCTCGAAGGACCAAATTTTTTATGTTGATAAATGCTTTTTTATTGTTCACTTTTAATTGTCTTTTTTTTCATTTGGTTGTTTGTTACCAACTAGCTAAAAACTAAAACAATCAAACGCAGAACCTCAAAAGGCGTTGCCACCCGACTCGAATGTCATTGTCAACCGTTTCTCAACACGTACCGATACAATTAAATTGATGAGACTTAGACTGGGTCACTTCATTCTAACTCACAGCTTTATCATAAACAAAATTCCCAACATATTCCTTAATTATTCATCATTGTAAGAAATCACATCTTTTAGCAACATAAATCAAACAATAGCCTTTCTTAAAAACACTAATTTGTACCACAAAATATAACTACGAGGCTTGTTCAAAAAGTATCGCGATTTTTGAATTTCCACAGATTATGTATATTCGATTTTCGATTTTCTTGTGGCTATGCTGACAAGGTTGGCCATTTTGAATGTTTAGTTAATTTTTGACTGCTGTTTTGCTTGCAAGTGTTTTGGCTCGTCTTCGATTTTCGCACATTCCAAAAAATGGATCAAAGTATCTGTATTAAATTTTGTGTGAAAAACAAAATTAAGTGCGCGGACGCATTCCGAATGTTGACTGTGACATATGGTGAAGCTACCTTGGACCGAAGCAACGTTTATCGGTGGTACAAAATGTTCTCAGAGGGCCGAGAAGATGTGAACGACGAAGACCGTGCCGGACGCCCGAGCATGTCAACAACAGACGAAAACATTGGTGAAGTAAAGAAAATAGTATTGGCCAATCGTCGAATCACCGTTAGAGAAGTTGCTGAGGACCTTAACATATTGGTTCTTGCCATTCGATTTTTACTAATGATATGGGCATGAGACGGTTCGCCTTCAATTTCGACCAAAAACAGCATCGCATTAACATTGCTCAGGAGCTGTTCGACTCTGTCCGTGGAAACCAAAGCTCAATCATCCCAATGGAAGCTGCCGCACGAGCCAAGACCGAAAAAAGAGCGGCAAGTTATGTCGAATGTGAAGGTTTTGCTTACAGTTTTTGAAGGGAAACTTCTTTAGCGGCGTTGGGCAAAAATTAAGTGTCAATTTTTGAGTGAAAAAATTAAAATTGTTATGTTTTTCGGATTCTGTATCGGTAGACACTTCAAATTTTCACAGAATGTGTATTTCTATTGCCATATCCCCAACAAATAATAAAATTTTTGGAAAATCCACCGGAAAAGTCTCAAGAAATAGATTACAATTACACAACAACAACATGCAACTCGTGTGTTATAAAAATCTTTATAACAATGCAAGCAACCAGCTTGTGTGTTGTACAAAAACAAGCAAATGTACGAAGAAAAGAGAACGAGAAACACACATAAGCTCGCAGTTGATCTTATTTTTGTGCAAGAGGGGATGGACGGCAAACGTAAACACATTGTTTAACACAGCAACAAAAATTTTTGGTCTTATTTATGATTATCTGAATGCTCACAAAGAATATTAAAAATAAAGTTGTATTTGTTTTGAGATGATCTCTCTATGTCTGTTTTTAAGAAGTTTCACTTCTATCACGTGGTACACGCGCATTTTATTTTTCTTCGATAGCAGGGGCGTGGTGCATCATGAGTTCTTGCCACAGATTAGAACGGTCAATAATGAATATTGCAAGTTATGCGCAATTGGCGCGAAACAGTCCGCCAGAAACGCCCGGATTTGTGGAAGAACAAATATTTGCTTTTGCACCATGATTACGCCCCTGCTGACACATCATTGCTTGTGCGCGAATTTTTGGCCAAAACCAATACACTAATAATGCCGCAGCCACCGTATTTCCCAGATCTGGCCCTCTGTAACTTTTTCTTGTTACCGAAACTGAAGAGGCCCATGAAAGGACGACGCTACGCTACAATTGAGGTGATAAAGACGGGATCGAAGGAGGAGCTGAACAAGATCACAAAAAATGATTTTTTGAAGTGCTTCGAGGATTGAAAAAAACGTTGGCAGAAGTGTATAATATCTGGTGGGGATTACTTTGAAAGGGACAAAATAGATATTCATGAATAAATAAATAATTTTTGAAAAAAACACAAATATCGCGATGCTTTTTGAAGAAACCTCGTACATAACATGTATAAATAAGCCAAGTGTGAGTCGAACTCGCACACGGAGGGTTCCGTACCATCGTACAAGATTTTTTGCTTAAAATATAAAATTATGGTTATATTTAATAGCCTAAAAGTATACTACAATTAACAGCTCAAAGTATACTACAAAAAACAAAAAATTGTTAAACAAAAGTTTAAATTAAAGAACAATGCTTCTAAAAATGTATATTTTTAGTATTTGTCGTTCTACACAGAAGTGAATTACACACTTTGTGAAAATGTCAACACTCTACTTATTGCGGTTCTTGAGATAGAACAGGAGACGGACGGACGGACGGACATTGTAAGCTTAGTAATATGGTCCCGTTAGTTCCCTATGGGTACGGAACCTTAAAAAAGAAATGTATAGTATAATACTATTTATAAGTTTAATTTTTATTACGAAACATGTAAATTTATCACTTCAATGTAAATAACTTTTTAACTGAAGGCCTTTGTGGCTATTGCTCATCCCTTTTTTTAACTAAGTTATAATTTGTAATTATAATATTAATTCTTAAAAATAATAAAATAATTTTAAAAGCACTAGGTACCACGCTATTTTCCCAACTTGATATCAAGGGTTAATAAAGTTTAATGGTTTGGAAAAAGTCTAACCCAAAAGTTGCTATTAAACTAGAAATTATGGTCTTTTGAGGTACACGTTATATGGAAGGCATGTGAAAAAATGGATGGACTATGCCGAATTTTTCTGTCCAATACAATGTTGATCTCTGCATTAGTGTTATACCTACTTTTGTTTGGCTGTTATGATTTGATCAAAGACACAATGTGTGTTGTGGACACGATCAAACTGCAGTATCAAATTTTATCATAGTGTGAATGTTTATATGTGCGTCTTACTCGTATGTCCTATTCAGACCGAGAATAAGCAAAAGTTTTTTTTTGCTTATACATAAAGATATAACGTTGTAGTTGTTGTTGTTTGTGAGTGTTTTCGTTTACGATTGAATTTAGCTATGCCAAAGTTGTAGTCACGTATCACGCATCTTTGATATTATATCTTCTGATTATTGTTCTAAGTTCATGTTTTGTATGAGAGGTACCACTTCTAGTGGTCTGACTCGATTTAAACGGTTGGTGGATATGGGTTATTCACTAGAGGTCTGCATGATGGCAAAAAACGACATTCGAATGCTGTTCAAATATGAACACTCAAAAAATAATTACACTCATGTAACGTACCGCAATCAAATAAGTTATTGCCATGTGAAAGTGAATAAAGATAGATGTGTACTTATGAAAAAACTAACGCAATAAAATAAGATGATTTGTGACCATGTGTTACTTACATGTGTTGAGATAGTCCTAAGCGATAACCTAAATAAATAGTTTATGACCACTTGTGAGTAATTTGAGATAGTCCTAAGTGCTATCTTTATGTAAATCATTTTGCATCTACCTAAATCTTATTTGAGCTGCGTTCAATTGGTTTATCAGAATAAGACTAGATTAAGATTCTCATGTTAACTATATAAGACTCAATTTTACAATAATAAAAGCAGTTCATTTTGTGAATTCAACAAGTGTTGTTTATAACATTTTGGTCCTTCCACTCTATCGTTTTCCCCCACCAGTGGTAAGAGACGCAGATATAAAACCATCACCTTAAAGACTGTGTATAGTGCAAAGGCACCCGCAGCTAAAGGTAGCTAAAAATAAATAACTCTTGTGCTCCCCCACCAGTGGTAAGAGGCAGAGTATAATAAAACAAAAAAAAAAAAAACAAAAATAATTATAATAATAAACAAAAAAAATATATATATATACGAATACTTAGTGGTGTCACAGAAATCGCTTTCTCCTCAATTCCAATCCAATTAAAATTCTCCGTGTCACAGAAATTTCTTTTGACGGTTTTGAAATCTCCCATTATTTTAGAGGCAATTTGGTTAAATTCACCGTTATTTGAAGATATTAAAGAAAAAAACGTACCAACAATTGCAGATTATTCTTTTCTTCGGTAAACTGCATTTAAAGAATTCAACATATTAGTTGTTTTCAAGCATAAATTTGCATTTTACCAAAATTTCTTTTCCATTAAAGTAAAATCGACGAAATAAGCAAAACCAACCAACGCTGAATATGCCAACCTGGTTGCATATAAATTTTAGCATATTCCAGGATTCCAATTTGTCTTTAATTCAATTTATTTATATATCAATATAAACTATATTTTTTGGTAATGAAGCTGTGATGTTTTAATTTTGTTTAAAAAATGCGAATAATCTCATTAGTGAATGTTTGCAATGTATTAAAGAAGGGTACACGATTTTTGTTTGTTGAGAAATGAAGTTTTTTTTTTCGATTGATTTTTGTAGAGTGAGTAATGTGAAAGGGAATGAGCAGTGTCAAAATATTTGCTTAGCATCTGTGGCTGAGTGTAAATAGTAGCAATATGCTCCAAAGAAAAATCAACGATAGGTTCTGCCATAAACTCGATACGTGTAAGACGTCCCAAAAATGAACAATATTCAATCAACCATTTTCTGTGACAAGTACGAATTTTTTCGGCGGAATCAAAACCGTTCCTCATCAAATTCGTCGACGATTTCTGTGACTTTGTAATAAACAAAAAAAAAAAAAATTATGTATACGAATACAAATTCTATTATTTAAAACAAAAAAAAAGAAAAATACAACAACGACGACTGAGTGTCAGTGTTAGTGCCAGCATCATCAACAGCAGCATCAATAGCAGCAGCTGTAGCATAGCAGCATCAGCAGCAATAGCATCAGTAACAACAGCATCAATAGGTACAGAAAAAAGTAACAGTGCACTTGAGCACTTTCACTGCGTTTTTACGCTTGGTGCGTTAGTTGTATAAAAAAACTTGGTTCCAAAGTGGTGTGAAGTGCGTAATGACTGGTCTCATCGCAACTTTGATCATAGCTTGGAACTGAGTGGGACAATGTGAGGGAGACGGTTAAAGTCTATCAAGTATTGTCTTTTCACAACATGATATCATCTTCATCGCTGAAGACCGAAGGGAGAGAGGGATTTGGGTTCTGTTGGGATGGTAAAGGGATAGGTGAAGTAGAAGGAAAAGTATCAGGCTCAGGCTGTGCTGATATAATTATGTGTTGAGAAGTTGCTGTTAGTACATTGCTTGTTGCATTGTTTGATTTTGAGTTTTCTAATTTAAACGATGTTTTGTTGGTTTTGTTTTCGCTGCATAAATTGGAAGCGCGTACACTGTATTTTTTTCAACTATCTATCCCACACCACTTTCCCTCCCAAAACCCGCGCGAGCTGGGGTCCATTAAAAAACGAACAAGACTTGGTATTGACCACAAGTCACTTCGGTACTGAACTACTGGAGTTAGTAGACATGCAATACAAATTAATTGACTACAGACCTAACGTCATCAACCATTTATACTAATCATCATGCACTTCGTGTTAATAAAGTTATAAAACTTTTTAGGATCTCTTTTAATATCACGTATGACTGATAGCAGAAATTGTTAGGTGTTGAAAATTATAGTAGGGTATAGCGTAATCAGTATAGTATAATCAGCAGACAAACCGGACCTTTTAAATTTTTTAAAAAGTCTATTTTTAAATTTTTTTAATTTAATTAAATTACTAGAAAACCAAGTTGGCGTATGTGGGTTATGTTTAAGTTTAATTTTCGGAACATGAAATGATTTTTTATAGTTGTATAAAAAAACTTTGCAGCTAGTTCAACAATATCACAGGAATACAAATAAGACCAGTTAGTGGCTATAAGTAGAGAATTTAGCTTAAAGAAGTCAGTTTGTTTGAAGCAGAAAACACGTCTTGATGTAGGAAGCAAATTAGAGGGATTATTGGAACGAAAACCAAACCCATTCAGAATGATGTTTAATTCCAAAGTCGGATGAAAAGCATTTTCTGGAGTGGAAAGAGGATTACGTCGAAACAAGGAAATATCATTTATACTGTCGGTAAAGACCAAATCTAAAATTCGGTTAATGTTATTAGCTATGTATTTTACTTGCTGAAAGGAAAGATCCAGCAATAAGTCGACAAACTCACAGCTTACTGATGATATTACAGAATTACAATTATCCGAGGCTGTCCAACAAATATTTGGAAGATTAAAATCTGCCATGATTAAGACCTTATCAGTATCTTTGATAAAAGACAAAACTTTCTTAATAGCTGTCAGATGTGATAAGTAAACAGAGTCATCAGAAGCAGGTGGTATATAGGAACATGTAATAAATAAATTGGAATTGGAAAATGAAATCTTTACACAAATAAACTCAAGTCATCAATATTATCAATAGACACCAAGTCAGAAGAGTAAGAAGTTCTAACAGAAATCAGAACTCCACCACCAACGCGATCAAATCGATCTTTCCTAAACGTTAGGTAATTATTGTTAAACAATTCGGAATTCAGAACATCTGGACGAAGCCATGTTTCTACAAACATAATTACATCTGAATGAAAAGAGAAACTATTAGTGAAAAGTCTATTCACTTTAGAGTTTAAACCTCTGACATTCTGAAAATGTATGATCAAACTGAGATTAGATGAATCCATAGGAAGCGGTGCTTGAGGGCGACTAGATATCAGTTTTTTGTAGACTTTGTTGGGGGAAGTTTGGCAATGATACCAGAGTTTGCACGTTTTTTAAAGTTATATTCGTGAACAACACAGCCGGCCGGCCAAAAGTTCAGATGTAACAGTTCACTACAGTATTCAGGGGGAACGGATATTTTAAAAGATGAAATTGTCCTTTTATAATAAAAGAAAATTTAAACTTAGTGGTATTCACATTTGTAATTGTTGGCAGTTTAGATAGAATGTAGTGATTAATATCGGCTTCCGAAGTATCTTCAGTTAACCTAGACACAAAAATAGATTTAGAAGGAGGAACAGCGACAAGTTGCTTAGGACCAATTGAAGCTCGAGTGCTTGAGCTAGTAGGTAGCACCGCAACATGCCGCAACATGCTGCACAACAGATGCATAAGAATTCTTATGAAAGTTCACCAGTAGTTCCATCTGCCCCATTGGTGTAGTGAAAGTAGATGTGGGTATAGAAATAGTGGGGGTTGATGGAGGCGGTATGTTTAAAAGTGACAAAGAAATTTTTGATTTGGGCGAATGACGCCGTTTTCGTTTAGGCAATATATCAAAGATTTTAATATCTTTAAAAGACTTATCATAAGCTGTGAACTTATCGTTCAAGCACCTAAAGTCTTTCGCTAGATCATTGTAAGCTGTACGCATTAACGTAATAGATTTACGAAAATCTATTTAATCAGACCGACAATTAGCACAAGACCAACGAAGGCCGATATTTTGATTGAGAATATCGGCAATTCTTCCATTTATATCCGCACAAGCAACATGGGCCGCATTATCACACAACCAACAAGCTACAGTGCGGCAATTAGGAGTAAATGATTTGTTCTTAGACTTCATAATACAACAATGCATTTTAAATTAAAATAATAATTAAGTAATATAATTAAAAAACAAAAATAAAATGTAAAAGAAAAATTCACACTTTCATAGGCAATGTACTAAGTATAAGAGAAAATGTAAATCAAATCTAGTTCGAGACCGAACCAAAAAATAACAAAAAGCACAGAAACAAGACCAAGAATTTATAGACGCTAATTAAAGGAAAATTTGCATTTATAAAATTCAAAAAACTAAAATGAGCAATGCACAATCAGTAAAAAGATAAGTTGATATGTAAATTAACTTTAAATCTCACAGCACAAAAGAAAAAAATTAGCCAAGTGTGAGTCGGACTCGCACACGGAGGGTTCCGTACCATCGTACAAGATTTTTTTGCTTAAAATATAAAATTATATTTATATTTAATTGCCTAAAAGTATACTACAATTATCGGCTCAAAGTATACTACAAAAAACAAAAAATTGTTAAACAAAAGGTTAAATTAAAGAACAATGCTTCTAAAAATGTCGTTCTACACAGAAGTGAATTACACACTCTGTGAAAATTTCAAATCTCTACCTATTGCGGTTCATGAGATAGAGCAGGAGACGGACGGACGGACGGACATTGTAAGCTTAGTAATATGGTCCCGTTAGTTCCCTATGGGTACGGAACCCTAAAAGGAGTATTATTAGTGGGAGAAAGAATGAGAGAGCATTAAGGAGAAGCATAAGCAGGATCAAAGCAAAGATTACAACAAAAAAAATTACTTACAACGTTGAACCACTTTTCAGCAACAAATTGCACAGAGCGAAACCAAAGATTAAATAAATGATAATAATTAAATAATTTGTATTTACAAAACTAAATATATGAAAACGATCGATGCACAATCAGTTCAAAAATAAATTACACTATTTATGATCAAAACTATTCACAAAAATTAATATTAATCGCAGACCACAATATAAACACATCCAATTTAATTCACAATGCACAATTGTTTTTTTTTATTTTAAATGATCTCCTTACTACAATGGAACATCAATGGTTTGCTTAATAACCTTACTGATCTACAAGTGTTAATAAGAGAGCAAAATCCCTCGTTTTTCTGCTCCAAGAAATACGAAGAAATCGAAGCTAATTAAATAAACTATTTTTTTAATTTTTCGCATAATCTTACCAGCAAACAAGGCATTGCTATCTTAATTTAGAAAGGCATAGAACACAAAGTTATCCCAGTTCATTCTAACAATGCTACTTTGAACATTGAGATTTACATTGGGCTCAAGGTAACAATTAAAAGACAATTTAACTAACTCTTACTCTAATAACAATCCTACACCCTTAGCCAAATAAATTGAGTCCAATATTACCCTACTTAAGCTTGAGTGCACACTCTCTTCCATGAATGGCAGCAATCCGGGTGTTGATAAAATTAGTAATCCAACGATTAAAAAAGTTCTCCTGACTTTTAAAAATCGACTTGTCCACCTCTATAATGTAAGAGTAGCATAAGATGTAAGATAGTCAATCTGGAAACACCCTACAATAAGCAACTGAGAGCAGGCAGATCAAGCAACTGATAGAGCAAAGTCAGTCTTACTCAAAGCCTGACAGAGTAAAGACATATGTAAAAAATAAACGTGAATAAAAAACCAAACAAAGATAGGATCCGAGTTTTATATTGCCGTTACAAATCACAAGTGCAATAACCAAGTCTTTAAATTATATATAATAGTAACATACTATAATGGAATTAAGAGTCGATCGCAAAGGGAAAAAAAAACAGAAGCACACGGTAGCTTGACAAACCAAGATAAAAAAGAAAAGCCGTGCATTCCATTACTTGGAGCAGTATCCGAAAATAACAGCAACACAATGTCAGCAAACGATGAGCTAACTGCAAATAGCAACGGAACAGTGACAACAGTAAGCGGCATACAAAGCGTGGTAGACACTAAACAACAGAAATAACAAAGTTGTGAGCAAGGTGAAGAACGACGTAAGGAGCGAAACGAAGACAGAGGAATAAGACATCAGAAAGAACAAAGTTGCGAGCAAGGTGAAGAACAATGTAAGGAGCGAAACGAAGACAGAGAAAAAAACAACGTAAAAGACGATGACAAAAAGGAACAAGCAGATATCAAAGCAAAATTAAACACAAAAGATGACGTCATGCAAGAACAACAGCAGTGTAAGTACAACGTTGAGAAAGAAGAGCATACATTCGTACGTGAAATAAATTTATTGAGAAGAAAAATCGAAAACGAAATTTTGAAACAACGTAATGAAAATAATGCTGTACGTCAAGGAAATCAAAGAAATATTTCTTACATGCATATCAAAGAATTAATTAATGATTTGTCTCTAGTGCCGAAGACGGCAATTTTTAGACGTTTAAAAAATAAATAAAGAATGTGCAGTCAGTCAGCTTATGAACTAGATGATAACAATTTGCGTGCACTAATAGCCCGGGCCAAAGGAAAGGCAACGAAGTGGATACAAAATCGAAGCGACATATTCACAATGCTTGTTGACAACTTATAACAAGAGATGGAAGTTATTTTAGAAAACCATCAGACTGAGACAATGTTAAAAAAGCAATTCGAATATAGGAAATGTTACCGAAACTTTTCAAGAATATTATCTCGAGAAGACAATATTGACACATAAATTGGATTTTAATATCTCTGAACTTCTCGAACACCTAATTAATGGTATACCTAATTATACCCTACGCACGCAAGCAAATATGCAATTTTTTGACAACCCAAATGATATCTTACGAGCATTTAGGAACATTCGACTTGAGGAAGAAGAACACGACAAAAGTAAACAAATTGATAAACATAAAAACCAGACAGCAACGCTAATATCGCACAACATCTACGAGGACCAGCAGAAGAAGAAAATATGATGCTACAACTGTAACTGTCGCGGCCACATGGCAAGCGAATGACGTAAGCCAAAACGCCAACAAGGAGCTTGCTTCGTTTTTAACGAAATGGGGCATGTTCCTACAGAATGCAGTAAATGCAAAGATGTAAGTGTAAACGCAGGCGAGCAGAGAGATAATTTATTTGTAAAAATAATTTCATATGCAACAACTAATGATAATAATTTAATTTTATTTTTAGAAACATTGATCGATACTGGCAGCCCAATATGTTTAATACGGGAGGATGTAGTACCCAAGCAAAGCGTTGAAGAAACAGTTTTAGTTACAAGTTTATATGGAATAAACAGAAGTGAATTAATTGTTATTGGAAAAATTATACTTAAAATTGAATTTGAAAATGAAGTAATAAATCAATATTTTATGTTGTACGAAAAAAGACAATGCGTTATCAAGTTATTTTAGGAACAGATTTTTTAAAAGAAGCACACATCATGTTAGTAAAATTTAATGAGATACAGTATGAACAAGTAGTTTAGACAAAAACAATTGGTCGCTTTTATAATGAAAAAGATTGTGTAAGACAAACGGACACAACAGTAACGACAAATCAATGTACAGAGACAACAGACTTGTCAGACTTATGTGGTAAAATAACAATAGATGAAAACCAGAGTAAAGTATTCTGATCCAAGTTAGATAAGAACGATCGGATTGCATAAGAAACTTAACAGATTCTGCGGAGAAAACAAAAAGTTACGACTTTACTCTTCAATGTAAGGAACCCCAAAACATTATAAATAACATCGATAATAAGATTGTTAACTCGGTATATAGACAATAACGAGGGATGTTTTAAGGAAGCAGACAAAGAATGTATGAGCATAATGAATATAAAAGTAGAAAGTATCGATCAATTCCCACTTACTAACAATACTAACGTACATATTAATGATAAAAAGAAATTGTTTACAATATTTGAAGAAAATTATTTGTACAAGATTCGGCCAGAAAAACCCGAGACAAAAGGTGAAATTAAACTACTACTCAATAGTACGAAACCGTTCAACTGTACGCCACGAAGACTATCCTATCATGAAAAATCCCAAGTTCAACAACTTATAGACGACTTAATAGCAACACAAATAGTGAGACCGAGAAAATCGGAGTATGCGTCGCCGATAGTGTTAGTTAGAAAGAACACAAGCGATATTAGGATGTGTGTCGATTACAGAATACTTAATAAAATCACGTTAAAAGAAAATTACCCGCTACCGTTAATCGAAGATTTAATTGATAGGCCAGCAAATAAGGAAGTATTTACGCTACTAGATTTAAAAAGTGCATTTTATCACGTAGATGTGCATAAGGAGTCAATTAAGTATACCTCGTTTGTAACCCCAGAGTACCTAGGATATTTAATCTCAAAGGAAGGAATTAAACCCGATAAAAGGAACATTGAGGCAATTGAAACTTTTCCAGTACCAAAGAATGAAAAGGAAGTCCAAAGTTTTTTTAGGACTATCGTCGTATTTCCGAAAATTCATTAAACAATTTTCTGTAATAGCAAAACCCTTATATAATATTATACGCAAGAATACGGGATCCGAAATTAGTGAAGAAGTTGTACAATGTTTCGAATGTCTCAAAGCAAAGTCGAAGCACAAAGTATTTACAACCCGGAACTTGAAGCTCTTGCCATAATATATGCACTTAGAAGATTTAGAATATATCTGTAAGGCAAGAAGTTCAAAATAGTAACGGACTGTAACTCACTGACATTGACATTGAACAAACAATAAGTAAACCCCAGAATAGCAAGGTGGGCATTAGAATTAAAAAACAATGACTACACATACACATAGAACATAAAGATGGTACAAAAATGCAATATGTCGACGCGTTGAGTAGGGTTTCAAATATTCTGGTACTAGAAGAAAATACGAACAACATATTGTTTTACGTTCCCAAAAGGATAGAATCAAATATTTTAAGGTTATATCATGACGAAATAGGACATAGAAGCCGCGAGAAAGTACATAACGATATTATGAAATCGTATTAGTTCTCACATTTGGCTGAAAAGATCAAAACTTACATGCATAGCATTTTCATCAAAGCACGGCAAACATGAAGGACTCCTCCATAGTATACCAAAGAGTGAAAAGCCATTTGAAATAGTACACATCGATCATTTCGGACCTGTAAAACTGCAAAAAGCTAAAAAAAAAAATCATTCTATTAGTTGACGGATTTACAAAATTTGTAAAACTGTATGAAACACATTCTACTGACTCAAAAACCACAATAAATTGTCTAAAACAATATTTTAGAGAATATAGTCGACCAAGTAGAATAGTCTCTGATCGAGGAAGCGTTTTTACATCAAAGGAATTTGAAGAATTTCTAGAAAACAACAATGTTAAACATACAAAGGTAGCTACAGGATCACCACAAGCAAATGGACAGGTAGAAAGAGTTAATCGTTGTCTAGGACCAATAATAGCAAAACTAACGTGTGCAGTGACAGAAAAATCATTAGATGGTGTATTACCGGAGATAGATTTTGCAATGAATAATACTACACATGGTAGAACAGGAGTAACACCAAGCGAGCTGTTTGGAATAAATCAAAGGAGAGTCATAATCGATTATATAAGAGAAATTTTATGCGAAATAGAAAAAGATAGAGATTTAAATAAAACAAGATTAAATACAGCAAATAAAAATCGTCAAAGTCAGAATTACAACGACGAAAAGAAAAATAATTTTAATTCTTAAAAAAATTTTGTAAGCACTCCAGGAGCATGCAAAAAAGTTATTCCAAAGTTCAAAGGTCCATACTGGAAAGACAAAGTTTTACCTAATGATAGATACCACGTGGCGGACGTGGAAGTACCTTATCAAGGTATTTGTGAAGTAGCAAATATAAAACCATGGGTAAGTACAGAATATTCAAATGACAATAATGACTGTAATATTGTAAATATTAAATGTATTAGCAAATACTCTAGAAAATAGTAAAATCGGGATGATTACAAGTCAATATGACCGAATTGTGAGAGTAGCATAAGATAGCCAATCTGGCAACACCCTACAATAAGCAACTGAGAGCAGGCAGAGCAAGCAACTGATAGAGTAAGCAAAGTCAGTCTTACTCAAAGCCTGACAGAGTAAAGACATATGTAAAAAATAAACGTAAATAAAAAACCAAACAACAAAAGGATCCGAGTTTTATATTGCCGTTATAATAATAAGATTCTCTCTTAACGCATTTATACACAAAATTGGAAGTTTGCCATTGTGATCCCAATCCCGAAACCTTATAAACCTAACTCCCTAGTCTCAAGCTACAGTCCAATCTCACTTCTCTCATGCCTTGGTAAAGTAATTGAAAAAATCATATCCAAACGCAGTATGTGGTTCAACACCCGCAAAAACCCCATAAGTACGCATCAGTTTGGTTTTAGAAAGTCCCACGCCACAATTGTCATTTTACTACTATTCGAACACTTTTGTTCAACTGCTCTGTCCATACTTAGCCTGGACTTTTCAAAGGCATTCGATAGAGTAGGAGCCCATATAGTTCTTCGACAGTTAGCCAAATGGAAAATCGGTCCTCAAATTTACAATTTTGTAAAAGCTTTTCTAACTAGTAGAAAATCTGTCAAGACTAATCAAGTGTTCTCAAATACTGTCAACCTATGGAATGGTATCCCCCAGGGCTCACCATTAACAGTTACTTTATTTATTATAGTGTTCAATGAAATAAGCAACATAATAGTAAAATATAACCAGAGCATCTCATATATGCAGGCGATGTTCTAGTATTCACCAAAATTAAAAATTTAAGTCTTGTTAAATCTAATTTTACATCCATCCTTTCAGATATTTCAACGTGGTCATTAGATTCTGTTGCCACGCTTTCACTAGATAAATGTAAATCATTACATATATGCAAAAATAAGCAATGTAATGTAAGCCTTAAATTTAATAATGTAAATATCCCTAAAACACCTACTCTAAGGTTTTTTTGATAATAAGCTTAATTTTAAGGAACACTGTAAATATATAAGACTAATTCTAGCTGCCAGACTAAACATTATAAAATATCTTACATCTAAAAACTCTTTTGTTCACACTAATAATTTAATTAATGTTATAAGATCAATAATGCTGACTAAGATTGATTACGGTCTATCCAAATTCTTGCAGCAAAAACCAGCATCACACAAATTGAACCACCATATCATAACGATGTCAGACGAAGCCTATGCGCTTACCCTACATCCCCAATAAAATATATGCTCATTGAAGCTGGTCTGCCAACCTTGCAACACCGGATAGAGGTATAGAAGCTCCGTGTAATTCCTTCTAAGCAGCAACAAAAAGCTACACGATACCGTCAAAATATCTTTCAAATATGTGCGTACCTTTCAACGCACGTCAACAATAATGCAGTGTATCAAGCTTCCACCTTGGACACTAAAGCGGTCTGCGTTTATCAGTAATCTTGAAGCATTCTTCAAGAAGAACACTTCTCTAGAAGAATTCAGAACCCGCTTTAATAAATTCTACCACGACCCAAAACATAGCACAACGATATTCTTGTTCACTGACGGATCCAAAACTGCAGAAGCAACTTCCTTTGATGTTGTGGATGGATATAACACCACAATATCGGCTGGAATAGTTAAGAATTTCTGCTCCGTGTTTACTGCTGAAGCCTGTAAAGTACTTCAAGCTGTACGGTTTCCTGCAAACATTGCATCCACGGTCATTATATGTACAGACACCAAATCAATCATTGACGCCGTAAGGAATGCCAACAACAACAGCATAATCGCTACGAATATCCGCGGCCTCCTCAACCAGAACGAACATGTTAAAATCATGTACGTCCCTGGCCATGTCAAAATTCTTGGAAACGAATTAGTAGACGCCCGTGCGTTAACAAAACCCCTCCACATATTTAATATATTTGAAAAGGCTGACATCCTCTCATATTCGTGCTAAAAACGGATTTCAATTACAAGCACATTAACCCTGATACCATAACCCCAACATATCCTGCTCAATGCCACCGAAATGCAATTAAAGTATATATTCGCCTCTATGTCCTCTTTGTAATGACGTTGCGACAGTTGAGCATCTTCTCTCAGGCTGCAATGCAACACAGCATAATCGAGACCAAATCCAAATTAACTTGGCAGAACTCCTGGGTAATTCGAATTCAACCAACATTAACTAATTCTACGATTTCCTTAAGTCAACGAAACTTCTAAACTTAATATAATTACATATTATTAGTTAATGTAAATATTATCTCCTTTCTTTCTTTTGACACAAACTATACAATATTAATTCATATTTAACAAAATCTTTATTAATTTCACCACGAGCTGAAAGCCTTGGCAGCTAGGGCTCTTAATAGTACGTTAAGAATTTATTGTTACCCTATTTCATTAAATACAAAAATTAATTATAATCTTGTTTGTTATTGTATAATTTTGTATTATATATTACGTTACTTCTCGTCTTCTGGTTCCTGCAGTTCTTAAACTCTACGCAGCTGCTCTGAAAGAGGTATATCGTGGTGTCATGTCGAACCTGAGCGATCACTACAGCTCAAACAAGAAAACTTATATATATACATATGCTATTATCAGGAAGGAAAGCGAAGTAAAAATTGTGAATAATGCAGCCAGAATCGTTTACCACATCAATCTAATCTAACTCTGCTTACAGCTCCCTTGCTGTTACAACAACAACAACATCAATAAATACAGGGTGTTTTCGTAGAGGTTCACATCTTAAATTAATATAAAACTAAGAAAAATATTTTTAATATCAATTTAACTGGCTTTATTGGATAAATAATTTTATGACATTAATGTTTAAATATGATTTCGGTCATGTGACCACCACGGCTGGCGCGTACAAGGCGCAATCTAGAAGTCCAATTTTCACACACTTTTTGCAACATTTGCGGCCGTATTTCGCCAATAACTATTTGAATGTTGATTTCCGGGTGTTCAATTGTATCTGGTTTATCGGCGTAGACAAGTGACTTTACATAACCCGAAAGAAAACAATCCAATGGAGTTAAACCACACGATTATTAAACTTCATTATTAAGTTTTTAATAATGAAAACACGTTGTTCTCTCATGTAGCAATCCATTTTCACTAACCGGAAGGTATCGAATGATGAAAAGCCAAGCCAAACTACACAAAAAGCAACTATCAGCTGTTTAATCGGTTGTCAAATAAACTAGTGTTGCCAACTCAAAGTTGTGAACCTCTAAAAAAAAACACCCTTTATAAGCAATGAGTAGATATTTTTGTTTATGTATTCAGAAAAGGATATTCCATTTTATTTTTTTATTTTTATTAACAAATAAAAAAATGGTAAAAATGTTTTCAGAAGCAGATTATATTAAAAAAGGGGAGATTTATGATACTTTGAGAAATCCCTCCGCAAAACCATATAAGTACATTCACATAGAGATATAAATGAAAAGGAATATGTTAGAATTTGCTACACGACTGTCGTTTTCTGTAAATATAAGCAAAAAACAACAAAGAATCGATGATAGCTGTGCCGTGTAACTGCCGTCAAAATGAAATTTTGATACTACATACACACAGCATCCAGACAACACAAGTTATTTTTTTTTTGTGAAAAACTTGAGACTTCAAGTAACTGTGGATTGTCCAAAGTATAGTAATTCTTATTCGATCAAAGTTTGCCATGGTCATACAATTCGTGTCATGGCTACTAACTCCGACTCCTATCGAGGTATTGTTCGTTTCTTGAATGCAAGTAAAGAAGAATACCATACATATCAATTAAAGCAGGAAAGATCCTATAGGATGGTGATCAAAGGTCTTCACCACTCCACCTGTACAACAGAAATACAAAATCAACTCCTGAATGCTGGTCATAATGCAAGATATGTGTGCAACCCATTAAGCTGGTCTGATAAGAAACCACTAAATTTGTTCTTCGTTGATCTTGTGCCAAATGAGAACAATAAATCAGTTCTTGATATTAAACGACTCTGCGATCAGATTGTTATCGTTGAGCCACCGTGTTTCTCCGCCTCAGTGTCATAGATGTCAGGAATATGGACATAACCAAAAATACTGCCCCAAACTACATCGCTGTGTTAAATGTGGTGATGTGCATCCTACTATTGAGGGTAGCTATAGAGGTTGCGATGTTTATAAACTTTACGTTAATTTTCATGGTCCTACTAAAGGTTCTACAATTTTGCTTTTGGCTGTTCCGTTACCAATTGTGCATAGTGGTACAGCCCCCTCTTATGCAAGTGCGGTCAAAGAGGATATTAAAAAGCAAACCTTACATAAGCAGAAAAAAGATAAACAGCAGCAAATCAAACGAAATTCAAAACAAAACCGTTCAAATCAAGAGAAACAATCCCAACCACTATTGTCGTTTAACCTGTCTCAGACAAAGCAATCTTTCTCAACTCAACAGCAGCAGTCATCACATCAACAATCATCACTTCCACAGCAAGATCAAACATTTCAGCAGCATTGCCCGGATCTACAACAACAGCAGTGGCTACAACAACTACAAGAATGGCAACAGAAACAAAATCAGGTTCATATTGACTTTAATTCCATATTTTATATTATCTTATCAAGGTTTGATCGAATGATGGAGATGCAAGAGTGCCTGTTAACCCAATTACTCGTCAACAAATTTCAACAATGTCAACAATAGGTCTTAGGATTGGTGTCTGGAATGCTGACGGACTGACCAATCATGCAAATGAACTTGAATTCTTCATCCAAGCCAATAATATTGATGTCATGCTTATCAGTGAATCCCACCTGCGCAGCAGGTCTTACTATAATATGTTTGGGTATTCGCTTCATCTATCAAACCACCCCTTAGATCGACATAAACGTGGTGCAGCCATCCTTATCCGATCAACCATTAAACACCATATTTACGCATCTACTACTGAGAACCATGTACAATGTGTAGCGATAAAAATCAACTGCGATTTTTTGCAATTGCCTCGGTTTACTGCCCTCCAACGTATGCTTAGCCAACACTGGCATTCAGTCAATTCCTGGGACAACTTGGCCCAAAATACATCATTGCCGGGGACTAGAATGCACAGATTCTTGCAACTGGCACTCCAACGCACTATCCAGATAATCATCGTTCTCCTAGCCCTATCGACTTTGCAGTATATGGAGGGATTCCATTAGAGCGACTCTCTATCAGAAGCATCCCTGATCTCAGCTCAGATCATCTTCCTTTGATCATTGAGCTCAAAATCAGTGCCAGCAGCTATGTGGCTAAGCATAGACTGCTACCGAGAATTTGTTAATTTAAATATGGATATTCAGTCCACAGATGACATAGATGATGCAGTTGAGCTGTTCACTAGGAACATTCACACTTCCGCTGACTTTGCTACGGCCCAACAACTTCATTACTGCTCCACATATCCTATTCGGGTTCCTTTAAAATCTGTTATTCGTGATATTGTCCTTCGTAAGTGAGCTCTAAGGGCCCACGGAACGTTCTCGATGCTTGTGCTTGTATGAGAGAAGCGCGAAAATTATAACAAGCTCTTAAGGAAGCCAAGAGTGAATTCTTTGACAATCTGCTTCGTAATGCTAATCCAAACAAAAAATCTGGCTTCAATTTATGGAAGGCGACAAGGAACATTAAGCAACAGCCGTTGAACAGCCGTTCTCTAACAAAGAGAAGGCAGATTCTTTCGCAGACCAATTAGAGAACCGTTTCACGACGTTCTCTTTAGCAGATCCTCAGGACGAGGACAGTACAAGATAGTGTTGTCAGTCTTTTTTTCAACCTGTAAGGGACAAATGCTCAATTTGGTTAAAAAAAAGGGATTTGGTAAGGATGTTGCTTTTTGAGAAATAGTACCGAGATGTCAAATATTCTACGAGATTTTTTTTTAAAACCGTACTGCCCCTTCGGCTCGTAAAATGATACCTGAAATTCGGGATGTCCCGGGAAATACGGGACGTCTGGAAACCCTAGTACAAGTGTTATTTTGTACGTCCCTTGTCAAAGTTCAACACCCATCGTGCACATTACTCCGATTGAGATTCGCGAGCTGTTAAAAACTCTCAAAACCAACAAAGCGCCTGGATATGACGGTATTGATGGTAAGATTGCTAAAGCCCCGCCTAATCAAGGTGTCCACTTTCATGGTACCTAAACCTGGTAAGCCGGAATGTAGTTTAAATTCATATAGACCGATCAGCTTGCTTCCGGTATTTTCCAAAGTGTTTGAAAGAATACTTCTTGGTAGATTGCGGTTAGTATTGTGCGACAGCTGTGCTATTCCAAGCCATCAGTTTGGGCTTAGACACGGTCATGGTACCTTGGAACTAATTCACAGCATAGTTACTGCCATCCTCCAGTCTTTCGAAAAAAAAAGTACTGCTCAGCTGTGTTTCTGGACGTACAGCATGCCTCTGAAAGAGTGTAGCATGATGGACTACTCTGGAAGATCAAATCAATTCTACCCGCTCAATATTTCTTCCTTATCAGCTCATACTTATCAAATCGATCATTTCTGGTTGAAGTTAAAGATATAGGTAGACTAGCCGTACCATCCTATACACGCTGTTTACTAATGATATTCCCACGCCAACAGATGAAAACACTTTTAGTTGCCATTTATGCGGATGACACCGTTTTTCTTGCATGTGACACTTCTAGCGATCTAGCTGCTGCCGCTACTCAAAGAGTCCTCGAAGAATTCAAAACCTGGTCAAGACGATGGAACATTAAAATTAATAGTGCGAAATCGCATCGCTACTCGTTGCGCTATAAACGCTGTCCACGTGTTACTCTAAACGGCACTCAAGTCCCCCAAAAGTCATCAGTAAAATATCTAGGCTTGAATTTGGATCGGCGGCTTACGTGGTCTAAGCATGTCAACGCTACATCTGCTACTTGCAAAAGGAAGTAACAAAACTTATGGTGGCTTATCCGATCCGGTAGCACTCTCAATCTCGCTGCCAAGGTTATGAGATATAAGGCTATAATTGGGTTTTAATACACCGTGACCTCTTCATGTACATACCATTCCTCTTGCTATAGCTCTCAACTCAAATAATTGCACGAGAATGTATTATATATTATCTAACCTAGTTTAGTTACCCTCTGTCAATGTTGTCAAACATATCCCTTAAAGGTGTTCTTTTAACTCATATCAACAAACAAAAAAAAAAAAAAATCAGCCAAGTGTGAGTCGGACTCGCACACGAGAGGGTTCCGTACCATCGTACAAGAATTTTTACTAATACTACTATTACAGCTTCAAAGTATACTACAAAAAAAAAAATTGTTAAACAAAAGGTTAAATTAAAGAACAATGCCGCTAAATGTGTATTTTCTACACACTGTGAATTACACACTGTGTGAAAATTTCAACTCTCTACCTATTACGGTTCATGAGATAGAGCAGGAGACGGACGGACGGACATTGTAAGCTTAGTAATAGGGTCCCGTTAGCTCCCTATGGGTAGGAACCCTAAAAATTAAGTTATTAGAGAAAAAAATACAATTGCAGCTTATTCTTTTCCTCGGTAAACTGGATTTCAAGAATTCAACATTTTAGTTGTTTCCAAGCATAAATTTGCATTTTACCAAAATCTCTTTTCCGTTCAAGTATTATAGTAATAGACGAAATAAGCAAAATCAACCAATGCTGAATATGCCAATCTGCTTGCAATATAAATTTTAACATTTTGGAAGATTCCAATTTGCCTTTAACTCAATTGATGTGATGCAATCAAAAGTAACTGCATTTATTGGTAATTAAGCTGTGTTGTTTTAATTTTATTTTAAAAATGACATAGAAAGTGATTAAGTTCAATGAGAAGTTTTAATAATGTCATTGGTGAAAGTTGGCATGCTATGCAATGTGGTACAGGGGGGTGTTCTACACGTTTTTTGCTTGTTGAGAAGGGAAGTTTTTTCTTTTCGTTTGGTTTTTGTAGAGGAATGAATGTGAAAGGGAGTGAGCAGTGTCAAAATATTTGCTTGGCATCTGTGGCTGAGTGTAAATATTGTAGTAACAAGAGGCTTCAAAGAAAAGTTCGAAAAATGAAATCTCACCATTTTCTGCGACACCGACGGATGTTTTCAGCGGAATCAAAACCGTTCCTTCCTCAAATTCGTCGATGATTTCTGTGACACCCCTGCATAGATGTATTTATAAACATGGATAATTTCCTGGCAAGAGTTAAAAGAGGCAATATTGAATTTAAGCATTATTTTAAAATATTTAAACGTTTATGTTTCATTTAAGTAAAAAGACGCATTGCAAGAGATAATACAGTGCCATGTAATTGCGGAAGCACAGACTCTGACATGAGCTTAAGTAAACAAAAGAAAACACCGAAAAGAAAACAAGGATTATCGAAAGATTGGAAGTATTTTAAGAGGTCGGATGATAAAAAGCTTGGTAAGTGTCTGAACTGCGGAAAAGAATATAAAGCAAGCAGTAACACCTCAAATTTTCAAGACCACTTAAAAAGGCTTAGCTGCTTCAGATCAAGTATGCATTCAATTTCCTCCTATTTTAACAGAGCCATTCAATACGATAGCAATTCAAGACGAAAGAAACAAATTGACAAGGCACTATAATGATTGCTTTAGATGTGCAGCTGTTTAACATTGTTGAAAATGAAGGCTTTATACGATATTCTGAAATGTTAGATCCAAGATACAAAATTCCCAGCAAAACACAAATAAATGATGTACTAATGAAAAATATGTTTGCGCGAACGATGATTATTTAACAGTGGCATGGCATTTCGTTTATAATTATACCGTTCAAACAACATCGTTTGAAAAAGCTAAACTAAAAGATGCCACAAACCACAAATATTGATGACACATTAAAAGATGTTTTAAAAATTGGACAGTTCTTCTATTTATGCACAACTATTTTCAATATTATGTAAAATGAAATATTACATACTTTGTTCGTTTTTAACGTGAAAACGTTTTTAAAATGGGGTTACATGTCAGAATCTGCCGTTTTTCAGAAATGTATCAACAAATTTCCGCTTCTTCATTTTAATATATCTCGTGACTCAAAAGCCGTAGCGTCAAGTAATTTATACGAGTATATTCTGTAAATATAGGATGTGCTAATTGAGATGAATTTAGATGAATTTTGTCATTGCGCACCTATGTCACCAAGGGGGAAGGGGCATTCAAACAGACTCCAAAAGTGAGAAAATTCTTTTTCTGTAACACACAGAAGTGGACGTCGGAGACCCCATAAAGTATATATGTTCTTGATCAGCGCGACGAGTTGATGTAACGATGTCCGTCTGTCTTTCTGTCCGTCTGTAAGTATGTAAACTAGTCCCTCAGTTTTTGATCTAAAGAGTTGAAATTTTGCATAGAGCTTTCTTTTTACCATACGTTGTAAATTTGGATTTTTTGTATTCAAATCTGAATAAACACAAGAAAATTATTTTCTTTTTAAGCGTTTTGCTTGAGAACTGCTTGCCTTATTTGGCTGATTTTTTTTTTTTTTTTTTTTTTGTTTGGCCAAGACGGCTTGTGATACAAATAAGCAGAGAATGTGAGTTCAACACCAGTTCCTGAGTTCGATTTTTTTTTTCTAATTTCTATTTAACATTTTAATAAATACAAATATCATTCTGAAAAACGTTTTCACGCAAAAACAATTACGGTAGTGTAGCGGTGCTACCTGCCCCGATTTTTTAATTTAAAACTCATCATTATTGTATTGTTAAACATGTTTGTTTATACCATCGAAAACTATCGTAAACTATCGATGGTTTTCAGAAAACTATCGTTGACTATCGATGGCGCCGACTATCACTAATTCTCCACCTCTATAACTCCCTGCCATTATAACTCGCGAACGACCTAGACTAGATTTATACCTAGAGATTTTGTGAAGTCAATTATCGTCGATTCTTCTTTGGTGACTCTTGCTTGCGTTTATATTTCAGAATGTCGTTTTTGAGTAAAAGCAAACTCAACAACATTCACTCTATGCAAGCAAAACGAACTGAACAAACAACGAAAGACCCGAAAGAGAACAAATGAAAAACGTCGGCAGAGACTCTGGTACGTGAGTTAACATTCACCTCGTCGCACAAAATGTGCGTCACGCGTCTCTTCTTCACAAACAAGAAACTCCACAGAATGCTCTGCCGCAAAAACTCTAGGTATAAATATAGTCCTAGTGCGAAAGACGCTCTTTTAAGCAGGCCACACATTATGCGACCGAGTTGTACAACTTCATGAAATGGAACACTGCTTGATGGTAGAGACAACGAGTGCGAAAAATTGTAGCATGCCAGTTGTTGTGGTTGAAAAATCAAAAAATTTCGGTTGTACTATCGATCGCATTATGTGTGGCCTGCTTTGGGTGAAATATGCGAACTAGTTCGTTGATGATCTCGGCAATTTTCTAATCAGCTCATCAGTTCTTTGCGCGTACCCTTACATGAGATTTCTTACTAAAGTAAACGGTTATGTTATTTTGAAATCAATAAGCAGTGTATTATATACAATTTTTAATTTTTTTTAATGTAGAATCAAGTTAATTTTATTTATTAAATTACCTCTCGTATAGGCTGGGAGCCAAGTTAATTGTCGGTGCAGAATCTCTTTATCTTCCTTTCTACAGAAGACACTAGAAAGGCTGATTGAAATCTACTTAAGACTGACGATAGACAGGAGGTTGATCTCTCAATCTCAACATGCCTATACCGAGGGGAAATCAGTTGAAACAGCACTACATTCCCTCATCTCCACTGCGGAGGGACCCCTGCATCGGCAGGAGTTCACCTTAGCAGCATTCCTCGATATAGAAGGGGCCTTCAACAACGTCAATGCGAGGGCTATCACTGCAGCACTCACTGACCTGAGAACGGAATCGAGCCTAGTGGAACTAATCGACAAAATGCTAAAAAGCAGAGTCGTTGAGGCAGATCTGGGAGATTCCAAACTTGGAAAGGCAGTGAGAAGAGGCACACCGCAAGGTGGAGTCCTCTCACCGTTTCTATGGAATGCAGTAGTTAATAAACTACTAGTAGGTGTAGAATCGATGGGCTGCAAAGTGATCGCATACGCGGATGACGTTGTTATTGCCGTTTCTGGAAAATACTTATCTACTCTGAGAGACCTTCTGCAGGGTGCTCTGAATTTTCTTTCCAAGTGGGCGGAGGATTGTGGTCTTGGAGTCAATCCGGACAAGACGCAGGTCATCCTCTTCACTAGGAAAC